>JBBIGC010000104.1:9453783-9468371 GCA_037576955.1 Lepidarchus adonis
CGTCAGTGTGGTTTTGCCACAAGTCTCCTCTCCAATGTGTTTACTGCTGTGGTGAATGTTGAAGCATTAAAAAGAGCTTTTCTATCTGGAGTAACGTTTCCTAAATGCTTTACTGTAATACGAGTGTGTTCATGCATGTTACCAGCTGTTAATAAACACAGTGCTGTTTAATAAAGACTCTGCAGCATCATTACATGCATGAGTTCCGAATTACGTCAAAAATTTAGTTACGTCATGTTTGGAGAAACCAAACCCTTACGTAACTCGAGGACCCCTTGTATTCTGACAGGGCATAGATGAGACAAGTTATGCAAAGCATTACAGCTTAGATTTTCCACACTGTTGTGCTTGATGTGGTTGTGAACGGCAGCACATGTTACTTTAAAGCTGTGAACCTTGGCAGTCTGACTGAAGCCCTGGAATATGTCAGCGCAAGTGTTATGATTTTCAGCCAGTACATCATAAAAACTAGGGCCAGGTCAATGTGCACTTTGCCATTGTATTATGTGCAGCCTATAAAAACACTGTACAACACACTGCATATGTCCAAAATCAATAAATCTAGTATACAATAATTATTTTATTGATTCACTGAATCTTTAATAAAAGACTGTTAGCTTATTTATACAACAACACACCTCCTTGAATTAGTGTAGCGTCCTTTGCCAAACTTGCACAAGTACCAAAAAATGTCAGTGTGTGATGATTGATGAAATAATAAGGAGTGCACATCTGTCTGAGATCAGCCCAACACTCTGGTCACGGGAAACTCTTTCACACTAACTGTTAATGCTAAAAATAGTGGGCCAAAGATTACACCACTTTTTAGAGTCTTTGTATTCTTAGACTTTTATCACTATTAATGCACAGTGCACATTGTAAGAGTAAATTAATGCATAAATTCAGTTCAAGAATCACATTGTGTTCCCACATTACAAAGTCTTTTTATAGATTTGTGCCATTAAAGTAACAGTACAAGGCCCCTGAATTTTATAAAAGAACATAAACAAATGACAAGGCAAGGTATGTAAATCTCTAGAATTAGCAGTTGATTTAAAGGTGAAATCCGATTCGGGTGTACTGGGATGACAATCAGGTATGATTAGGCACTGGGATCAAAGCCTGATTGACACAACACGTTTGTGAACATGTATCATAGTCTGAGAAGCTCGTAGCTGACAGTGATGTGATTAACTGCCCACAAGGCTCAGAGAAAGCTACCAAAATATGCTCCTCTGATCCCAAGAGCCTTTTTTAAATAGAAAATGTCTGGCACACCAGGACTCTTCCAAGAGATGGTCGCTTGACTAAACTGAGCAACCAAAGGAGAAGGGCCTTAGTGAAAGAGGTGACCAAAAGCCCAATGGTCATTCTGACTGAGCTCCAATGATCCTGTGTGGAGATGGGAATATGTTTCAACAGGGCAACCATATCTGCAGACCTGTGCTTTGTCATAACCCTGTCTTTGAGCTCTGCAGGCAGTTCCTTTGCTCTTAGTTTTTGCTCTTATAAGCTTTGCCTGCTTTGAAGCCTTCTATAAAGAGATATGTGCATGTTCAGTTCATTTAATTTACCACACAAAGTGTAGCAGTAAAGAGAAATTGGAGGCACCTAAGTTAATTTTCTCATCTGTTGTAAAAGGGTCTGAATATATATAATCTGATATTGCAGTTTCTTTATCCTTAATAAATGTACAATTGTTTTGACTTTGTTATTATGGAAAACTGAATTTAGATCCATTTAAATGGTTTTAACACAAATTTTTTAACAAAATAACGAAACAAAAGTGAAGAGGGTCTAAAAGGACTGTATTCGTTTCCTGAAAGTGGTTGTTTATATATTTTTGACTTACAGTCTGACTTACCTGTTGTTTATACATTAAAATAACAGAATTGAGAGTACATGTTTTAAAGAGGAAGAGTAGATTTAACAGCCAGAAAGAAATGGCCTCAATTATCACTGAAACTGTGTGTGTTTCTTGCAATAGGGCCGAGCCCAGGAAGCTTCCTCCTCACCAGGTAGAAGTGGATGCCATTCAGCAGAACAGCACTCAGATCTTCCACAAAATCCTTTTCCCTAATGACACTGAGGAGGTGAAGTAATGCATGTAACTATGTAATTATTTATTTAATATGGTAATTCACATCAGCATTCATACAAATAAAAGCTTAGTTGATATGAGTAAATCTGGCATGATGTTATACCAATTCGATTGATTTTATTTGACAGATATTTAATGTCGCAACGAACACTAAGGTGAGAGATTTGGTACAAACTATCTCCACGAAACTCAGTCTGCTTTCTGAAGATGGCTTCAGCATCTTTGTAAAAACTCCAGACAAGGTGTGTGCAGGCAGAACCCATATCAATCCATCATATCAAACTTGACTGAAAATCCTCTTAGCATGCTAACCTTCACTGGTCTCTGTCAGGTCCTGAGTCTGAATGAAGCAGACTACTTCTTTGACAGTCTTAGACAGATAACTGACTGGTCCAGAACAACGAAGATGGCGAAGGATGGTGAGTTTATGATGATTCAAAAGTCTGTCACCTATCATCACACACTTCAGTAACTCATTTGGAAGTTATAAAAGTGAGCAGTTGAAGACTAGATGAAATCTGTAAGGGTCTTGTCTTGTTTAGTGTCCATGTAGAGTCTGTTTATGTTCCTCATGTTACGGGTCATGTCACCCATCTTGTTTCCCAGCTGTTTCTTGTTAGTGTCTCCACCCTGTCCCAGCGTTTATCATGTTCTTCAATGTCAGTTCTTGTTTCAACATCACGCTTAAAGTTTGGTTAAAGATTCAGGTTCATGTGTTTTGTTTGATGTTTAATTACGTTTTCATGAATAAATGTTCTCAACTCAGCCCTCATGCAAAGTTCCTGATAAGAAACCTGAAAAAATCATATGTGGTTAAAAGAATAAGTAGGACCAGTGGAAAAATCCACTGAAATTTGTCAAATTCAAGATTACCTTTATATTTTTCTGTATGCATTAGCGTTTTATAGAGATGTTCTAAGTCTGAATAGAAGCATTTTAATAGGCCAAAGAATAAAATCCCAAAATATACTTCACATAGTTGTGCTTGAAATGCAGGAGGATCGGTGAATATGTCGTACCAGGTGTTCTTCATGAGGAAACTGTGGTTCAATGTAAATCCTGGCAGGGATTTGGAGGCTGACCGCATATTCCACTTCCCACAGGTGCCCAAAAAATGATATTTATACTCATACATACTCATATATGTTTAAACGTCTACACATTTGAAGTTTTTAAAGTACAGATTAAGCATTCTTGCTTTTCATTCATTCCACATTATCTCACACTGATTTTCTGTCCACTCAGGAATTGCCCAAGTATCTGCGTGGGTACCACCGCTGTACTAAAGAGGACATGGTGCAGCTAGGTGCTCTTCTCTTCCGGATAAAAGTGGACAATGATAAGACTCAGTTTGTCACAATACCCAAAATATTAAAAGAGCTGGTGCCCAATGACCAACTCAAGGCTCTGTCAGCTGATGACTGGAAAAAGGTATGAAATTATATAATTACTTCGTATATGCAGTGTTATGGGAAAAATAAGTACACCTATGACATGTTAAGCTTCTTTGTCTGTCTTGCCCTCCATTTTTTCATTTTGAGGTATTTCTTAGATAATATGCTCAGGATTGTTATCCCGTTGAAAATTTCACCTCCACTTTAACTTCAGCTTTTGGGAAAAAAAAGGTTATTATCTTCTAATTATCGTCAACTGCTCTTTGATATGATATGAATAAATAACCTGAGGCAAAAAAGCATCCATAACATTTTCACCACCATGCTTTACAAATTGGTTACTTCTCCTGAAAACCTGGCTTTGGTCTATGCCACACATTGTTAATAACAATTTGGCGCTAATCTTCCTCTGTGTATTCTTTGGCATAATGTAAGCATCCTCTAATATTCTGTTTGAAGTGCAAAGCTTTTTTCCTGACATGCCTCATATGCAGGTCGAGTTTGCAGAATCTTTTTCCGATTGTAGATGCGTGCACTTTCACACCCACCATTGCAAGTTCCTGTTGACCCCAAGTGATGAAAGTCTGGGGTTCTTGGAGACTTCTTTTCACATTAAATGGTCTGCTCTCAAACTGAATTTACTGGGGCAAATTTTCTGAGGGCTTTAAAAATTTCTTTAGATCCTGGCATGATGACACTTACCACCACACAAGACACACAAATCTGCAAGATTTTCCAATTAATTTCCATATATATTCTGTTATTTTTATTTTTTTCTAAATTTTTCTGACATTATATGGTCGCTTTATTTATATTAATTATATTAATTCTGTTAACATTTATCTAATGTATTGTTCTTATTTTTTTCCATTGAAGAACATTTTTGCTGCCTATAACAAGCAGGCAGGTATGACCGTGGAAGATGCCATGGTAGGTTTTCTGAGAGTGGTTTGCAAGTGGCCCACTTTTGGCTGTGCGTTCTTTGAAGTAAAGGTAATAAAAAATAACTTGGGTGTTATCATGTGCATGATGATTTCAATGCCTCTGGACATGAACAGCAATATATTTAACTCTCTTATTGCAGCAAACCTCTGAACCCAGCTTCCCAGACATTGTGAGAATTGCCATCAGTAGACAGGGGGTCACAATCATACATCCTAAAACCAAGGTAAAGGAACTATAACCTAATTAGAAGAAAGTATTATATTTATTACCATGATTCAAGAATGGATATTTTTCATGTATGAAAGGTTTTGTTAGGTACATTCTTTATAAAAAAAAAAACATGTTATAGAGCAATGGTAACTAAACACTGGACTGATTAAAGGAATTATAAACGGAATGTGCACAATACACAGTACACAATAATATCGAAGATGTGTTTGGAAGGCGGGTCCTTCGGTACAGGTTCAAGTTTAACTCTTATTATGTAGAGTTTGGTTTTTGTTTAATCTAAATGGTTGTTGATTACACTTCAGCAAATGCGAGATATTGGTGAAAACGTGCACTTTCATTATTGGTCTCCAGCAATGTGTGTTTTACTGACGCATATACTCACACGTTGTAGCCTTATTGCAGGAAAGACTTGCACAGAGATACAGCCATCATAAAATAATCCATGGTCTGTTCCAGCAATGTTCTAAAAGTGAAGTAAAGTGAACCGAGACTTTAGATTTTAATGTGGCTGGGGCGTCTCAGAGCCGAGCTTTCTCTGTGCCTACCTGTTGCTAAGTTACTCTTCAAACTTCATCCTTGACGTAGCGACTTCATTGAGTCCAATGTTTATTCATTAGAATATCTATATTGCCGATGGCGTATTGATTATCATATCCTGTAAGCAAGGATGGCGATGTATCGCAGAATCAATGTGCAACATTACGGTTTCATTTCTGCATAGTTACGTATTAATAATAAAACTGTGACACCTGTTTTAGCTCCAATTAGTGGATGTGCTAAGAGGGTGTGCTGGACTTTGTAGTTTGTGATTTTTACAAATCAGTCAATAAATACATATTCTTCAATTTTGTAGGAAGTCCTTGCAGCTCATCCATTAAACAAGATTGCAAACTGGTGCAGTGGAAGCACATACTTCCACATGACTATAGGCAACCTGGTCAAAGGGAACAAGATTCTTTGTGAAACCTCCCTGGTGAGTAAAGCCTTTTCAGTTTAAAAAAAAATATTTCCAAGGAATAGAAACTAATTACAGTGTCTGCTGTATTTCCCAAGGGCTACAAAATGGATGATCTATTGACATCTTACGCCAACATGTATCTGACTGAGAGAAAACCACAGAGACCTAGAAAGACCTAGAAAACTGAGAAGTGGCCACCAGGAGAGTCATTACAAATGTACATACACTCCCACTGATACTGGGAGCCATAATGGATAATGCAATGTATGGCTAAATATACTTGTTTTGACTATTATAAAAAATAATTATATATATAGCAATACTCATAGGTTTAAGTGCACTACTAGGTACTGTTTTTATTTGATCAGTTTTAAAAAACTAATGCAAACAACATGATGTCATTCTACAAAATAATGTCTGAAATGTCCATCATTTGCCATAATTTCCCTCTGCCATCAAAGCGGTTGTTTAATTATTACATTTTAAACAATATTCCAGCTCAAATTTTAATTTTTCCTATTCCCTAAAGAAGGTGGATGTGGTTTCTGATTATTTACAGAAAAATGCCCAGACAGCTGAAAGACAAAACGCTACACTCTAACTATATCTGTGAACCAAATAATTATTTATAGTATTTTTTAATGAAAAATTAAATAAAAACAGTTCATGGTAGTGGGACTTTTTTGTATTTTATGATTAAAATCTACTCTTATTAAAATGTTTTCATTTTCTGGATCTGTTCAATTTGTGTTCAGAATAAGGAAAGTTGGGTATGAGTCTATAAATGGTGATCTTATCCTTTATTTATTTATTTCTTTATGTAAAGTATTTCTATGCTTTTCCAGTCACTCATAGGAATGCCAAGATAGTTATATCCAGTTATATCCAATTAAAGTTCAGTTAATTCAGGCGTTTTTTTACATAAATCACTGTGTTTCTTCCTTGTAAATTGGCTCCTTAAATTAACAAAGAAATGTCTAGGTGGAAATGGTCAAATAAAACAGTTAACATGACTCCCTGGTTATAATTTACTGCATCTTATATGGACAAGATTCGGAGTGAAGTCTGGAGAGTTTGTTTAACTGTGTATAAGTTGGAACTATATTGGAAATATTGCTTGGGAACACTGTGGAGGCCGTCATGTTTTAAAAGTAGACGCATCTGTGTTGGTTTGAATAAAGAAGATGCTCTTTACTTTGCTTAAATGCTTAGGTCACATTGTGTTTTGCCACAGGCCAAGAAGGGGGCTAGCAGAGGGAGGGGTGTGTGTTAAATACATCGGCTTGGAGCTGTCCCAATTAAGACTTGGCAGTGTGTTACCAGGACGAGCTTAGGGGAGTACAGGGGCCCAGATAGTGCTCTTATTTAGAGGAATGAGACACATTTGCATATCGATGAGGACGCGTCCATAAAGAGGAGAAAGAGGCGATGTGTCCGCCACACAGCTGTGGACGTCCAGAATGAAAGACAGATTATTAGCCTCCCGCCAGCCCTCTGGGCCTCTTTTCCACATCTGTCCAAAAATCACATGATGAGATTATTTTTGCCCTCTACTGCCCCAATCTTTGTGCACCCCTCCACCACAGCAGGGACCAAAGCAACAAGGCCGTCGTCTCTTCTGCCTCCTTGTTTTTCTCTCAGTCTTAAGGCATTCCTTGAAGCGATCACTGTTGGGGGCTCCTTAGTCTGGCTTGAGCTGGTGCACAATGGATCATCTCTTTAGCCTTATCCATAAACCGTCCCATCAAAATCCTCATTCCTTCTTCTGTGTATTGACGTGGTTGAGGACTGGGGCATTTGGGACGTTTTCTTTTCATGGTAGGGGTATGTCGTACACTGCTAGACCCTGTTGCCATGGCATTGCGCCCAACTCCACATTGCAAAGGCACGCCATTATTCTCTCGCTGTCGAAATGCACCGCATCTTCTGACTCAAGCCTTTGTGGAGTGCACAAGTGGCTCTCAGAGGAGAATGGCATTGCACAAAAAGGCTGAGGGCAAGGGTCACACCAGAGCCGTCCTATTGGGTTACATTTTTTGTAATCAAATTGGTTGCAGGAACGAAAGGAGCCGCAGTAAAATATCTGAAAAAAGGAAAGACAACGAATAACGGGCGGTGTGTTTCTGCGGCAGATTAGGGACTTTAGCTTGTTCTTCACACATCCACACACACTCACGCACACACACACACACACACACACACTGCTGGATAACCTTCTGCTCTCACAGCAGCTGTCAACAGACCCACGTCTACAGCCAAACTACTCCCTCTGTACCCTACACTTTCCTCCACACTCTCTCCACTACTCTCGCCCTGCACTGCTGAACACACTCCAGAACCAACACTGGTGAGTTGATTTGAACTTTCTCTTTTTAAAAAACCTTCTTTTTCTTTCTTAAGTATATTTTGCATATTGGGTATTAGTGTTGTATTTATAAAAACACCTACTGAAGGAAATTATCACCTTGACAATGACATTGAGCAGAAAAGACTTTTGATTAGTCACAAATGTAGCAATACAAATTTGATAGATTATTTGTTAAATAATTAAATCACTTCATACTGTGTATGCATGCCATATACAATTCTAAATAAGTTTTTTTCCCCAAAATCTTGTTGCATAATACATATTTAAGACTCTTCAGCACAACATCAGACTGGCAACTGAATTGTTACTTTCTCTCGTAGTGCATTTCTCTCTCTCTCTCTTACACAGGTGTTTAGCAGAAGTGACTCTCAGCACACTGAAATAATTAATAAGTTTTTCTTTCTTTTTAAACAAACCTAAGGACATTAATTTCTTTGTATTTTTTAAACTTCTCTTTTCAAGCATATATTAATTATTGTCTTTGGTCATGCTTTTTTAATCTAGTGTTGTTACGTGTTGATACATTATGTTTAAAGATTCTGAGGACAATGTTCTGCATAATAACTAGTGCATATTCAGACAGCATTTCTGTACATCTCCATAGCAGCAATTACACCCGTGCTACTGTGCCTGTAAACTGTTTTCATAGTGATGGTGCTAGACGCTCATTCCTCAAGTCAACTTGACACTTTTGACATCTTCACTATTGGAAGAACCTGGTGCTGGACTAAAGCAACACGTGTTCATGTGAGCACAGGGAAGCTGCACACTTACACAGACAGCCAGGATTCCCTCTATTGCCTTTGTGTGCGCTGCCGCTCTGCACATCGGTCCAAGAAACTCCCTCCACTTTCCCTCAGTCACTGAAAAGCAGTTTCCCCCCAAAATTCTCAAGGGAACAAAAGTTAATCTGAAGAGCTTTGTCCTTCTGCGTTGCTTTTTTGTCCTGAGAAAGTGGGTTAATGCAGAATCCCACAGATTGTTCAGGACTTTTTAACACCGTGTGCACACTGACAACAGCCATCTCCATGCATCTGAAGCTCAGCTTGTGTGGACAGCCGGTACCATTCATAGGAATCGAGGCTTAAAGCTTCAACTTCAGCAAAGCAGATCAGTCCAGAGCAGCCTTCTCCCTAGACATCAGAGTTTTTTTTCTGGCTTGATGGGTTGGGAATTGAAGTATTTGCCTCCCACTTACTTCTAACGTCCTGTACATCCCTCCAGCATAGACTCCAAGGATTTCAAAACACTCCCTAAAACACACCCTTTTCATATTTTGTTGGATGCATTGAAAATATTGATTTTGCGACTCCCTGGGTTTTTTTTAAAGCAGGAGTAAGTGAGTTTTAAGTTTTTCTTGGCAAGGACTTCATTACTGGATGGAAATATTTGTGCTGCTCTCATTTGATTTATCAGAACATTCGTTTATCAGAACACAAATCGTTTAGCATTTAATACATTATCTTTATTAATATTAATAAAATAAAGGTTTGGCACACTGAAACAGCTACACTGTCATACAACAACATAAATACAATCATGTATATACATACACCCTCATATGTTTGATATTGTGCATAAGGTCCAGTTACATAAAGTACAATTTGGGGTTTTACCTTCCCAGGGTAACATAATACAAAAAATATTTTTTAAATTCTATAAACAAGCTGGGGGTTATGAAATCAATGCCAAATAAAAATATAACTGCATCGGAGCTAAGGTAAAGGTAGTGAAGACATACCACCCCAGTGATTGTGTTTCCACCCTGAACTATACAAGGTTTTTTTGAGAATACAACCAAAGTGTGAATATTTTCAGGGATTCTGGACGAATGTTCCTATTTTTGATATGTTTGGACCAATTATTAATAAACAGTAACTGTTTTCAGATCCAAAGAGAAATAAATGCCTGTTCTAGCCAAACCTGTAAATTTAAAGAGATATTTGTAAACAGTTCAGAAAGGGTGATTAACAAATCTTAATCCAGCTCTTCTAAATCATGCAATTCTACATGAGAGAGTGTTTTCTCGAAACAGCTATGTGGAGCTGTAAGAAAATAGCAGGGTGTGGCACTAGAGACCCCATGACACAGGTGTGGCTGTCAAATACACTGCCACCCACCAACAACCTTTCACTGGAAGGGTGGGCCATGCATCTGGACATTCCCCTGAGCCAGCATCTCCTGTTTCTCAGAGTGACTATATCATTGCCAAACGCCCAAACATCCCTCCCCCAAACTCTTCCAAAGTACACTGAGAACCAAAACATTTCATCTTTCAGGAACTCTCCTGTGACCTCTGCTTGTTGCAATGAAAGCTCTGTTTGGGGAACTTCTTAAGAAGTGCATCACTAATACACCAAGCAGACTGGTGCATTTAGAGCCTCTAGTTGTCCTTGAAGTTACAGAGGATTCAAGTCTTTTCTAATGTATGATTTACTTGGGAGTGTGCCAGCCAGTCCTTGCATTCCTTGGTGAAAATGAGAGTGTTTATAAATCGTCCTTTGAGAAATTTCAGGTCAAAGTACGGCCTTCATCATTTCAGTTCCAGTCTGATTGTTTAATGTGACATCTTAATAAAACTCTTGTCTGGGTGATCTATAGCTTTAATTCTGTTTTTTTCTGTTTATCTCCCCTTAGTTATGAAGATGGAACCATCTCCTACAGTGTTTCCCACCCTGCTTTCCAATCAGTCCACAGAGGGTTGTGTGCCTGTGGACAACACAATGGAGAACCTGCTGTTTGGCCTCTACTATATCATTGTTTTCCTCCTTGCACTTAATGGCAACAGTCTTGCTCTGTGGATCTTCTCACGGCAGAGAGGAACCTCCTCCCCAGCCAATGTGTTCCTGATGCATCTTGCTGTGGCTGACCTGTCTTATGTAATCATTTTACCTCTTCGAGCTACGTATCACTTGACAGGAGGCCATTGGCCGTTTGGCGAGATCCCTTGTCGTGTAGCAGGCTTCCTTTTCTATGTTAACATGTACGCTAGCCTGTACTTCCTGGCTTGTGTAGCAGGCGATCGATACCTTGCTGTGGTGCATGCTGTCAGCTCTCTTAAAGTGCGACATGCGCGCTTTGCCCATATAGCTAGCTTTGCGTTGTGGGCTCTAGTGATCGTGTCCATGGCCCCTCTACTGGTGGCCCAGCAGACTGCAGAAGTAGACGGATCTACAGTGTGTTTGCAGCTGTACAGAGAGAAAGCTTCTCGCCGGGCTCTGGTTTCCCTTGCTGTTGCCTTCACACCTCCGTTCTTAGCTACACTCACCTGCTACTTGCTAATCGTGAACAGCCTGAGGAAAGGCTCCCGGCTGGAACCGGCAGTGAAGCTCCGGGCTTTGCGCACTATTGGGCTGGTGATGCTCATCTATGTGGTGTGCTTCTTGCCCTACCACGTGAGCAGGGCTACCTTCATCCTCGGTTATGGACATCCGGGCCTGTCCTGCCAAACACAAAGAGGACTAGCGCTAGCTAACCGCCTCACATCCTCACTTACCTGTCTCAACGGAGCGCTTGACCCTCTGGTCTACTTGTTTGGAGCAGAGAAGTTCAGAGGCACTGTGCAAAGACTTTTCTGCAGGGATCTGTCAGGGGGATCAGCAGCTACCAGTGGAGAACTTAAGGGGACACATGAGAGCTCCCTCAGTGCTAAATCTGAGTTCTGAGGAGGAAGGAGTTGAAAGTGAAAGTGAATACCAGCCATCATTGTCACTCCTAACAACTTTATAAATGTCTGCTTTATGTTCGGTCAGGCCCACATCACGATAATTAGCACTTAATTCAGGTGTGTTACCATGTTCTATAGCAGAAATCACCAAGTGATGCACACACACCAAAGACCTCGGCCAGACAGTTTAGGTTAAGTCAGGGTGAAAAAATGAAACGATAAATCTACCGCACAAAAATATTTGATCATGTGTGTCACATTTTAACAACATGATGCTACATAAATCAGTAATTTAGTACAAGAACAGGTACAAACGTGAAGAAACATAATTGTTCCACTTTTGATAAATATCTATTAAAAAAAACAGACTGAAATTAAAACTGACTTTTTGTGACCTTGTTATGTAGTATATGTGATTAACCGGATTGTTGAAAAGGCTAGTGTTATTTTTTACTAATTTTTCCCATCCAAAACTGCCATGTTAAGTTTTCAAGGGCTGGGCACTGCTGTGTCAGATAAGCTGCTGGTGTGTTTTTCCTTCTAAAGCAAACCACTGAAATAGCCCAGAGTTATAATAATCTCATGCAAACCAACATTGTAGTGAATTTGCTTGCGTATTTTGACAGTATGAAGAAAGTAACATCTAACTCAACAAAGGTACTGACATATCTCAGGTGTATGACTCTAAATATTAAAGAAATGACCCAAAAATGTGATTTTATATGGCAATGGTAAAGAGCCAAAGTCAAATGATGATCATGGAAACGTTAACAGAAACAGAGTTGTAGCAGGGATATGATATGTTATCAGTGTCAGTGCCCATTCTAGATATGGGCACAAATAATGAAACCAATGCCAGTCAAGTCAAATCAAGTCAAATGTATTTATACAGCGCTTTTTACAACTGACGTTGTCACAAAGCAGCTTTACAGAGTTTATAGAATCCGGATTCGAGCCCCAATGAGCCAAAGCGACAGTGGCAAGAAAAACTCCCTAATTATAGGAAGAAACCTTGAGAGGAACCAAGGCTGGTCGTCACCGGAGAGTGAAAAAAAGAGAAGAAAACTATGAATAAATAAAATCAGGAGTTCAATGTTAGTGTAATGTAGCCAGTTATTGGAAAAAATATTTTCAAATGCAGTTAGACTCAGTCAAAACCAGGTAGAACATTTGGTGAGACTTGTGTCAGAGTCCAAATAACAACGAGTACAAGACCGTCCTCCAGCGCTGCCACCAGCTCATGAAAGACTAACCCCCCTTGTTGAAGTAAGTTTTAGTCATCAGATCATATCATTTTAATAAGACACTATTATTGTATTTTGTCTTTAAATTATCATGACTTTAAGTCTTCGGTGTACAGTCTGCACAATATCATGTTTCACTCTCCAACCCTCAAAGAGTGAACACACAAACACACACACACACACACACACATCATTTGTCATTTGTCTTGTATAAGGATGTGTCCTGCTTTGAAAATAAGGGGAAAAACTATATATGATGACAAATTGTTAATGACTAATTGTAATCATGTTTTGATAAGTATATGTGTATTGTTATACTATAAGTCTTTGAGAAAATATTTAAGGATGTATACACACATGGCTCATGTTGCCTTATATTCATATTTAACTGGTGTTTATTCACTTCTATGTGTGTTTTAGGGCTAGAATACAACAGTAGTTTTATTACACTATATACTACTTACAATGCTATGCAATATGCCTTTTGTTCACTATTTACATCTTTGTCTTTGCAATATTTAATCACTCCAATGTGCTTCTTTTGGCTAAATGGTATGAAAATATTTATTGTTCTTTCTTGCAATGTAATGTTATGGCCTCTTTCATTGTATTTCAGTATTGCTTGTACAAAACATGCTAGATGCATGTATTTCTCATCAATCGTGGTGTAAATTAAACTTTTTTTGTATTTTGATTTCATTTTTGCAGTCATGCTGAAGCTTGAGAGTGTGTACATTTCTGCAAATCAAAGCAAAAGTTCCAGATTCTTTAAATTATTAATCAATAATTAAACTAAACAATACAATATTAAGCAAAAACATTAAAAATAATAATCAAATAAGGAACAAAAATGTCAATTATTACATATAAAATCTTATTACACGGTAATTACATGAAACATAATGCAAACTGTCTGGGTTCATCTTACTAGACCTACTGGTAGCTCCTGGTCATTTCAAACACTGCAGACAGGTACTAAATCATAAACATGTATGTGTCAGTGTTGATCTCACTGAAAAGCAGAATGTGAGCAGAGCTGAAAGTGTGTATATAGTTAGTGTGATCATCAAGAACACTTAAGCTTTCAGAGCAAATGAACCTTCTTTAGTCTGAAAACCCATGTGACCATTTCACAGAGGCAGAATAATAACTATTACAATGGAAATCAATGAATACAGGACGATGTTGTTTATCAACAGCGTGATGTGTTGTATAGGGTCTCTCACACTGAGGTCATCACTGCTGGGTTCTTATTGAGTCCAGCATGTGTGTGTGTATGCGCGCGCGCGTGTTCATATTTGTGTGTGTGTGTGTGTGTGTGTGTGTGAGAGAGAGAGAGAGAGAGAGAGAGAGAGAGAGAGAGACAAACAAAATTAGGACGGAAACCCCCATGCAGTCAGTGTTCGGGTTTTCTTTTCGTACCATGTGACTCAAGCTTTGGATTGTCAGCTTCTCTCTCTCTCTCGCTCTCTCGCTCTCTCTCTCTCTCTCTTGCTCTCCCTCGCTCTCTCTCTCAATCTTATGCAAGATTTCCTCTTTATTGCCTATAACACAGAAATATAAGAGGGCATCCTCTCATTGGTGGGGAGGGTAGGCAAGGGGGGAGAGAGAGAGAGAGAGAGAGAGTGTGTGTGTGTGTGTGTGTGTGTGTGTGTGTGTGTGTGTGTGTGTGTGTGTGTG
>JBBIGC010000104.1:9471178-9484564 GCA_037576955.1 Lepidarchus adonis
TGTGTGTGTGTGTGTGTGTGTGTGTGTGTGTGTGTGTGTGTATGCATATGTGTGTTAGTGCTTGTGTGTGTGTGTGTGTGTGTGTGTGTGTGTGTGCTGCTGTTTATGAATTACAGAAGACATTCTCAGTCAGGAACTCAGGAAAAGAGAAACATGAAAGACTTTCAAATGCAACACTTTTCTCCTTCCGGGTCAGATTTTGATTACATGTCTGACCTTGTCCTTGTGAACTCTTATGCATAAACTGTGTGTGTTGGGTGGTGGAGCGGTGTGTGTGTGAATGCTCAGCTAGAAACTGACACACTACTTATGATGGGATGTTGCACATTTCTTCATGCACAGGCCACTTCCCTCTGGAGGCTGGAGCTTTGGCCCTGATCACTAACTCATTCTAACTGTTTGCCTGAAACAATCCATGAACTGGTTCTTTAAGTCTGTCAAACACTGGGCAGTTAATATTGTGCAGTCTGTTCTAAACTTACATTTTGATCTTATTAAAGTTCTAGATACATACAGTAAAGTATTGCTTACCAGAATGAACTAGTCTACTGTACTGAGACAATGCATATAAATGGAGCAGTTTCAAATCTTTCTGTGAGCTGCCTTTGTGGATCTATGCAAAAGACGCCCACGCTGGTTGAATATCTTTTGCATGTGAAATAAATATACATGGTGCTATAACATGATGAATATGCCCATGCTCTTAGCAATGCAAGTAGCATGCAGTACATGTGGCATGGGTAATCAGTAAAGTAGTAACCTCAGATTCACTCAATTTTTAGACAAGTACCTGTACACTACTTACAGTTTTTTTCATTTCAACTGCAGTGTGAAGCAGCCAGTAGCTCTCTGGCCTCTCTCTCTCTTTCTCTCTCTCTCTCTGACTTGTGTATGCAGAACGGCAGAATGAGGAAGTTCACCCTCGCATTTGTGGCAGCTTCCTTTTTACAGCTTTCGCCTCTTTAACAGGAAGAGAGAGAGAGAGAGAGAGAGAGAGAGAGAGAGAGAGAGAGAGAGAAGGAGCAGCAGTCCAGTGCAAACGGCGCCATGAAGCAGCAGGCCTTGAAGGGACACTGAGTGTCCTGCTGATCGACCCCTGGAGCCCAAACACCAGTGATCAGGTGGTGGTCTGCAGAGCGAATCAAACAGGAAGTCACTGGTGGGCAGGATGTCGTCCCACCAGCCGTGGTACCATGGCAATATCACCCGCTCCATGGCAGAGGACCTTCTGTCCAAAGAGGCCAAGGACGGAAGCTTCCTCCTCAGAGACAGCGAGTCCATACAAGGAGCTTACGCCTTATGTGTACTGTGAGTACTTCAGCTACTCCATTTACAGACCTAACTACCAGCTGGACCTGCAGGAGGTGTGGCAACACTGGCCAGCTTAGTGTCTTCTGTTATACACACTTTCAGTGTTACTCTAATCGAACAGACAGCAAAGTCATTGGAGGTAACACATCTTTGCTATGTAACGACATTTAATATTATGGAAAAACTCATTAAGAGTTGTGTTCTGTTGCTGTTCTCTACCAGTTGGGAAACCTAACAGCTGCTAGTAGACTTGATTACCATGGGGGGGTTTCATCACTTGTAACATGGAAAGCATAGCTGAAGAAGTGATGGGCCTTCAGTTGAGATGAACGTGCACTGTGGATGATTTTCTAGTCTCACTGTTCAAGCAATCTTCAACAAGTCAATAAAGTAAAACCACAGTCTGCTTTATTATTAGACAGGTTAATGTTCTAATGTTCTACTGCTATTTCCAGGTTACTGTATTAAAGCACCGCTTGAGTGTTGTAGCCTTCAGAGAGTTTCTCCAGATGAACACTGTGGATACGTATGTGCAAAAGACTGTGTATGTGTTTTGCATGTACAGTAAACATGAAATGTGCTGCAACCTGTGCTAAATATGTTCATGCAAATGTTGTCTACTTTTAGAAAGCAACAGACAAATTATCTGAAACAGTGTGTTCTGCAGCTTTTTAACAGAGTTTGCACTGGTAGCACTTCTCTCCTGACAAATATCCAACAACTGCACATAGTACAATAGTTCCTGTGTTTCCTGTCAGAAGATTATTTCCACATTGAAACCTGATCCTGAATTCTGTGGGTTTCCATGTTACACACATCCCTGCACAGACTACATGTGAATTAATTATTCATATCATCTGTGAGTGTAAGTGCTTCCACTGAAATACAATGTTTGGTTCATATGCAGGTTCCAGAATTGTGTATATACCTACAGAATACTACCCAATGAAGAGAAAAAGCTCTCTGTGCAGGTAAGATATCAGATGAGCATAAACAGAGATCATCGTTATAATTCTGAAACCTAGTTTACTCAAATAAAATACTGGAAACATGCAATGATAATGAATAATTAATATAAGTTCTCAGCAGAGATCTACATGCTCAAATGGGACTCTTATTTTCTTAGAATTTCATACATATAGCCCTAATGCTGCTCAATATCTTGGCTTCTGCATGTAACAGTCTGGGGCTCTGTCCCAATATGTGTGCTTGGACAAAACTGATAACACTAAGTTCTTCTACCTCTTCAACATGAGTGTAGATTGTTAATAACACAGTTTGTACTGTTTTGAGAATAAAACTACATTTTAGTGCAATTAACCCATCTCCATTTCAGCCACTGGCAAAATGTGAAATTTCATTTCAAGTTCATGGAACACTTTAGCTACAGTTTCGTTTAACATATAATGCTCTAAAATTTATTTAGTTATTGAAAAAGGTAGCCTTTAGATTCATGCTCATTTCCCCTGGAAATTACAGTTATATTTGATGGTATAATGAAAGGAAATACTTCAATCAGATTGTACATATTACTACAGGAATATATAATTAAATATCTCTGCTTTCATTTTTAAAAATTGCAACAAAAGATTTTGTTGTGGGATAATCACTTTTGGTTCCCTAAAAGATTGTCTGAAAAAAAGAGTCTTCAAGTAGGAAGGACTATTTATAGTTTTTAAAAACATTCACATAATGTAAATGTATCGTTATAATGTTCTAATGTATTTAAATTTACACTCATTTCTCATGTCCAAAATAAAAAATTAAAATGAAATTTAAAATGTTAGTGGAGCTTTTTATGGCACTACTCCAAAGAGCTCTTTATGCGTCATTAAGGTTATGAATGGGGAAATTATTTTAAAAGACTTTTTAGAAACAGAAACCATTTATGCACAATTTGTAAAATCATAAAGTCTTCTGTGTCTGAGATTTTGTTGTAGACCCGTCACAAATATCATGAGAAATAGTTGCCTCTCTTTTTGACATCCAGCATCCTATAAGGCATTAGCAGTTTAGCTAACACTGTGTTTGTTTGTGTTTTTTTTCTTTTGAATATGTGACCTTATGACAGTTGTCAGTTGACAGGTGTGGGCGTCTTGTCATGTAGGGTGCACCTATTGTACCCTTTGCAGCACAAGCACTGGTCTGAAGGCTGAATACTATTGCAGCTGCAACACCACTTGTGTTTTTATTTCAGCTCAAACTTGGAACAGCACTGCCCATGACAGACCAGCTGCTAAGCATATGCTAATACCTCACAGTAAGGATGAGATCAGATCAATAAGCTGTTCTACTTTTCTATTAACTGGGCTTTGAAGAACATGCAATAATGTAGATATGGCATTAGGCCTTTGTGTAGTAGACTCTAGAGTGCAGAAAGTCCTTTAATATCTGCGCATCACACTTCTTCCTCTTTCAGCCCTGCAGTGAGTACAGCTTTAGTTTTACATTATCCTTCAGCGTGGGCGTCAGGCAAGCCACAGGGTTCCTCTTGTGCTGGGCCCTGGACGGAAAGTTTCTGAAACACAAGTTTTCATATCTCATTAGTTGATTAAACAGGCTATTTGTGCTCATCCTGGTTCTATAGTGAAGTCTGTGAAAAGTGTGTGGGAGGTGTTCTTAAACACAAAGCCACTTTAGCTACTCCTGACAGCCATGTTGCGATCAAGGCAACTAAGATGGACGCTGCCCCAAGTTAAACATTTTTGACATACGCCAGGGTGTAGAAATTTTAAAATTGTCCATATATGGAAATAGAGGCTTGTTTTTAATTAATTGGTTTTGTGATGTTACAAATATCACTGCATTTATGTAAATATCTCTATTCAGTTTCTTGCAGTTTGGCTCCAACCATTAACATTAACATTTTTGGTTCAGTCCTGGATGCTTTCTGAATAAGCCCAAATGCCGGCAGTCAGTCAGAATGGAGATCACTTGCATCAGTCGTGTCTATTTTTTAAAGGCACAGTAACAAAACCAGTTTAATTGCATAATAAAGTAATATAAAGAGAAAATGTATCTTTATATTCTAAAAGTAGAAAATGCGATTGTTTCAGCACCTAAAACCACACATCTCCTAGATAGGACCAAATAATAAATATTGCAAAAATATATACAAAATGAAGAAGATAGGCCCTTTTAGTCTCTGACTTTAGACCATGTTGGCCACAACTACTGTACCAGTAAAGGTTACACATTCAGGCTATTTTTGCTATTTGTTTAAATTTTTCCACAAAAACTGAACTCAACAAAGACTGCTGGGTTTGAAAGGGGAATAGATCTGGTTCAATGCTTTTATAAAGGCGGGCTTCAGGAAACTACTTGGGGTTTAAAATCAAGACAAACATAACCTGATTGTAAAAGTGTGGGCAAATGTTGAGCACTGAATGAGCTGAGACCATCATATTTTTTTCCAATCTGTTAGTGTACATTGTGCTGAGAAGACTCTACAAAACCTCTCTCATGTTCACAGGCGTCCGAAGGTGTCCCCATTCGGTTCTTCACTGTGCTCTCAGACCTGGTGGAAGCATACTATAAAGAGAACATGGGTTTGGTCACACACCTGCAGTATCCTGTACAGAAAGAGGAGGAGCCAGAGGATGAACCAGGTTGGATACATACATGTCAAGTCCATCTTATAACAATACTTTTTACAACTGACACAATTTGGGTCAGAGACTCTAATAAGCAAGCTGAGTGCGACATAGGTAAGGGGGAAAATCTTAGTAGGTGGAGCAAGAAACCTTGGGAGGAACCATGACTCAGAAGGGGAACCTGTTTTCCTCTGGTCAACACCAAACAGCAATAATAAAGAAGAAGAAAGATAAAAATGTCTCAGTTTATAGAGGTGGCGTCAAGATAAGAGCCTAAAAATAACCATTATACTCTTATAAAGTACCTGAAGTAAATTGAGATGATCCATGTTAGTTGAACTAGTCTAGCATAGGTTTGTAGGACAGCTGATCTGGTCAAAAGTAGAAGATGGGCAGCAGTTCCTAGAGTAATGGGCCACAATGACTGTCAATCAAGTAGGTGAGCCTTAGGGTTGTCCATGGGTGGTATCAAGGGATAGGAACTCCAATCAGAAGTAAGGTATCAAGATGAATCAGACAGGTTCAGGTAGCAGGACAGGTCAAGATCAATGGTATCTCAGGTGTAGCATGTGTAGCTCAACAGAGGATGAAACGGAGCCTACAAAACACAGGCAAGACATTTAGTGGAATGTTACAACTAATTGACTGCTTAAGACTTAAGTCTTTGCTCTTAGAACTTGGTCACAGTCCAATATCATTAAGGACATATTTTTTAAAGTGAGAAAAGTGAGGCTTACACTGGGAACACACAGGTGCATCCTATGCAAAGGTATTTTACACTGTACCTGTGACATGGGCATGGGTGAGTTACAGTGCCTATGTGAGTGCTGGTCTTATCAATGGGAGATTTAACTAAATAATTGGGGTACACACCAGGCTTTAACTGAATAGTTCTACCATACCTGCTAATGTTCCTAACAAAGAATAAGAGCCAGTAGTCAACCATTAGCAAAATATCATTTTAATAATATGAATACGTGTCCTTTATTATTTTGGCTAATTTATTCATAATGTCATTTGAACATTTTGACCTAATACATTTTTTAAACTGGTATAATATGGAGTTTGTTGCAAGAAAAAAAGCCCAGGTTGGTGCTTTGTATGAAAAGTACAATATAATAGTATAACACTGTATAACACTGTTGGGGATTTTTAAATATTGTTCATTTAAAAGAATATGTGTATTGTAAACCTACTTTATGGGCCACTGAATAACTGATCTCTCTCTCCAAATAACTATGGTCCCATTGGTGCACTTGGGGCACATCACTAAGTGAACAGGACAAAACTTTTACATTGTTCACAAACAATTACATCTGTGAACAGCAATGAGAGGCACAGGCAAGCTGCTTATCTGGGTTCAAAAGCCCTAAAAGCTAAAGAACTAGCGAGTAGCTTTGGTGTGCTAATGGACTTTGGCTGATATGTTGACGCAGCTATGAAAAAAGCATTTCATCAACTTAAATGCATGAATATAGCATTCTTCCCAAGAACATTCAAACACTGAAAGATGCTGTGTTAGTGGCAGTGTGAAAAGATGCAGTGGTGCTTCATGAGTCTTGGAGGAAGCATGTGCTTACTTTCATCCTCTATGCTTTAATAGGATCATGTGATTGGGAGACCTAGCTAGCAAATGAGAACTGTCCATGACGAAAAAAGTCCCCCAAAACACAACCAAATAGTTCTAATTATATTTAATCTCTCCGTGGATCTGGAGGTCTATCCAAATTCCTTCAGGCATATTCCAGTCAAACTTTCTTGGTCAAGGGTGGTGTGCATTGTAGAGTCTGACCTTGGTTGTTAAGTGATCCTAACCTCAGGTAATCCTGCAAGTCTTTGTAGTAGCACAGTTTTTGTCCTTTGTCATGTCTTTGCTAAATATCGGGTTTTCTCTCTGCCATAAGTCTTGAATTTCAGTGTAATGCTCACATTGGTGTTTCTTGATGTAAGGTTTGGGGGGTTGTGGAAGTACACTCAAGTGGAACAAAGGAAATAAATACAGAATTTTTACAGAAACATAAATGAAAAACTCCAAAGAGACACTCACATACAGATAAAAAAAATAGCTGACCACCAAGGACAGAAACAAAGGCAGTTTAAATACACAGACTAAACCTAAGACACCTGGAGGAGGGCGGAGACAAGACTAACCATGTGAAACACATGACAAGACCCAGAGCATGACAGAAACAAGAAGGGCAAGACATTGGAAACCGTGACATTTTAAAATGTCAAATATATTTAAAAAAAATTACAATTAAAATTAAAAATAATAAATAAAATAAAAAAATAATAAAATAAAATGTATACGTCTTTTAAATCTTATTATAATCATTGTCTCTTTGGTGCATTTAAATGATCTTCTCCTTCAGCTTTTGGCGACAGCTTCTTAGTCTTCACCATGGTTGCAACATACCTTGGGCAGTGCTTAGATTAAGTGATGGTATTTCATTCCCAATAATCAGCTTGTTTACCACTGGTTCCTCTGTTCTTACATCTTATGCTTTCATCTCTTCCACACGACCTTAGAATTAGGAGCTACGATATGTGGAAGTGTACGTACATGCAAAGATGTGAAATCCTCCCTTATGTGGATAGATGGTCTTATTGCCACATTAATGATCATTTATATGATGCTCAGATGGTTACATGCATGTATTTTAACTGCATCACTAAACACTGGTAGATGCAAAACAACCTATGTCACAAACATCATAAGATGTTACATTCGTTCTCACACTGCGGTTCATCTCTGTTCCAACAGAACTAGCCAGTGTACCTCCACTTCCACCCAGAAATGTCCAGCCCGGCGAAAGCAGAGACTCCCATGCTGACACTAGCAGGACAGTGGAGCCGAGCCGTCCATCCATCATGGATACTTACCATCAGAGACTGCAACACGTCGACATGTCACAGTACTAAATGACTAAAAGACAATTCATTTTTACATCACAATTTTCCAGCTTCTCTTTACCCAAATGTTTTTTATCTTAAATGTCGCTCTGTCTTTAAAATTAAATTATGTTAGTTATATCAACAAATAATACATGAATAACAAATAATTATAAATAAAGAGTGCCTCTGCATTGTGCCTTATCCAAAAAGCAGACCACACAGAAACTTTATACCAGTCAGTCTTTTAAATAAGTTAAATGCAAATATAGGAAAATGCATTGTTTCTTTAAACTTTTTTTGAACATAGCCTCATAGCAAGTGGATTTTACAGTTTAATGTAGAGTCCTGCGTATTTAAACTTATATTCTACATAAAATTGTTTAATAAAATACTTTACTTTCTCTAAAGCACAGTTTTGCTGACTGAACCATTTGATATTTTGCAGTCTCTCTGAAGATCATCAGAAGGCAATCCAGGATTACTTTTCCTCGGCTGTTAGTCTTGATGCTGACCAAGTTCAGAATGGAAACCCTACACTCCCCAATCTGAAAAAACTCATAATGGCCATCTGCAAGAGCCTCAATGGGTAAATTTATCTCTTTACAGCCTTTAACATCTAAAATCAACATCATCTCATGCCCTATTATCTGACATCACATTTTACTGTTGTTGTAGTGAAATTTCGCGTACACTTCCAACTCTGGAGGCACTACAGAAACTTGTAGACCAGCCCCAGTCTCCAGGAGGTGGGAGACTCAGGGGGCAGGTCAGTGATGACATCACAAAACAGCTTCCTAGTTGAAAAGATAAAAAAGTTAGTTTAGTATGTAAAAAGAAAGATGTGGTAGTTAACGTTTCTGTTGTGCTTTTGTTTTAGTTATCTGTTGATTCCAGCCAGTCTGTAGCTTTCAAGCTGGAGCAGCTCACCAAGCTGATATATTCAATAGAGGACAAGGTATGACTTCTATATGCATAATATATAATATAATATAATATAATATAATATAATATAATATAATATAATATAATATAATATAATATAATATAATATAAAATACATTATCATTATTATTGTTGTTGTCATTGTTTTTGTGGTTGCAGTTGCAGTATTCATAATTTATTGAAATATTTTCCACAAAAAAAGATTCATTAGTGATCTTGGCTAACCTATTTGCAAAAATGTCTTTTCTTTTCCTTAGACTAAGAATGCAGTATTTGAATCTGTTGGTTATGAAGGAAGCCACAGGAAATCACTCATACCACCTGTAGTCTTTGAAGTAAGAGACACAGAATTTATAAAGTAATAAATTAATGCTGAAATGCTGTCGAAATGGGAAATAAGTGTTAAGAGTATTACTCTTTTGTCCTCCTCTGTAATGCTTTCACGTGTCTCCCGCTATTTTCTATGCTAACAGGTGAAAACAGAGCCCATCAGCATTTTAAACAAGATGTTCCTAAAGGTTGACGTGGAGGGTGGGAAACTTTACTTCAAGAAATCCAAAGAGGGTCCTGAGGACAAATACATTGTGCATGATAAAAGTATGTCTCCAAATAAAGAACTGCACCACAGACTGAAGTCTGACTCCGTACCTAGATTAGCACAACATGCTAACACCAATGAGAGACTCTTAACACCAAATTCACCCACATTTATATAACATTTTAAGTTTTAAGTTTTAAGTTTTAGATAATGTAGATAATGTAAAGCATGTAAAGATAGGAATTATATCCTCAAAGAGGAATTAAATACAACCGTTACTCTTAGGGTTAGTCTGAATAGCATTTCTTAGCTTTGAATATTTGTTGTTAACAAACAAGAATTAGAAGAATTGTTCTAAAACTTAGAAATCTGGTACATTTGGTTTTTTGTATAGATTCCTTTTTACAAAGGAAGTGCTATACTGTGCTGTAATTTAACATCCAGATAAGAAGACACATGCATCTGAAATATGGCTGACATAGATTCTTGTCAGCCAAAATGATAAAAAAGTATAAAATCTCTTTTGTTCAGAGACATATTTTAAGTTTTTTATAGTCGCTTTAACAAATGAAGAGCAAAGACTCTGTTCCATTGGTAAGATACAGCTCCAGCATCTTTAATATTGTCTTAATATTAATATTAAAATTATAAATTAATATTTATCCATTCCACCTTAAATGAGGTGAATCATTATGTAATGTCGCACTATTTACATTCATTCTTATCATGTTATTACAATGTTTAAACTAAATTCTAAAAGATTTAGTGATGTCCTGTGGTTTTTTAAAAGATGAGCTTTCCAAAAAGCACTAAACACAAAATAAAAATGAAAATATTTCATTATTGTGGCCAGCCTTGTTACTTACCCAGTCTTTGAAAATCAATGTCTTTTTAGTGTTAGTGACTATTTGTGACAATTGTGAACACACCACAACTAAATGTGATCTTTGCATTTAACTCATCACACATGGAACAGCAAGCAGTGATTGATTGGTACTTTGCTCAAGGGTTTTTCAGTGGTGCATGGACTGGGACTTGAACCTGGGACCTTCTGATTCCAGGGGCATGGTTCTAACCACACTTAAGCACTAGGCCACCACTGCCCACGTGTTGGTTAAACGCAGCTATAGAAACACAGAGTCCTAGATTTATTATAGATTCTATCTGTGCACAATAACCTTGCTTTAATTTAAACACTCCACAAAAGCCTTCGAGCTATTCATGGCTGTATACAGTCACTAGGTGCTGAGGTATGTTTAGCGTAGTTCTAAGCATTAACATGAGTTGACTTGCCCAGAAGTAATGACTAATGGATACATTTATTGTAGTTTTGCAGTTGGTGAAGTCCCAGAAAATGCAAACCAAATTAGTGGTAGTAGTGGAGACGGAAAAGGAGAAGAATCAACGCAAAGATTTTGTCTTTAATGACACAAAGGTGAAGTTGCAGTGTTAATAATTTGCTTCTTAAATCATTTCAGTCTTTGTCATTTCCCCAAAATACTGCTTCTTATGCATTCAGTATGATGTGGCTTGGGTCACATGTTACCTGTGTGTGTGTGGGTGTGGGTGTGGGTGTGTGGGTGGGTGGGTGGGTGGGTGTGTGGATGTTTTCTCTGCGTTTTCAGAAAAGAGAAGGGTGCTGTCAATTACTTCAGCAGATGAAAAACAAACACTCAGGCAAACCTGAGCCAGATATGATCACCATCTTTGTTGGCACATGGAACATGGGTAAGACCATCGTTCATCGCTCAACTTGGGTTCTCACAAAGAACTCAGTTCTTCTGATTAATGTACAACACTAACCACCTTCTATATTTTCTCGAAAAGTGCAGAAACCCCAGTCTGTTGTGTTTGTCTGGAACAGATTTCATTCAGAATTCCTTCCCTCTGCTGACTCAGCTCATTGATGATACTGTGTGTGGCTCCTCTATTCACAGGAAATGCCAATCCACCCCACAACATTTCATCCTGGTTTCAGTCTAAGGGTCAGGGAAAGACACGTGACGACACAGCCAATTACATCCCTCATGACATCTATGTGATTGGAACACAGGAGGACCCACTGGGGGAGAAGGAATGGATAGACATGGTGAGGGGCAGCCTCAGGGACATCACCAACATCAGCTTTAAACAGGTAACGTTTTTATCTTGTTATATTTGTTGTATTTGCCTTGGTTTTGTCTTAAACAAAGCTCTTTAAAATGTTTTTTTTTTCTTTACGTGTGGAAATAACAATATTCTGCATATATTTGCAGGTCAAATTAGATTTTTTTTGTCTGCATATCTTCTCTATGGACTTCCACATAATATTTATGTGTTGAAAACGTTGTACAGGTCATTAATAAGTATAAGGACACTTTTCCCTGGGAATAATGCCCACATCATTTATCCTCTTTATCATCATGCCAGCACTCAATCCTTTTTAGATTTTTAATCCACTTTTAGGCCAAAATAGTTTCAATATGTTTAAAAATTTGCTAATCAAACTATACCCAAAGTATCAGAACAATGAAACAATACCCCAGAGTAACAGGATTTTTTTATACTTTTACTTTTGATGAACAGTGGAAGCGAAAATGCGAGAGACGACTGACCACCATCTGCCCATTCGTTCACAGGTAGCCACTCAGACTCTGTGGAATATCAGAATTTTGGTTCTCGCCAAACCAGAACATGAAAACCGCATCTCACACATCTTCTCGGACAGTGTTAAAACGGGAATAGCTAATGCTCTAGGTCAGTAAATTTCCCTTAGATGCAAATAAAGACTTAATGCACACAAAGTGCTAAACTTTTGTGTTTGCTTTCTCAGGAAATAAAGGAGCAGTGGGAGTTTCTTTCATGTTTAATGGCACCTCCTTTGGGTTTGTCAACAGTCACTTGACTTCAGGAAGTGAAAAGAAGATCAGGCAAGCTGTGATCAGACACAATACCGCAACACCTAGTCACTGATGATCTATAACAAAAAAATAAAATTAGCAGCTTGTCTTCATTCCAAGATATGTGATTATGAGAACAAGAACGTATGTTATACAAAAAGCAGATTTTTAATAATTAGATAATTTGTTTGTTATTGCAATATTATTATAACAATAATAATGATAATGTATATTATATTATATTATATTATATTATATTATATTATATTATATTATATTATATTATATTATATTATGTTACATGTTGTAATTATGATAAAACATCTTATAATTATGAAGAAGTGTCGTTTATATATGTTGGACATGGGAGAGAAGCTTTGAAAGATTCTCACTGCTATATTTCAGGATTTATATTAAATTGTGTTTTTGCTTTTGCTAGACGGAATCAGAACTACTTCAGTATTTTGCGTTTTCTGAACCTGGGAGATAAGAAACTCAATCCATTTGACATTACACATCGTTTCACACACCTCTTCTGGCTTGGGGACCTGAATTACCGGGTTGATTTCCCAACAGCGGTAAGAGAAATCTATATGAGACTAACCATGTTTCGTTGACTTTTTTGGGGATAGTTCACACTGTAAAGATTCTGGCAGCTGTTTGGAATCAACGCAAGAAGTGCCACAAGAACTGGGCTAGAAAGAACGTTTCTCTATTTGTGGCAAGAAGAAGCCTTCATCTCAAACTATATCATCAGTAATGACTAATCTCCTTTCATTACGAGTTTACCCATAAATAGATCTTCCCGTGTCAGTTTCATAATGTTAATGTTACCACATACTCTCCCACTCTTCTTCAATATGATTTTTAAGCCCAATAATATAAAGTACTGAGGATTTGCATTTTAATTCATGCAAGATATGTTTTGAAATAACTAACTAAATAAAAATAAAAATAAGTACAATATTTTTTATAGATTTCTGTTTTTTATAAGATTTTAAATGTATTTTCTTTCATTTTGTTTATTGTTGCAGTTGAAGCAAACCCTGAAACTGCATTGCTGATGATATTCTTATTTTAAATGTAGTTTTAAAAGACCAACTGCCCTTTAGACGGTGTGAACATTTATGATCAATGAAGCAAAACAAATAATCTAAAAATAACTTAATTTGCCTTAATTTCTTTATTATTAAGTTAAGACTCATGACATTTTGGTCTGAGAATAACT
>JBBIGC010000104.1:9484664-9498991 GCA_037576955.1 Lepidarchus adonis
ATTACTTTATTCTATTTTTGCCTTACTTTATCTTACCTGTAACTTCTTAAGCAACTTCTTACTTATTGTTTTTCTTATTACTCTATTTGCTGTCCTGCTGCTGTAACCATGTGGAATTTCCCACTTGTGGGACAATAAAAGATTATCTTATCTTATCTTAATAATAATGATAATAATGATCATCATCATCATAAATTAATGCTCACTTCCCTCTGTCCTCAGTGCACCATGAGATGTCCCAGCCTCCAAAGACGGGCCGTCCATTGAAATGAGCCTCCTCTATCGGGACTACTGGCTGCTGGAAAATATGACTCATTGTTTCAATGTCATATTTGCAAGAGACAAAATACATAAAAGAAGCAGAGGGAAAAGTAGCTCATATGAAATTACCTGATACCCCCATCCAATCTTGCACAAACTCTTTTTTCTATCATGTCAGATTGAATATATTGTGAATGTACAGTGCACATGATTTATGGGTTTTCTTTGTGGATGTTTTGTTAAATGGTGCATAATGATCAGCAAAACTTGTTCAAAGACTTAAAAGATAAATCCAAAGATTAAATCCAGAGAAACACAGACTCTCAGGACATTTTTGTTAATACTGATACTGATCCTTATTGGTCTACAGTTACTTTGCGGCGTTTATATTCTCTCTTAAAAATTAAACACAAAATTGCACTTAGGACTCGTACATTGGATATAAGCTATAATTTCCTTAATGCTGTGCAGAGTGTGAACATACAGTGAACATCAAGTAGAAAGTAATAAAAAAAAATGTATAAAGTAAGTAACGACAATATATAGTTGATATAATTTATGAATTTCTCAAGTCAAATAATAGCTATTATATTGTAATTGTAATTGTAATTATATTGTATTATATATAACAAATAATTATTGTTATATTATATTATATTATATTATATTATATTATATTATATTATATTATCATACTAGACCAGTGATCAGCTCATTATCAGTTACTTCTTGTACATTCAAACCTTGCTTTACAACAAAATTCAAAACCTTTTATCCATCATACACAATGCGTCTGAATTTCTCTTTTCCTCTTAGTTTTCTATTAAAGCTGCCTGCCACAAATGATAATTATAATGGCTACTATTTTGCACACTCTAATGAAGATGCTCCATGGATCTATTAAAAATAATAATAAATAAATATATAAATGCATTAATAAATATGTGATCTACAATGTTAAAATGAAAAATGTTTGCCATTAAATATTTGACCACATTTTAGGTTATGTTACATTAGGTAATCTTTGTTCATCACTTTAGACCAAAACTTTAATAGTGTTCACTTTAATAGTGTTTACATGGAATATTAAAGTGTTTTGGTGAGAGTTGGTGCTAATGGATATGTTTGTTCCTGTGTGATAAGGATAGCTATCATTATCTGGCCATCTTCAGCTAAACTTGCAGCAATATTTTAAAGCTTTTTAATTAAATTGACTCTGTCTTTTAATAAAATACCCTTTTAGTGTGGAATTCTCCAGTAAAATAAGTGAATAACTACTGAGTATACTTCATGACTCTCATACATACCAGTGAAAGCAGAAGTGGATGTACATACATGTTTCTTTATTTATATATATTTTATATTATATATACTTTATTTCATTTAAGCAAGAAAACGAAACTTAATTATAGTGTATTGTACTTTTGGGCATTATTAACTGATGCCCCAGTGTTTGTACTCTAAACATTTTTGAGACCGTGAAAAGATCCATGTTAAATTTTGTGTAAATGCTGCCATCTGCTGGTAAAACAGAAGAAACACTACGGCTAGCTCTGATTTCAGAAAGAACATAACTGAGTGTTGATTTTTCTAGCGCTGAACTGTACAAGGTTACAGTGGAACATCTGCTTTTCAATGTATTTTGAATGTATTTTGAATTTATGTTGAATGTATTTTACTGGTTGATTTTAATTTGAAATCGTTTAAGAAGTCTCACATTGATGACGACTTCAAAACCAACCAATAAGCGAGAAGAATAAATTGACCCTGACGAAGCTGACCAATGGCGTAACAGTTTGGTAAAGCGACGGCTAGTAGGTTACAAAGAGCGCGTGAAAATGGTAAGTTTATTTTTTGGCTTATTTTAGCTAATATTACCATTATACTCAGCTGCTTTGTATTGGTGAAAATATACTACACTATATATATAATTTTTGGTTGCATTACTAGTGCTCTAGGTTGTGGTTCAGGAGTGTTAGGAGACTGTGAGGGGACATTGTTGTTGTGTAGTGCAGTTCTTCGTCATTCATAAGCTCTGGGTTTTCAGAATAAAAATTCATTCGAGAAATTTGCAGTTTCTACTTTCACGTTTGGCTCGGTAATTGGTGCTGTGTGATTCCGTCTTTTTGTATTACTCTTCTATCTTTGTAAGTCTTGTAGCTTCGGATAGTAAAAGATCCAGACAGACAGACAGACATGTAGGTTTGTGCTGCTCCCCTCCCTCTCTCGATGAGACTGAAACTGTTTATTTAACAGGTTTATTACAAACACTTTGTCTGTTATTCTGTACGTAACTCACGTTTGGGTGAATACATTTCTCCATATTCAGAGTTTATCGCAAAATAATTTTATATTAAATTATACTTTATAAATATAAAATGTTATACTGTTCATTTATTTTCTACATTACTGTAAACGCGGACGCTGCAGAAATGGGGAGATTTTCCAAATCCGGAAACGATTATGCGATTAAATAATACGGCGCCATCTAGTGCACACACGTTGACATTGCTCATTAAGCGTTTACTTCCTTTGATCAAAACGCATTTGGTTTGCTCTTTGTTCTAAAGGTTTTTATTTAAAATTATCGTTTTTATTATTTTAAAATACAGACTGATGGACTCTGTTTCAAATATTAAGGGAATTCCACTGATTCTTCATTTTTCAAAGCGCAATTATTTTATGCATTTTAATATAAGATGGGTTATTGTGTTTCTTTACAGTGGTGGTAATGGATGTTTTCCATGTCTATATTTCAAATATAACCATTTTATTTACTATCCATAATGGAACAGTGAACCTACCTATAGTCTACATATAGCTTTTTATGTCTACATTAATAATGGTAGTGCTATGTCTGGAAAATACTCTGCCATGAACATAATTTAAAATAAAATTCATAAGACTTAAAACAGCTATCTGAATTTCTCTGACTGCGCATTTCATAAATGTTACTTTTATTTAATGTAACTTTAGATGGTATAAAACTCTTCAGCTACAAAAGTTGTATACAATTCTGACTGAATTGTTTGATACTCTGAATGACTTTGTTTATATCTTCACTATTTACTTATACATTTGAAACACTGGCTAAGAACTGGATTAAAAATATTGTTCCATGTATGAATAATTGAAATGATTCACAGTTTTTTGTGTATAGAAGTTAATATATTGAAGCAGCTTTCCTAGAACTGCAGATGGCAAATGCTGATGTAGATTAGACAGTGGCGTCTGGTGTGAATATATATAATGTCTTATTATGACGTGTTTTCTATCATGGACTACTGTAAAGACAGTGATAGTTTTTGAAAATATAACAGGGCAGGTTTTTTTGTTATTAAAGTTTTACTGCAGCTTTAATGATATTTTGATAGCTCATTCATGATGCCATGTGGATGCATGACTAGTTCTCTTAACTTAGTATAACGCACTGCATTGCGATTATATAACGTTCTGTTTGACTGCATTGTGTCATGTATTTCTGTGAATGCTCATGTAAATTAAATGTGTAATGTAACTGCAATTGTTTCACAGCTTTTCTATTCATTCTTCAAATCCCTGGTGGGAAAGGATGTGGTGGTGGAATTAAAAAATGACTTGAGGTGAGCAATGTGGCTGATGTTCTAGGACAACCACTTAAGTTGCCTTTTAGCAATTTTACAATTAAATACATGATTTAAAATGTAAATGTAAAATTATTTGTGATTCATTGTCATTAATAAACCTCTGTCTGTTAAAATTGCAGCATATGTGGAACCCTACACTCTGTAGATCAGGTACGTCAGTAAAACATTTTCAGTGTAAAATATTCTGCGTTACACCTGTTTCTGTAATGAACTCTTTTCTCTTTTCTGCATTATCCCAGTATCTGAACATCAAACTGACAGATATCAGTGTCACTGATCCAGAGAAGTATCCGCACATGGTGAGAATCATTTAAAGCTGAATTACTGAACATGGATTAAGTCTCATCTTGGATTACAGGGTCAATGAAGAACCATAATTATATCTTAGTTCTTTATAGTCTAGACTTGGGTTTAATATGGGTCTGGAGAAACTGGACCCTTTTCATTTTAACACTTAATTGAGCAGGAAGTCCCTTGATATTGAAAAATCTTTTTCCAGGTAAATAATAATAATAATTAAGTTATATTTATATAGTGCCTTTCACAAACCCAAAGTCACTTTACAATGAAAATACACACATTTAAAAAAAAAAAAAAAAACGGGAATAATAATAATAACTATAAAAACAGAAGAAAATGTCAACCATTAAACAAAGTCTACATTTAAAGGAAGACAGGGAAGAGAGAGATTGTGGTAGAACATTTAAAGCCTCTGAAACATAGTTACTAATGATTACATTAGAGTAATATGGGTAGCAAGTTCGTTCTTCAGTTTTGATTTGAAATTTCTCATGGAGATGAGGTCATTAAGCTACAGTGTGTTCTGAAGACACACTACCCAAGGCTCAGAAGATCCTGGTGTCTTGTAGAGCATCCATTTATTTGGGGCAACTGTTGGTTTGTAGCAGAAGATAAGAAGGAAGTTCACCCAGAATGGCGTCATAAATAAAGATATAGCAGTGCTGCTGTCTCCTTAAATTTAACAAAGGCCAAGACACCGGATCCTAAATCACACAATGATCTTAAAGTTCGTTATTTTTGGTTCTATAGAATGATGAAGGTATAGGGCTGCTCCTGACTGAAGATTTTCAGCGGGTAGATGGACCAAGAGCTTTGTTCCTGTCAAGTCAAGTAGACTTGACCGTTAGAACAGTACATAGTGAAATGAAATAACGTTCGTCCAAGACCACAGTAAAACAGACTGTGCATCGAGTGCGACCATATACAAGTATTACAGGACGGTGCAAAGACAGACGTTTGTGTAAGACCTAGACAGTGACGCTCTAACCCGGGGGTGTCCAGCTCCGGTCCTGGAGTCCGGTTTCCTGCACAGTTTGGTGATTTCCCTGATCGAGCTCACCTGGTACAACTCACCTGTTAATTTCCAGGTTCAGGGAGTGTGTTTGAGAAAGGGAACACCAGCCTCCAGGACCGACTTTGGACCCCCCTGCTATAACCAGTACAAAGCCATGGTGTCTACCTGGTGTAGAGTAGCAGGTTGTGTAAATAACTATTTCCAAAAGAGCAGTTTTTGAATTAAGTAATAAAGATCAGGTAAATACACAGGTAAGGACTAGTTCATCTAAGTGTGAGAGTATGTTTGTTAGCAGTCAGTCCCTGAGATGTTTGAGTCTTATTGGCTGTGGGATAAAGCTATTCCCCATTCTGGTGGTGGAGTCCCAAATGCTTCATTAATGTCTATCAGATGGCATTTGTGTGAGACTTGTGTTGGGTCACCCACAATGCTGGTGGCTTTGGAGATCCAACATGAGGTGAAAATGTGATTGAGGGGAGGGTGACTCCAGTAATCTTGACTGAGCTCCCTGTCTGCTACTGGGCCTTTCAGTCCATGACGGTGATGCAGCTACTGATGATGATCTTAATTGTCCCTCTATAGGGTTGGTGGTGGGTGGTGGGCTTTCCTCAGCTTTCTTAGGAAGTGGAGATGCTGTTGGGCTTTCTTGGTTATGGAGATGCTGTTGAGGGGCCAGGTATGGTTCTTTGCCAAGTGAACACCAAGGAATTTGGTGCTTTTGATTCCTTCAACGATCGAATGTGTAGCGGAGAGTGACTCCTTGTAGTCAACAAGCAAATCTTAGATTTTCAAAGCTTTTGCAAGAACAGTTACAGTTTCAATGTGTATAGGTAAAAGTATTGTTGAAAAGGGTAAATCCCAGACTGGGAATCTCCAACGAGAAGGTTAGAAAGGTGAGGCACAGAGTCTTTACCCTGGCAGTGGTCATCAGAGGTTTTCGTAGAATGGGGTTCCAGCTGTTACTGGCCTGTGTGAGTCTGGGTGGATCCGAGATTTTGGAGAATTCGTCCTTGGTGGCAGGTGTCATGACTATCTGCAATGAGGAAAAATTGGAAAATGGACAAACTGATGCCTTTTAAGTGGATTTAAAACCAGACTGAAAGTTTTTGAGGCCAATTCTTCATTACTTGCTCGTGTTTAGCATAGTTTGTCTGTACATATTATTTTTCTTTTATCTGTCTTTTTGTTTTGTATCTTAACTGTGAAATTTTAAACTATTTTGTACTATTTGCTGCCTATCTTGGCTAGGACTCCCTTGAAAATGAGGTTTCAAATCTCAATGGGACCTTCCTGGTTAAATAAAAGTAAATAATGCCTAAGATGGGGCAGACCCTGAGGCACATTGCTTTGGAGAATGAGAATACAACGTAGTGTCAGTCTACAGTGGGGTTTTATGGCCGTACATAGTTTGTGACACTATATTCGTCACCTGTTGACCCCCCATTGCCACATTTCTTATTGTGTTTAACAAGTGAAGTATAATCGTCCATTACAATTTTAATAATGTTCTTTGTTTCAGTGCAAATGCTAAATTAACTTGAGCCAAAACAAGTACACCTGTACATAAGGATGTTTCTTAAATGTTCATTATAACTTGCTGAGCATTTATAACATTGTGCTCTTTCTAACTTGTTCTTGGTTTCCTCAGTTGTCAGTGAAAAACTGCTTCATCCGAGGTTCAGTGGTGCGATATGTTCAGCTTCCTGCCGATGAGGTGGACACGCAGCTCTTGCAGGATGCAGCACGCAAAGAAGCCATGCAACAGAAACAGTGATCCATTTCTTTGTTTTCCCGTTTGATGGACTTCTTGTTAAAAGAAAAAGTGCATCACTCTTGTTTAAGTGTAGACTTTGTCTGGTGTTTGAGGCTCCATGTGGTGGTGGTGTTTTTTTGTTTTTTTTTTTGTCCAAATATGTGTTTGGAGCTAGAAGTATGTTTAAACCAGACAATACAGTTTACGTCTTCATTTTAGAGTATTTCACTATTGTTTTAATGACCTGTTTGGGTTACCTGGGTTTCTAACACAGATTCATTTGTAGGACTTTTCATTGTCCTCATGACATACCAGATGTAAACGTTTAATTCAGATGCAAAATTATACGCAAATATGTTTTTATAATTGTATGTTTGTTTTTTTTATTTTATTTTTTTTGGAATGTTTGAAAAAAAAAAAAATCAAGGAACGCGTACAAACCCAGAAAGCATCATAGTGTAACATGACGCACATTTGTTGGAATAAAATTGATAGTAATACAGTTCTGAACAATGTGTAATTCCTTTAGTAGATTGGAGTCTGGTTATCTTCCATGTAGTACAGTGTTTCCCTTGGCTAATGATCAACACTCAGGGTCTGACTCTGGTGAGCTAAAGTGTGTGTGTGTCTGTGTGTGTGTGTGGCATCCTTCCAACGTTTTCCCCGCTCATAAAGAAAGCTTAATTAGCTAATTAATTGGGAATATTTGTGTTAGGGCAGGGGTTCGTCAGGATCAACCTCTATCCCTACTCTACATTTTGCATGCCTCTGTTGCGCTTCCATATAGTTTAGATATATTTTATTTGAGGGAAATGTAGGTAAAACTATCCAGACATTTTACAAATGTTTACAAAAGTGTGTTACATTAAATTACACACCAAGGTCTACAATGTGGAAAACGTTTAGATTATTCTGAGGATTGGTTCAAATGAATATTGTGATTCCATAACAGCTAATGATCTCATTTTTTATGTGATAAGCCAGTTACAAAACACATGCTCTAATCCTCTACCTCAAGGGGGTTTCTAGAGAAGGAAGATATGCAATCTGTCTAATGGTATTATTTAAATGAAATGTTATATTGAAAAAATAGATCAAATCAATAAATTGACCGTTTTTTATGGTCTATTTTATGTATTAGCCCAAGTATGTGTATGTATTCCTGGTACGATGACGTATAGGTTATCTACAGCGCACTCTGATATTCTCGTCACAGTTTTAATGAAAAGTGTAATATAGGCTATAACCTGGAGCTTATCTTATTAAACCCAGTCATTCTTTTTAAATACTGGGCTCAGGTGAGATAGTTGGAATTGCTATCATGGGAACCGAGCAGAAGAGAAAGTTACTACTTGTATTGTGAACACAGCCCATTACACAAGCGTCCCACATCGAAATCCGACCTCTGCAATTAATCCGGCCAAACGCAGATCAGCTATCAACAGCACCCGGTGTGCACTGTGCAGCATAATTGATGCTCAACATGAGCCATGTATTACAACATGCTAGTTTTCGTTTCACTCTTTAAAAAATCAGAAGTAGAGAATCATTATATCCTGTGATTGAATACACTAATAATCAAACATTACCTACAGTAATCAGTGAAACTGCATGATTTCCATGGTTGAGGGCGTCTATTGACTAATTTGGGACAGAGCCCGTCCCAGGCGAATGTTGAAGAAATTAGCGCTACTGCTAATCAGGTGATAGCCTGTTACTTTACTATCACAGTTAATCACCCTCCAATCTAACCGATCTGATAGACACAGCACTTAATGTATAAACAGTGATTTTAAAGAAGGTTTTAATCAGTTCAGACTATCATATGCTCTGACTACGATGTGCCACCCACTAGGCCCTGCTACAGATGATTAGCCTCGTCCGTTAGCTAACCTGCTACAGATAACCAGCCTCGTCCGTTAGCTAACCTGCTACAGATGATTAGCCCCGTCCGTTAGCTAACCTGCTACAGATGATTAGCCTCGTCCGTTAGCTAACCTACTACAGATGATTAGCCTCGTCCGTTAGCTAACTTGCTACATATAATCAGCCTCGTCCGTTAGCTAACGTGCTACAGATGATTAGCCTCGTCCGTTAGCTAACCTGCTACAGATAATCAGCCTCGTCCGTTAGCTAACCTGATAAATATAATCAGCCTCGTCCGTTAGCTAACCTGCTACAGATAATCAGCCTCGTGCATTAAATCACCTGTTCCGTGGCTAAACTGTAGTGCTAAAGCGTGTTCCTGCACAGCCAGCTGATCTCCTCGAGGTCAGGTGCCAAGTTTAAGTCTAAAGAAACGGTTCCACTGTAGAGACTGACCTCTGAACGCGGTGAGTTAATTGTGTATTTTGTCGTAGCAAGCTTGGTGTTTATGGTGAACCCTAACGTGTTAAATTAGCGTTACTTTGGTGACTAAATTAAACGTGATAATATTTCTTGGTGGACTCCAGACAAGTTAGCACACATCTCTGGACTTGTTTGTAAGTGTAGCGCAGTAAAAAGCTTTCAGTGTTGGAAACCTGAACACGCTTCATGCTGAACACTGATGTTGGAAATTCAAAAACAACCCAGGTGCACGTTTTACAGATCTGTCTATCGTTCACTTAAGGCACAGTTAAACTTACAGACCGACTGAAATACTTACTGTCATATGGGCAATTTTACCTAAAATGTAGTGTTTTTTAATTATCTGTACTCACTTATTATATAACTACACGCGGCGTTCTGCAGGAAACACCAGCTGAAACACTGAACAGTTTCTTTCTTAAACATATGAACAATAAAAGGTTTTAATTTACATAAAATAACACACTAATACCTACAATCATTTCAAAACATTTTAAGCACAAAGCTTGTTAGGGTTTTTTATTGTATTTTGCACACCACGGGAAACTCTATGGACATCTTCATTAGACCATGAGTCACTCGTTATTGTAGCTGCTTGACTTGCTGATCTCAGTTGAGTTGTCAGTGGGTTAATATCCAGTATTACTGACTAATATTACTGATATCAGCAATACTGAATGACTAACTTCAAGTCAAAGAGGTGTCCTTCTTTATTATTCACAATCTAAACAGTTAAGTTACTGTCAGCGGTTTAGAAAGGATACTGTGGTCATAATGGAAAATTTAAATGTTGTAACAATATGTATACAATACTTGAAAATAAAATTGTAAAAGAAAGGATACTGATTCAGATTGTATGTTTTGTTGTAGCTCCCCTGAGACGTCCGTTCACTTATTTTGGCAGTGCCCGACTGATGATATTTTGGTCCTGACTTCTGTTCCTTTATTAATACCACTATTTAATGTTTTGTTTTATACTAGAAGAATGTACTGTTTGTACCTATTGTCCTTTCACCTCAGGTATATGTTTGTAATTTGCTGATTTTTAGGGCAAAATTCCATATTCATAAGTACTGGCAAGTTGCCCCAGTTAATACCGTATTTCCCCAATGATAAGAGGCCGCACATTATAGGCCGCCCCATTCTATAAGCCACAGAAAATGCTCATTTATGTTGTACAACTCTTAAGATAAGCCGCCCATGTTATTAGCTGCAGCTAATAACAGTATCATCTTTAAAAGTAAACTGAAGTGAAAGTGATTTGTCATTGTGAACACACCACAGCAGACAGTGCACCTCAACAAAATGTCCTCTGCATTTAACCCATCACACATGGAGCAGCGGGCAGCAGTGAAGTGGGGATGGTATCTTGCTCAAGGGCTCCTCAGTGGTGCCCAGGCTGGGACTTGAACCTGCAACCTTCTGCTCTCAGGGGCTAAGTCCTAACCACTAGGCCTCCAATGCTTTAAGAGGGTGAATGCACTCGCAGACACATACAGTTGTGTTTACCTTGCATTGCTATTCAGAATTTTTTCCAAAACATTTCCAGCTGTGTGTAGCTCCTCTGTTTTCATTTCTCTCAGCATTGTGGCACAATTTAAATGTGTATTGTGGATGTTTAATGAATATGATGCGTCTAACTAAAATACATGCCACTCAAAACCTACTTGGAATCCATATTATATAATCTGTTGTTGTGGTTGTCAAAAATGGATGTTCAAGACACAACATTTCTTAGGGGATGTTTCTGCGTTTTTTGCCCACAACTTTTCTCAGTGGGTTGAACGAATTAGTGTATCTGGTACATTAGCTGTATAGCCCTTTAAGATTTGGGTTGTTTCTTCCTTTAACTTGACTAATGAAGGATTTTACACTGACTTGATTTGCAGGAGAGGAAACGGGCATGGACCAAAACTCTGCTATGGACACTAGCATTGGGCCTAACTACAGAATGTCAGATGACGAGGTGAACCGGGCAGACTTCTGCACTTCAGGACTGCTCCAGAATGCCTTTTTGCACAGTTACTTGTGCCCTTTCTGTTTGCAAGCACAGTGTTGTACAAGCACGTCACAACCTTTCCTGCTTTGTTTTCTACTTTGTAGATTGATGGATATCTCAGCGAGGACCCAATTTTTAACTCCTCACTGTGTGACCTGTCGGACGAAGAGGTACAGCAAGTGACCGCTTCCTTTTGGGTTCTATTTTATGGGAAATGCATAATGTTAAGTAACGCTGTGGTAAATCTGAACGCATGTGTTTTTAGATTTCAACAAAGAAGGAAAATCACATGAGGCTTGGTCCTGAAGACCTCAATGATACGCTTCTGTTTGATTTCTGAGTTGGAGAATGAGTGGAAATGTAAGGTGTGTGTGTGTGAGCGGTATTCTGTGTTTGCACTTGTATTAAATTTTATTAAATTGAAACTGAATTTTGTAATTGTAAATGTGTAATTTATGAAACAGTTTTGGAAAAACATAGGTAAAGATTATGCCATCACAGTTTACTGGGACAATGGTTGATTTTTTTTTTAAATTATTTTTTTGGGCTTGTTTTTTCAAGTTCTGTAAGGGGAACCAGAAAGTATCGTTCCCATACCACAGGAATCTTAAAAGGATCTGATCCCTTCGTGGCGTAGAATGTACAATACTCTACTGTTTGATTTCTACCAAGGTGGCTTTTACAGAAATGTTCAGTGCAGATGTGAAGCGAACAGTTTCAGTTTTTTTAGTACCTTATTTATTTTTTTAAAGTGATTTTGTCATTGTGAACACACCACTGCACATGGTCACCACAACGAAATGTGTCTCTGCATTTAACATAGCACACGTGGAGCAGCGGGCAGCGGGCAGCGGGCAGCGGTCACGGCCGCGCCCGGGGAGCAGTGAAGTGGGGACGGTACCTTGCTCATGGGTACCTCAGTGGTGCCCGGGCAACCTTCTGATCTCCTAACCACTAGGCCATCACTGCCCTGTCTACCATTTAATCCAAGTGTGCTGTTCTTACTTTTTACTTCTTTTACTTGTTTGTTTTCTTCATCAAAGCTCACTCTTTTATTTTTGAAGGGAACTTCCCCCATTACACAACTTAAGAACTGTTACACCTATTAGAAATGACTTTTTAAATTATTATTGACCTCTTGGTGTTTTTGTGTGGTTCCGTTGGTGGATGTCTTGTAAAACATATTCATACTTTAGCTTTTTAAAAGCAATGTCCATTTTTTTTTCTTCACAAACCGTGTATTTATTGTGGATCTAACATTATGGAAACTACCTTTAATGAAACACTTCATTCACGTGTACATAAAGGACAGTTTAACCTTAGAGCACTGAAAGTCATATTGTCAGATGATCCATCCTCAACCTTTACTCTGTACTTCTGCATGTTACTTTAGAGGAAGAAGGGAAAGATGGTTGCAGATGATCAGGATTAAACGTAGGCTAATGAAAAATGTACATGACAGCTTTCCCACTAATATTTCCATTTTTATTGTAAATTTCAGCATTCATTGTACTGGTGATCTTCTCTTTTTTAACCACATACTAAATTTAGTGTAAAGCAACAACCTCTGTAGATCTTTTTATAGTCGTTGCTTTTTTGTGAAGTTGTGTAATCAGTACACAGCTCAGTGCTGTAGTGTAGTGTAGCTGTCGTCTGAACCAATGTATGTGTTGGACGTGCTTGTGATCCTTGGTGAATCCATTATGGCTGCAGATGCCTTACAACCTGTTCGATTTAGTTGTCAGTTGTGCTGGAAGTTTTATTCCTTTTTGCTGAAGCAAACGTTTGTTTATTCTTGGGTCTGTTTGGTAAAAGGGAAATGAAATATTGGAGGTGTAGAGCTTCTATTGTGGGTTTTTCAGTACCTCATAGATGCGCTGGTTTAGTTCCTCACACTCTCGTGTACAGACTCTCTAACAACTCCACTATTGTTATGGCATGTGCCCGGCTTTTCCGCTCCACGTAGTTTCGCAGCCAGTCGGTCCCACTTCCTCAAACTCCAGTCCTGGAGCGCTGCAGCACTGCGGTTTTGTGTTCCCGGATCCTCCATGATGCTTCTAGAGCCAACTTTCCCATATCAATGCTTAATAGGCGATTTGTGGTGGGTTGGCAAAATGACAGAGAGCATTCCCCTTATTAAACTGCACTGTTGACCATGATGCAGCAACTCTTCAGGCCCCTTTAGAAATGTTTTTATGTTGAAACTTTCCTAGTGATTGATTTATCACCCCCTCCTTTGAAAATGTGAAACTTTAAATGAACTATTAATTGAAGCATTTTATTTATGCTTTTGTACATAAACTACTTAAAGAAATAATGGCACAAGCAAATTTGACCAATTGTTGAATGCAATTGGTCAAATGTGTGAGTAAGTATACATTTCATTGCTGAGAAAAAGAATATGACGACATCTATTAAATTTATGTTCAAAAATATTAAACACAATGTGTCATAACTTTACCACAGGTACCACAGGTCTCATTTAAATATTCATTTGTATTCCCTGTAAAGGATGTGCACCTTCATTCAGCAAATTTAGTTTTTATGTCTTTTGACCTAGACAACTGTACAAAGTTGCCGAAACTCGACATGGCATAATGTGTGTACTTTTTCAGTACTATTTTGAAGTGTTTTTTTTCTTGCTGATGTACGATCTGGGAGTTTCTTCTGATCCTGATAAAGATCTGTCATCTGGGCAACTACTGTGTGTAGGTCACCAATACAGAAGTATGAGAACTGTGATTTGGACACCGGTACACTTGTATTACATTATGAAATGTGAGCAAGGAGGAATATTATGGAAATTTACCATTTTCTTAAAAGCTTTGTTGTGACATCAGTCACAAAAAACACTATATAAGTAAAATTGACTTGACTTTGTTGTGAATATACTAATTTTAGTTATTCTGACATCTTACAGTATATATCGAGGGCTGAGGGCCAAAATGGCGTAAGTGACATTTCACCAACTTTACAGGAGAGCCCAAACAAAAAATGACTTTCTGTACTGATTTAACCTATTTA
>JBBIGC010000104.1:9517989-9532165 GCA_037576955.1 Lepidarchus adonis
TACCGGAATCAAATTCCTTGTATGTGTTTAATCACTTACTTGGCCAATAAACTCGATTCTGATTCTGATTCTGATGTAAAGCGACCTTGAGGTTGTGAAAGGTGCTATATAAATTCAAATTTATTATTATTATTGAATGCCGTGTTCACTTTCAATGAACGTTCTCTTTATATGAAGTTGTGTAACTGTTCGCTTATTGTCCTACTTCACCCATCTAACCTGTTGGTCCACCTTGCAGATAATCTGATACTGCACAGCTTGTTTGTCATCCTTTAGTCCTGCATCAGTGGCTCATTTCTGGACCCTGTTGGCTGGGTATTTATATTTATATATATTCTCAGTCTAGCAGCGACACTGAAGAGTTTACACACGTCAGCAGCACTGCTGTGTCAGCCACTCTGTCCCACATGTAAACCAACATGCTGCTGTCATGCAGCGTCACTGCTGTGCTGAGAATGACACAGGGGTTAACAAATGACAGAGAAACTGGTGGTATAATGCACAGCATGTGTAGATACACGGTAGTTTAAAAGGTGTTTAGTAGAATCATATACAACACTTTCTCTGCCATAAAGAAGAAGCTTTGGGAAGAGTCACGTGAGCAGTGAAATGCTTCTACATCTACCCACTGCCTTAGTAAATGATGGACACCTTCCTAAAGGATGTAAGACATTTGATTTTGTACGTTTTTCTTTCTGGAGCTCGCTTCAGTGATGGTTTTATGGTTTTAAAGCTGCATGTAGGAGAGAAGTGTTTTCAGTTTGAAAGACCACATCGCCATGCTCACCATCTTGAAACACTTGACATGCAGGTAAAACTGGTATGTTCCAGCCGCCTACAAGTGTTTCAGTCATGACACTCCATTTCTGTGGTGAAAATGCAAGGCTCTCTGTGGTTCGACCTGGTGTTTGTCTTGCAGCCCACTCAAGTCAATTCTGCCTCCTCTTATTCTTTCTCATGGACGTGAACCAGCGGAAAGTGCATTTGCTCAAGTGTTTTTATTTATTTCTTTATTTATTTTTAGTTTCTAGTTCTGAAATAGTAAGATGGTGTGTGTGCATGTGTGTGTGCATGTGTGTGTGTGTCAGGACAGGATGTCAGAGGCTGGCTGGGTGGGGGAGCAGGGATGGGGAAGTGCCACCTCCACTGTATCTGTGCACAGTTACATTACAGAGTGAGTGGGAACATGGTGAGGAGGGGGTGCTCAGAGCATACAGCTGTTATATACACACACACACACACACACCTCTCCACTTCCTCCACCAACCAGTTGCAGCCATGTTTTTGAGACTATGTTTATTACTCTCTTCTGACCCATCAGCAAGTGCCGTGATTTCTTGTTCACACACGAGGAGTGAAGAAGTGAGGAATTTTTAACCCCTTGGAACGCGAGACTTATTCAGATTTTAGGAGTTGCTGGTCACTAACCTCTATAAATGATCAGCCAGTAACTACAATTAAACGAATTAGACAGTTATGCAGTTCTTTTTTCTTTTTTTTCCAATTCTGTTTATTGAGGAAAAAAATGCAATACAATACATTCCCTTACAAAAATAACATTTCACTTTTCATCCTTTTTCTAAGTAAATTTGACTCCGCCACCCACCCCACCCCGTCCCCACTCGGATCATCCCAAACACACTGCATAGATATAACCGTAACAGGCTTGCGTTCAATCAGGTAATACCTCTAAATCCGCAAAATAAGAAATAAAAGGTTGCCATTTATGGAAAAATTCTACTGTACATCCTCTTAATGTGTATTTAATCTTTTCAAGTTTTAAGAAAAACATGATGTCTTTGAGCCATCGGGAGATAGGAGGACATTTAGCAGATTTCCAAAGTTATTCAGTTCTAAGAATGAGAAATGAGTTGTTTGCTCACAAGTTTAAGGGATTAATATGAGCTCATATCACTTTATTGGTTTAACATAGGCTAAATAAATTTCCCTCAGTTCTTTGTACAATGTCTATACGCTAGGCTGGTGCTGCTGAGCTTGTTGTCCTGACAGCTATGATCCTACAGGCATCATGTGATCCACATTCGCAGGTAGGTTTACTGTAAGCTCATAAATCCTCTGCAACAACAGCTCCTGATAGTTTCTATGATGTCGCATGGATCCATTTTCATTGTTAATCGATTTAATCAGCCGTTTTTTGATGAAGTGTAATAAAGTTTCTTATTTTGCCTATAGAAGGTTTTCAATAAGGAGGTGCAGCAAAAGATTCACAGTTTAGAGCAACTCTTCCACTCCCAGCAGACCTGTAGAAACTCTCTTGGGTAAAATCCTTTCACTCTTTCATGACCTCCCCTCGTAGCCATGGAAAACATGTTGCATCACACCTTGGCAGTGCATCCTAACTAGTGCTTTATCTTATTACGGTGGCCTGCCAAAATCCGAGTGGTCAGTGTCCACAATGTTGTATTTGTGGTATTGTTTTTAGAAGGTGACTGATTCAGGATCAGTATTTATTGCTGTTGAAACAAACCTTGAACTGCAATTAATATTATGCGTTAAAGTTCATTGGCGTCTCAGTTTTGAACAGGAAATACAGAATGTTCTTTCAAGGCCACAAAGGAGGAGGGTGGAGTGTTTGCTTACCTAAACCTTCCAGGGCTGTTCTGACCTACCTGTGTGCAGGAAAAAAAAGAAAAACACCCTTCTCTGCAATCTACAGGAACTTCGGTAAGATCTCAATCTCGCTTATGATTTTATGACTGGTTACTTGTTAAACTCCTGTAAGTGAATATTACTCCTTGTGATTTTCAAACTCAAAAGCGTATGAACAGAAGCAAGAGTGAAGTGCGCAGCACAGATTTCTGGTTTTGGAATTGGGTCACTTTGGACAAATCTGAGCATTCAGAGTGGAGCAAGAATTTGGCTGCAGAAAGCGGGAGATAGAGAAGCAGAAAGAATGCAGCCAGTGTGGATCATTTTGGAATTCTGGTTTTCTCAGGAGCTCTTGCTTTTTCAGAACTGTGCCACCTGGTGGAGACTGTGAAACCGTGAGGATCATAGGGTCAGTTTCTTATAGATTCTTCACTGCTGGAAACAACAAACTGGTTCACACCTTTTGTAGTAGTGGCTTATGTCATCAGAATTTTTCCATTCCCCCGTTCCTTGTTCTGTTTATTTGGGAGGTAGCAGAAACTATTGTAATCAAACGGCTCCTTTTCCCGTAGCCCCACCTATTTTACCTTTGCCTCGGCCAATCACTGAGCATTTTCCGTAACAGCCCACTTCTGCTTCATATAAATATATCAGCAATGTTATGAAGAAAGTGTTGAGATGACTAGGCAGTCACTACTGAAACAGTGTGGGATGGAGTGTGTGGTGTGCACATGACATTTTAATCTCGACGTCCTGTTGTGTTTGGAACTGAAAAAGGCTTTGCTTTTGTTTATTGTTGGCCTTTTACTGCAGGACAATCATTTTCTCAGCAGATTAACACAAATGGATTCTCACAGTTGTATAGAGTGTATACATGGCTTTTTATTGGTTTAAGGCAACAAGATAATCTTGAAGTCATTCATTGTGTGCATTAGGATGTTTAATATCACGTCTCTCACTGCTTTTCATATCAGTTTCCTCTTTAGAATCCTTCACACCACAACTACATTAACTGCATCCCAAATCTGAATTTATCTTCTGCTCCCCTGCCCGTGTGTGTGAACAAAAGTGGCTGTGATTAGACTGCATTTGCATTCTTATCAAAAATTCCCCAGAAGGGATACAGTTTGGGCCTGAAACTGATGCTGAATCTTGATTTTATGACTAAAGCATTGTCCCCCTGAACACAGAACATGTTTGTGTTTGATCTTTGTATGTAAATAAGGGAAAGCACTGCCAGAAAATGCAGTAAGAACACTAAAATCTACATAACAGATGGTTTCTGATATGATCTCATTGTTTTTAAACTGCAACTTTAATGCTTTTCTGTTTGATGTTGTATGTTAGCACAAGTTTTAAGAAATTGCATTAATTTCTCAGTCTCTTCAGTCCATAAGTCATAACTAAGCTGCAAAAAATAACTACGGTTTTACTGTTTTGTGAGGTCATCAAAACTATTACATTTACATATTTCCACATATTAAACCTGAATGCTTATACAGTGTTTTAGCCCCAACTACCTTTTAAATGATGATATAACACAAGGCAGCCAATCAGAACAGAGCTACATGTATCAGTCTTAATGGCATGACAATAAGACTGGTGGTTGTATGCTAATGGATGAGGAGAAGAAAATGATCATATAATTATAGAAAATACATTGGGTGAATTTATGTAAATAATACTAATTACAAGTTAAATTTAGGGGAAATTGCAAGACCCGGGCCGTTAAAGGTCCTAATTCACCAAATAATTCACTTATTAACATAAATAAATAATGCAAGCAGAAGTTTCTAGTGATTTTTACTGGTTGTTTAAGCTGGGGGTGGGGGGGGGGTTGCCTGTTAACTAATTTGGCTTGTCAACAGCGTATTACTTTTTCGCCCTGAATGTCCCTGTAGTCTCTGAAGCAAAATCTTTCTGATGGGTGTGTGTAATTATGATTGATATGTTTCATGATAACTGCCCTTTTTTCTGACATTGACATTTTATTGGTTATCATGTTGAGAGAATAAAACATCTGATCCTAAATTAAAATCTAGAATTAGCTCTAGAAGCTTTAGTGTCCAAAAACTTGTGGTGCACAAAGACAGAGCTTGGCCAAAATCAAAAAGTTCATTTTGATCATTTAACCACTTAAAGTCCAAGGCCTATTACATCCTGAGGCTTATTAAGCATTACATAGGCTTCAGTGTAAGACTAGGTAAGATATTATTAATTATAGTCTTAACAGATTTTTCTACATACTGGCAGGACTTGGCAGATAGAACGGGATCACTTAAAAACTGTACAGTTTTCTCCCTTTTTTCATTTTATAAAATGTATATATTTACATTAGCTGAACACCAAAGCAGCTTTTCACATTGTCTGAAAATTTCACATTGTATGAAAAGAAATAGACAAAAAGTTTTTTAACGTTTGCCATTTTTTTCCATTATTGTTTAGCAACATTATTTCTTTCTGCTGTAATTTTAAAGGTTAGATGTTTTTTTTTCTCAGAATAAAATAACACAATTAATTAGAAACAGGAAATGCTGTCATAATGTTGGAAGCAAGTAAAACAAGCAAGTATAAAAAAAAAATCTGAGGGACTTTGACAAGGGCCAAAACTAAGTGGCTGGACTTGTGGGGTGTTCCTGTTTATTGTGCTTGAGGCTAGTTCATCAGATCCAGGTGAGCCTCAGAATAAGACCACGTATCAATGAAGTAGGTGGCCTGGATTAATGAGTCATGTTTTCTGTAATATCATATGGACGGCTGGGGGCCTGTGTCTTGCTTACTTTGGTAGGATGTGGCACAATTCTATTGTATGTACTTTTCCACTGCAATGGAAAATTCCCAGGGGTGTGGCATGCTTTGTTGACATGTAAGAAAGGAGATTGTTTTGGTTTTATAGCTCTGCATAGGTTATCTCATGAGGATTTCTACTGCTGTGTGGTTTCCGTACATTATGTACCATCAGTGGGTTGCAGCTTTTCCATGGGGCTTGAGAAAATAGACTTATCAGTCTTCTTCATCCCAGCCTTTCTCCTTGTCCCATGACCAAAGTTGTTCCACTGAAGTTAGATCTGAACCAGCCAGATCTCTCTAATTTGCACCAAGCAGCTGTATTTCAGTGATTAGGGTTGACCATCAGTTAATAGAGGGAATGTGATCAGTCCACACGCATTTTAATATCTGAAAAGTCAGGACTTTGGGCAATCCAATCTGGCCCAAATGCATGAGCAGTTTATCCATTAGGCCTGTGCTGGGGTGTGCTTCTGTCAGGGCGTTTTTTTCCCCTTTTTGGTCCCCTCCCTCTGTTCATCAGACACACTAAGTGGAGTGTAATCCATGGTAACATGGTACCAGAAGCTTTTGGCCTGGATGAAAGCAATTCGACCAAGCCTCTGAAATCGCTCTCTCTCAACACTGATTTGATTTGGCTGGCCTCCAGCCTCACAGCCCCAAAAAGCAGATAAACAAGTACTTTCTGGCCTTTTTAATAACATATCAATTTACATAGGATTATTGGGGTGGGATTTGCAGCGGTATAGTTTTTGTTGGGTGGGTTTCAAACGACTTTGAAAATATATGTTCCAAACGCATGCCATCGGAGTGCTCTGTCGGCAAATCCTTGAGCAGATCATTTTCTATGAAAAATTTCTAATCATTTTCTGAAATCTAAGTTTCTGTTTTTGTGGTTGGCTGCTCGGTTTGGGAACTGAGTAGGAGTCTGCACTGTGTATAGCAGATTCTAGTTTTCTTTTTTTAATACAAACAACCTTGACCATGAAACTTTCAAACTGAGTGTATTTTACACATCTCTAATCAGGACAGTCAAGTTTGATGGATGCCATGTTGAGGTGTTGACAGTGACAAACCTGCTTTTCTCTTGATAAGGCCCTTATTGACACAGAAAAGCCTTTCCAGTATGTTAAAGAATATTGTGTTCTTGCTGCATGTAAATTTGCCTTGATCTAGATCTACCTTCCACATACAGCATTAGGTTGAATTTGAGATATAACTATTAGAACTGGAATGACAGGCAGTTTACAAATATGAATGTCAGCATTATTGATACATTTCAATATAGCTTTTTAAACAATATGTATTCTACAGCAGCACTGAGTATGTTTAAGAACACAAAGCCCAAAGCCTTTTCACTCAAAGTCACTTTTTTCATTAAAAGCTTTGAAAATGTGTGTATTAACACTAATGCCATTTTTTACATCAGAGCTCATAATTGCACTTTGTTTGTTCAGTTTGCTTAATGATTGGAGCTCCAAGCTGAAGTGCAGAGCCTTGAACTCGCACACACACACACACACACACACACACACATACACACACACACAGAGGCTACAGAGCTTCAAATGAGAATCAGTGAACTTGTTTTCTTTCTGAAAACCAGTGTGATGTTCAATAAAAAGTGCATCAGAGGGAAAGTTTCAGTGTAATTAAAAACACATTGGCTTTTATCTGTAAAAATCAACTTTGTGTGAAAAGGTCTTATGACTAAACCTTAAACTAACCTTAAGAATTGGGGAAAATATGCTTTTTATGGCTCATAGGACATCACTACATCTGTACATGTGACATAAATAAATCCATGACTGTAGATTTACATGATGGATTGAAAATCGCTCATGGTTACAAAATGGGTAAGAAGATCTACTTATTGATTGAATAATGGATAAGGTGATAAGTAGGGATGTACAGTGATGTCAGTATTATATCAGCAGGTTTTTCTTGAAAAAAAAAATAGTGTTGGCACAAGACAAAAGCAGAATGCTGACATGAAAATATAATACCATGGTAAAATGCATTTATTTATTTAATTTAATTTTTAAAGCTAAATAAATATAAATATGTAAATAAATCTAAATTATATAAATGTTTTTGCATTAGTGTTTATATCATTATTGGTATTGGAAGATGTGTACATGCAAAATATAGGATATTGGCATCAGCATGACGGGCCTGATCCCAGCTTTAGTAATGAAAATAACTGACATATTTTACATAAGCAGATAAGCCTCCAGAAACTCAGTTTAAACAGCAAAGTAATTAATTTATTAACCCATAAAATTCTTATGATGTTAAGGAATTATACTGTAAATTTGCAAAAGTTTCAAAACTGTTTTGGCAGTGAATCTTTTCTCTTCTGACCCTCCCCTGTAGTCACCTTTCTTCAGTATTGTGCTTGCACTGGGGGCACAGATGGCATGGGCATATGCATTCTGCCCTGGCGGCCTCCAGGCTGTGTACGGAGCTAGTCACCCATCAACACTCGGCTGCACAGGACCCGACTGTGCCTCCCCCTGAACCGCCCTGCTAATGTTTATGGCAAACACATCAGCTCGAGTCAGTGTCACCAATGGAACTGTGTGTCATCGCAGTAGAAAAAGCGCTGCTCAAGATGAGGATCATAGCGGTGGGAACTGAAGCACGACAAGCAGGTCTCGACCTAAGAGGAGTATTAGTTCAAATCAGTCCATCTTTGACCCCTGAAACGACAGAACTCTGGAGGCAGATAGATCAGCACTGCAGATAGAGAGGGAGCTACAACAGTACTATCTGCCTCCAGAGAATCACCGCGTGCGTTCGTTCTGACCCGTGCCGTGGCGTTTGTGTGACCTTACTGTGACATAACCAGTGCTGACCGTGCGTGAGTGATTTTCACACCTGAGACAAAATGCGCCGCTCAACAATGTGAAACAGATTCTCCATAAACTACTAGGAGTGTAAATTGCTGCAAATGGATTCCATCACAGTTTAATTCGTTTTATTAGAATAGAATAGAATAGAATAGAATAGAATAGAATAGAATAGAATGGGTTTGTATTGTCATTGTACAGAGTACAATGAAATTGTGGATATAATATTTTCATATTATTATTATTTTTTAACTATAGTGGAATATTCGGGTTTGGGACGGCCTTGACCAGCAGGGTGAAGGGACCTAGCAAAGCAACTAACCCCCAACTTCTTCCCAGATGCCCCTACATTGGCTACTGGTGTGTGTGTGTGTGTGTGTGTGTGTGTGTGTGTGTGTGTGTGTGTGTGTGTGTGTGTCACTATTTGCCCCCAGGGGTTAATAAATAATATAATATCGGTAAAAACAATACCCTGAACATTTAAATGTATTAATTAGAAAATTAACCAAAAGAGACGAACACATCATTGACACTTCATTGAAAATGTGGTATTCAGATATTGAATATTCAATTCCTGTGTGTAGAAGTTGATTCAGAGTTGAGTTGAAACACCACATCAGGTTTAGATGAAGGTTTTTGGATTTGAGGTTTATATTTACTTGAATGCGAGTTAAATGCAAAGTATCTGGGCCTCGTCTAGAACGCGTCCTCGGTGGATCGTCCAAGTAAAGCATTAATGGATTTTACTGTAATCTATTATTATCGTTTCTGACATTGAATTCTCACCCTCAGCCAGATGCATTGATGCACTGATTGATTTTTACACCCCTAGAAATGAATGATCCCATCAGTAAATTGTTCCTTCAATAATGTTTAAGCAGATCTGGTTAAGCAAAGGCTTTTCTTTCTGAAGTTCTTCTCACAGCAGTATATATAACATATAACAGTCGAGTATATGGATCTATTATCTATGTGCTGAACAGAGACTTTCCCACAGTGAAAACGGACTCACTGTATCACACACTCCCAGAACAAATCAGAAGCGTGAAAACAGCAGCGTGATAGAGTGGACAGCAGGTGCTCATTAGTGAAAGGGGCTTTTTTAAAGTACAGAGAGCAGCGTCAGAGTCGCAGGGAATGCGCTTGCAGATGTGAGCATATGAGAGCAAAATGAGCTTTAACTAAATCTGTAAACAGGGTCATATCCTTCATGCTCTTAATCAGCTTCGTGACTGTTCCACGCCAGAGAATTAGACGAGATCAGTTAAGCAGGCAGTGTACAGATTAATCAGAGTTCATCATAGGTGATCTGAAGTGTTCATGATGTTCACTTGACTTTAATTTAACACATGCAGAGGGTAACGGTACTGATTATGATTCTCTTCATTATTTACCGTATTTACAGTTGGAGCAGTTATAGTTGTTTTTTATAATATTCGGATTATTTTTTCATTGTTCCTTGTGTATTAACATTTGCCTTTGTACCCAAACAGATCTAGTTTTGTATTTGTATGTTTGCTCGTGTTAGCAGCTCAAAAAATGTATTAATTGAGGAATTTTTCTGAAGGAGGCATTATTTTTCCTTTAATAACAGTAGTAATTAAGTTCATTTAGTGGTGTCAGGTGTTAATAATTCTTCCTCTGCATTGTGTGGTATATTTAGTTTGCCTTTTGTTTAATTTTTTTAATGACACTTATTTTTAATTATTGCAGGAGTTATTAATTTATGACATTTTCTCATGTTCTCGTTTTTTCCTTACCTGTCACCTTGCATCTTGATCACTGCATCACTAATGACACTTTTATGCAGAAGTTATTGAAAAGAAAAACTTTTATATAATTATTGTTAGACAGTGTTGTTTATTTATGTTGAAAGTTTTTTTGTATCTTGACCAATCACAGTTTAATACAATATTCTATTCCGAACACAAGTGTCCATCTCTGCGTACATGAGTGCCTGTCCCGTCAGAGGCGTCAGTCGGCTGTGTATGGTCATGTGTTGGAGACTCTTTTTAATATGTTGTCCAATACCAGTGAAATTACGTAAGCGTAAGTAAATAAGAGGATATGAGTTTGATGCCTGAGAGCATTTTCTGTTAAGATTGTGATGGCAAATGCCAAGAAGAGAAACACTCAGTCTAAGATTAACAGAGAGCGCTGAGCCCAAACAGCTTCAGGCACTTTCCCTGCTTGTTCCTCATGTCCCCTGCTCCATTTGAGGGGACGGGGGACGGGGGGGGAGCCCACACATTTGACATTCTTATCTTATTAAAAATGTATCCGAATTGGGACAGTGGTGCAGGTCACATGCAGCACTGGCTGCTGTATTATTTTGTAGAAGGTTTATGAATTAGTAGCAGTAATGGTAAATGAGGAGGAGGCTCTGCTTTACATTCAATGTGATGTGACATAACGAATGTAAGACAGTAATTTACTATGAGCGCTGTCTGCAATAAGCATAATTGCTTGCTTAAGCAGGAATCTCTTATTCATTGCTGCTCAGTTACACAAACACAGGGCTCTGAGAGAAGACCAGATGTTCACTTCCACAGATGCAGATATGTTTTCAATACAAACATGCACTGTTTCCATTTCTTACTGTGCTTCTTCCTATCCATTCGTTTACCACTCTAATCTGTTTCTTTATCATTCATTTCAGCTCATTTTGGTAGGAGGAGTGGGACCGTAGCAGGGGGTGAGGTCAGAGGGGAGCACCGTAGGGATAAAGAGAAGAGAAGATAAGAGAAGAGAAGGACATGCTCACCGTTCTGTTGCATGGAGTGGGGCATGCTGGGAGCGGAGGTGTGAGTCAGGGGGCAGTGGGCTTCACCACGTCTTGCTGCTACTGATGCTGCCCGTGGTCTGAGTCCAGAAAGCTGCCTAAGGGTTTTGGATGGCAGGAGGTTTGTGTTCTTGTTTTTTTTTCTCTTGAGTTATCAGTCACGGTGCTCAATTAGCACTGATGCCTTGAGGGAAGCAGCAGATATCCTGGATTCGGAGCAAGCGGTGCAGACTGGCACTGCTCAGCGTCGGCAGGAGTGCAGCCCAGACTGGCGCGAAAGCTCGTAGGCAGCAAGGGAATGCAGATCGGAGGGTGTTCGGCTGAGGATGATGAGGCTGAGGAAGGAGCCTGGCATTCAGGGTGCTGAAGGTTCTCTCTCTCGCTTCTTCTTTCTCTCTCTCTCACTTTTTCCTCCCCTCAGATCCCCGAAAAACAAAAACAAACCTTCGGAGCTTAGAAGCTGTCCCGCTATCGGGATGCGACTGCCGGCGAGTGCGAGTGAGGATGAAGAGGATGAGGAGGAGGAGGAGGAGGAGGATGGGCGCAGTGAAGGGAGAGCTGAAGTGAGTGGAGTTGACTGAGCGCGCTCGGTGTCAGGGAAGCGGTCCACAGGGCATCGGTGGCACTCAGAGCTGATAGGCCGACTGTGTTGTAGCGTTCATTGATTGCTGTGCACTCGCGTGGTCCACTTTCCATGAATGCTAAAAAACTGTGGGGCGTGCTCCCTTTTGCAAAAAAAAATCACAGATTAAGCTGCCCTATAATCCCAGTCATTTCTTTCTGTCTCTCTCTCTCGCTCTCTCTCTCTCTCTCTCCCCCCTCTCTCTCACATGCTCTACCCCCCCTTTCTCTCTCTCTCTATAATACATTTGAATGATACACAATCTGAAATCTCATTGAGGAGCATGAACTCTAAACCTTGGGCTACTATTCTCTTAATATGGAGTGGCTCTCGGGCTATGGGCCATCTGCGAGATTAGAGTCCTTCATATACCGCTGCGACACATTGTTTTATAAACAGAGCCTTTATACAACAAACATTTCAGTGTCCTAGAGCATTAATCTACCTAAGCTGATCTCAATCCTGCGGGCTGGATATTGCTCTTTATAACTTGTCTAGCAGGGGAGTCGATATTACATCATCCCAGATGTCACTTTGCCCCAACCCTGCCAACGGGGTAAAGCCGAGGACATGCCGGTTTAGGGCCGAAAATTGGATGGTAATACCGGTGAAGGCAGGCAGCGCTGCCCCTGTGCTCGGTGGCATCGTATTTTCAGGCATTAACTCTGGGGTATTATGACATATTTTATAATCTGTCGTAATCAACTCAATTTTGTTATCCTGCCTTTTGGCTCCTGCTGTTCCTGCCGCGCACATCATTTGGCACGTTATCTGTCATTTCATGGAACTGCACACAGGGCCACATTTTATTATTTCCTGCAAGTTTAATCCTTACATTTAAGTGCCGTCCACACCGGTTTTGCTCTCAAGCCACACGTCTGAATAAAGAGAAAATGAGGATGAAAGACGGGTGGTGGATTTCAGCGTAGTCATGCCTTTGACTTCCGAGCTCACTAAGATGACAGTCCATGTTGCCAGAGGCCCTGCGTCCCAAAACCGTAAGTGCTGTGGTGGGATGTTCCCCGTGGCTGCACACTGGAGGAGCCTATTGCTCCATTAAGGTTTAAAGTTGAAAGTGAGGCTGTTGTCGTGAGAAGACTCCACACACACACGCTGCGCCTGGCGACGCTCTTAATGCTATAATGTGTTGTGACAGATCACTCTCACCCATGGCACCAGGCAGAAGCGGCAGAGTTCACCTGACGCTGTTTAATGCTGTCATTGCACGTCAGCGTGATCACTGCATGACTCGAGTCCTGACACTAATTTCCAATGTCTGATGCAGAGTTTATTTATTTATTTAGTTATTTATTTTTGAAATAACACAAAGCAAAAAGTGCTGTTCTCTACATATGGCTTTTTGAACGAATCATTCGCTAATTCAGTGTCATATGGATTTTGCAAATTCATGCTTTGTCTCATTAATACTGAAACATCTGACCCAGTTCTGTCAGTAGGTCAAGCCCCCAGCGCCCTCACTGAATCATCTCTCCACATTTGTCCTTATCGTTAATCTACAGAGGGTCGGCCTCCATTTAAGACTGGCCTACAGTGGCTATTCAGTAAGAACCGGACAAAGTGTGTAACAGGCCTCTGACTCCCGAGCTTTATATTTGCTCCCTGCTTCCCGAGTGTCGCATTTAAATTCCCAGCCGTCACTCATAGCCTTTCCTGTTCATGATGAGCAGTGGATTTTCTCTCGTTATATTTGGAGATTAGTTTAATAGACTTTACCTCAAGCCTGAAGAAAAAAAAACAGGAGAAAACTTGTGTTCATAGCACAGATTAAGTTTAGTAAAGAAGAATCTTTTTGATAAACTGAATTGGTGTTTAAAGCCAGAATCACAAATGCAAATGTTGTTCCGCATGCTATTGGAAAATAGTCCTGCAGATATATTTAAGTGTTTGTGTTTCTGTTTTTTAATGATATATAAAGGCATTTCTTGCATAATTTGAGGAAATAACGGAACCTGAGTCATTGTTATAATGTTGCAGAATCAGGATGTTGCAGCAGTTTTTGTTCGTAACATCTCACCGGACTCTTGCTCTTCTGTAGTTGTTTAGACTGACAGTTATGTTGAAACTGTTCTGAATAAGAGCAGTGTACCTGAAGTCTGTGGTGTGTAGGAGGTGGTTATATTTGTTAATTCACCTAGAACACAGTGCTAAGCAATAACAATAGTGTTCTAATAAAGTTTGATGGTAAAGGCTCATGTACGTTACTGTTTGAAGCATATTTATAGGGAGATGTGATGCACACAGTGACTTTTCATTAGAAAGAAGCTTTAATACAGTAAACAGATAAACAAAAGTATATTAGCTAATCCTTTGCAGGACATCAGTTAGGTCTGTGATTCAAAAGTTACAAAAAACCTTCACGCAGATGAGAAAATGGAAGGAAAAATAAAAACAGCCACACAAGCCAGTCAGCAGTTGCATTTATTGGCATTTATGAAGTTCCCAGACACTGATGGGGGGGGGGGGGGGGGGGGGGGGGGGGGGGGGGGGGGGGGGGGGGGGGGG
>JBBIGC010000104.1:9543613-9558869 GCA_037576955.1 Lepidarchus adonis
GTGAGGTGGTAGATTATGAGTTCAGTAGTGTGATGGCAGTGTGAGGTGGTAGATTATGAGTTCAGTAGTGTGATGGCCCTGTAATAAAAACTGTCCTTCAGCCATGTAGTGCGAGCAGTCATGCTCCTGTAGCGCCTGCCAGACGGTAACATGGAGAACAGACTGCATGTAGAACAGACTGCATGTAGAACAGACTGCATGTAGAACAGACGCGTGGAGAACAGACCGTGTGGAGAACAGACCGTGTGGAGAACAGACCGCGTGGAGAACAGACCGCGTGGAGAACAGACCGGGTGGAGAACAGACCGCGTGGAGAACAGACCACGTGGAGAACAGACCGGGTGGAGAACAGACTACATGGAGAACAGACCACGTGGAGAACAGACTGCATGGAGAACAGACTGCATGGAGAACAGACTGCTTGCTGGGTGGCTGTGGTCCTTGATGATGCTCTGCACTTTTCTCAGGCACTGCAGGTGATAGATGTCCTGAATGGCAGGGAGACCGTTTCCAGTGATGTGAAAAAAAAAATTCTTTGTACTAGTGAGTCATACACCGTACATTTAATTTCACTTATTCAGTCACATATTTACAATAGTGAATAAATATATCAGTTAAATATATAATCTGACTCAAATCTTAACTTAATCTACACTTAATCTATGAACTGGAGCAATGTGCTGAACTGGGTGTATTGTTTGTTCTAAAGCTTATTTAAATATGCATGGGGTGATTTGCATATATTATGTTTGAGTGTGTAGTGGGTGGAGTATGTGACGATTTCAACATATGTACAGTGCCAGGAACAGCGTGCAGTTGTGCGTACAGTTTTAGTGTGTACGCCATTTTCGTCTTTTGAGAGTACGTACCCTTTTAGCAGGAGTTCTACGTAAAGTTTTATAAATGAGACCCCAGATCATTAACCAATGATGTGGCTCAGGTGGAGGGAATCACTGCAATGTGCATGGACAACAGGATTGAAGAAAATATACTAATAAAACATTCAAGTATAACAGATACTAACACTGAACTCGTGTTTATGTTGTCTGGCTACTAGCAATTTTCTGATGCACAGACAGAGCACAAGATATGGCAGAGATGTTTTCTCTGGAGAGACGCTGGCCTTGGTTCGGTGGTGTGCTGTGATAATTCGGCTCCCTGGAAGGCCTGTCTCGTTTCTTCCAGAAAGAGACAACAGTTTCAGAGTTTTGCGGCTGCTGTGCCATTGTATTCTCAGAATGCTCGGTTTCAGATATGCACAGACTGCTTATCAGCTGATTGTTATTGTGGTCACATTATTGTCTAGGGAGAACAAAGGAATCCATGAAAAGAGAACGTTCATCTTCATTTCGTTTTTTTTTTTCTTTTGCACCGTACACTCACATTTGCTGCACTTTTTAATCTTCCTTCACTGGAGTCTCAGCTCTGGCTGAAGAAGTACCCAGTGATCTGTCTCTCAGCTGCTGGTGATTCTTCTCATCAGTCTAATACTGATGATTAAGTTTCGCTTTGAAAGGTTACCTTGAAATCCTAGGCATGACTGCTTCTGAACTAACTCTGACAAAGTCTCAGAATCATTGCATGGCCCTGGGACTGTAACACATTTAGAAACCATAGAATGTATTCAGCATGAGGGATCAGACAAAAATCAGCAGCACCAAAACTTTCAAGCTCAAAATTGATTTTTCAAAGGGCTTGACATCAGATGGTAAATCCATCTTCCCCTCCGATCTTCTGCAAAGCAAAAGGGAAGAAAGCGAAACACGCTAAAATGTCTCCATGTCTCCAAACCATGTTAAGGGCTTACTATGCCTGTTGTGCACTCAGATTCAAAAGCCATGGCTGCAGGCCTGGATTGTCTGCTTCTGCTACCCTGATGAATATTTACATGCTTAAACATTTCAAATTAGAAATTATTAGATTAATCTTGGGTCTAGATCTAGATGAGGAGTTGTTTGATTAGTTGCTGGAGGACATGGCTTTTTGTGCTTGGTTTGTGTGTCTCCTACCTTTTCTCTAACTGTCTTTTCCTGCTTGTGTCTGGAGAATGATTAAAAAAAACATCACATTTAGGATTCAACTAGGGTTTTGATATTGAACTAGAATTGGCCGTCATTCATGTAAAAGGGAGAGGGAGGGAAAAAAAGAGTCTTGCATCTTGTCGTATTGTCTCTGAGCTACTCCTTCATAGACAAGGATTGTTTTGGTTGTTAGATTACAATATAAAGCTCCTTCTTCTTTCACTTTGAAGTTCTGTAGTTTTATCTGAGATCCTACAATGACAATTGGAGCAAACGATAAAAGTCAAACAAGTTGTAAGTGCTGTTATTGTGAACTGGAAGAGTCTACGAGGCCTGAAGTGGGAGAGGAGCTGCAGAAGAGTGTAGTGCTCAGAAATTACTGCTTCATCATAACCAGATAGTGAGTAGACCTTCAAAATGCAAAAAGAAGAAACGGGATTGAGTGCGCAAATTATTTAAAACTTTATTTAAATTCAAACAGGCTGTTCCTCAGCTGATCATACCTTTTAAAAACAAAACTAAAACAGAACTAAAGTGTCACTAAAGCCTCAGTAGTGAGCAGCCCCACCGTTCTTGTTGATCACTTCAAAAATTCATTTCGGCATGTGAGTTGTGAGTGTCTCCAGGAGGCTGGTGGGAACATTGCTCCATGTGATGAAGATGGCTTCAAAAATGGTATCCATCGTCTGCAAGTGATGTCTGTTTTTGTAAACTTCCCTTTCCATCCATCCATAAATGTTCTCAATTGGATTTAGATCAGAGAAACGCACAGGATGGTCCAAAAGAGTGCTGTTCTTCTCCTGGAAGAGGTCCTTCGTCAGGGAAGTGCTATGTCCTGTTGAAAGACCCAGTCATAGCTGCACAGACGAAGCCCTTAGTCAAGGAATGCCTGCTTCAAACATCGCTACATAGCCAGCTGGAGTCTGATGCACCTGCACCACCTGTTCCACTGAAGGAAAATGCTCCCCTAGATCATGTTGGAACCTCCTCCACTGTTCCTTGTAGAAAAAATCTCCAGTTGAATCTCCTTGTTTTGCTAGTAATGTTCAAAACCATCAGGACCATCCAGGTTCATTTTTTTCTCATCAGAGAATAAAACTTACTTCCATCTTTCAATGTGTTGCCTAGCAAAGTCCCAACGGGCAAGTGTGTGGTGTGGGTGGATATATGGCCTTTAAATATGTTTTTGGTTCTGTAAGTACTTCTTGTGGAGATGCTGTCTTATGGTTTTGGGGTCTACCACTTGAGACTTTTTTGTCTAATAACCCTCAGAACCTTTTAAGAAAATGACTCTTACTGATGACACGTTGCAAGATGCCTTCTTTGTGATGCTCAACAATCCTGCCATGTTCAAAGATGGATTTTTTTTTTGCCTTTACCATCAGGGGGACATGACAGTGTGAATGCCTGACAGATATTTACATAAATGGCAGATTTTTGTGCAGATTCTGCCTTTTAAAGGCAATGGTCTTAAAGTTTTGATCAGCTGATGAACAGCCTGTATTATATCATTTGCAGATCTGTTTTTTTCTTTTTGCATTTTGAAATGAGCCACTTTGTCTTTTGCAATACTGATTATGAAACCTTGAGCATTGACAATACCAAATCTTATCCCATATTTTTCACTTGAAAATGAACTAAGCTTTAAAATTAGCCTTTTGTAATTGAATTCAGGTTTATTTATATGGCGATGTTGTCACAAAGCAGTTTTACAAGGTCAGGGTCCAAGCCCCTAATGAGCCAAGACAAAACCTTGGAGAAACCAAAGCTCAGTAGAGGAACCCATCCTCCTTTGGTCAACACCGGATAGTGATAAGTAAACAGTCAAAATATGAGTGGTTATAATTGTTAATGAGTTCCATGGCTAAAGGTGTAGGTAGCAGATGAATATGTGGTGATGCCCAGTGGTGGCCAAACCAGACGAAGATGGATGGGCTGGAGAAGCTCCACTGGTTGAAAGATCAGTAGGAGGGCGCAGAATTGAGCGGTGTAGTGGATTGATGCACTTTTTTTTAAGATGATCATCTAATGGCCTAGTGGTTGGACTTTGCCCCTGAGATCAGTGGGTTGCAGGTTCAAGTCCCAGCCCGGGCACCACTGAGGAACCCTTGAGCAAGGTACAGTCCCAACTTCACTGCTCCCCGGACGCTGTTGATAGCTGCCCGCTGCTCCACGTGTGCACATGTGATGGGTTAAATGCAGAGCACAAATTTTGTTGTGGAGACTATGTGCAGTTGTGTGTTCACAATGATCGAAAATCACGAATCACTAAAAGCAAACTACTCATTTTACTTCTCTGCAGAAAAAAAACAGCTAACAATATGACTGGCATAACACCTGGCATCACAGCTCTTGTTCTAAACCAAAGAAGCATCTTTCTGACGCCAAACATGACTTCCCTGATTGACTACATCTCAGGTGAGTGGAAAATTGTGATATTTTTTCCCCCTGCGAGACGATTTCCTCATTGTCTCATGCAAATGCTCAGTTATGCAGTTTTCTTACTGACAAGTGTTTGTTAGGGGCCTGTTCTCCAGACTGTATAAGCAGAGTTCTGCACGCATCCACTTAAGGAATTCTCACTCTTCTTGATGGATGAAGCTTCATCGTTAATATATGGTAATGGGATCCAAAGGGTCTGCATTTGGGCACTATGTTAAGCCTGGGATAATGAGTGATGCTGCCAGTACTCAACTGCTCTCTCTGCTCTTCACAGCTGCTTGAGGTCGTCATTCTTGTGCTTCAGAGGAAGTGGTACGGGGAGAAGCGAGTGTCGCCCCCAATGAAGCGCATGTACAACAGGATATCCGACGCTGGAGACGTTAGCCTTGTGTTGCAAGATGATAAAAAAAGAAAAGGCAAAAAAAAAAAAAATTAAATATCACAAGGATCTGAGAATGTCACACAACAGGGTCTTGTTTTGTAACTTCGTTCCTTTCTGTGCTTTATCTGTTTTTTTCTTCACCTTCTGATCTTTGACACAGCCTTCGCAGCCCACACTACGTTCACACATGCAATGCAAATGCTCGACATGCAGCATACTGATGTGACTCACACACGCTCCTAAAAGCTGTGGTGGGTTTCTGCTATGTTTCCTATTGCTTACTCACCTCTTATCTCTGTCCCTTTCTGTACCCGGCCTACTTCACACGTTGGGAATTTAGTTGTAAGAAAAGGTTTTAATTGCAGCTTGATTGATGGCTGGAGAGCAGGCTTAACGCTGGCACTGGGGTAATTGTTTTCTGACGGGGTTTCAGGGTGTCTTTTTGATCGGCTTGGTGAGAGCGCGAGGGGGAAATGGAGAGTGAGGAGGCTCTACTCACGGGGCCCATTAGAAAATTGCCAGTAAGCAAAGTTGCAAATAAGCTGTCACACAGTACAAATGAGATTACCTTTGCAACGTGCCCTGGAACCTGCACACGGGGGATACGGGGCCAGCCACGGCAGAACGAGGCACAATCGCCTGATTTATCTTCCTTCTACATCTTCCAGTGCTGTTCTGGCTGCTGCTTTGACAGAGCGCTCGGAGCACGAGTTAATCGGTTGTCGACAACGTCTGAAGTGAGGCAACACAAAGCTTGCAGTCAGAGCAGCATCCTAATCGCCCTCTTTTATTGTTATCGCTGATTCGTATTTGTGCAATGGGCTTTACTTAGCTTCAGCTTGCACATATATTACATTTCATTGTTGATATCCACCTCTTGATCCTTTTGGTGATAAAACGGTTTTGTGGCCACTTCAATAGTTATTATATTATTGTCACAGAGAGGAAGGTTTAGGATGTAGAAAGAAGACTACACAGACAGTGCAGATACATACTATAGTGCATCTATTGAAGACAGCAGGAGTTTTCCTCATCCTCTGCATTATTGTATTTGCTATGCGGCAGGAGAAAGCCTAGTCAGAGCATAATCTAATGTGTCCTGAATGTGGTGCCTATTCTAAAAATCCCTTTGTTGTTCAAAAATAGCCTTTATTGGTGGGGATTACGAACTCCGCAAGCTCAGACTTTGTATTTCAGTAATCATGATGACAGATATAAAGAAAGATAAAAGACTGAAGCTCCACATTCAGTACAAGCGATATCAAGGCCGTGTTCCTCATAGCTGCTAGTCTGCTAAGCCTGATGAATGTTCTTCCATGAACAAAATTGTGCTTTGCGGTCTCATTATTTGCATGATCTTGTCTATGTATGTGAATATTACATTTACTACCGTTATATTCATTTATTTGTAGCTTGAATGTTGGCTGTAATTTTATGCAGCTAATGGAGACACATGGCAGATTTCTTTTCTATTAGATTTGGTTTGAAAATAAACACCTTATCTAGGGTTGTACAGGGCAGCCATGGCCTAATGGTCATAGAAGTGGGTTTATGACCAACAGGTAATGGGTTCCATTCCTGGAACCAGCCTGCAGGTTGAAGAACCCTTCAGCAAGACGCCTACCCCCCAACTGCTCATCTTGTCCTGCACTGGATAAGAGCATCTGCCAAATGCTGTAAATGTAATAGAGTTGAAGTAACGATACATTTCACCCACAATTCAGTATATTTCACACTGGATTCATGATTTATGATTTTTTTTTAACAATATATTTTTTAAATAATAATATAATAATAATAATAATAATAATAATAATAATAATAATAATAATAATAATAATAATAATAATAATAATGGAATAAAAAACAATGGCGACTGACACTGTAGCATATACATCCTAGAGCTGGAAGGAATGAACATGGCAAAACTTCGGCGTCAAGCAATGCAGTTGCATCAGATGATAAAATTATAAACGGCTCATTCTGAAAGATGCTTTTTCACATTTTTACATTGCGAAGGTATTGTTATACTTTTATCCCATATAAACATATAAAGCACAGAAATAGGTTTGTTATAATAAATAGGCTTCATATTTGAAGCGTTTAACATACCCTCCAAAGAATTCCCAATGGCTCTATGGCTGAGAAAATCCTCATTCCAAGCCCATGATCACAATTCATAAGCCAAGAATATTATGTAGAATATTCTCCACAGTTTACACTGTTCATGCCTTATACACTGTATTCTGGGGGTGCTTCAGAATGAAAGGAAAATCCTTACCTTAAAATAACAGCTTCAGAGTCATGTTGATGGTTCACTGACACAGAAGAATGGCATCTCTGTCATTACTAATGATCACACCAACAATAAGACCAGCAAGTTATATACATGTGTTATTCTTCATATATACATCACGGCAGAGGCAGTGAAGAAACATGGCTTCTGGTGTTGTCTTCAGTTCAACAAATGCATGTGTGTCTTAAAGTGGGCAAGACACAGCTGGTATTTATGATGGGGTCAAGTGAACAATACTCCACAGTTAAAGGGGGACTTATTAACAAAAAATACTTCTATAAAGTGGCTTTAAGGAGGGGGCAGATGAGATAAAGGCTTTAGTTACTATTTGTATATATTATTATTAAATTCTCCAACAGTACAAAGAAGCCTAGCATTGCTATGCAGACACCCAGATCTTTCTAGCTCTTTCACCAAATGACTTCAGTCCTACAGACTCGCAGTATTTACGCCTCAAAAGAATACATTTACATTTACATTTTGTCCAAAACGACTTCCAGGTACAGGAACAATCAAGCATCAATGGTTGGATGCAACAAAATATTCTTCAATGTAATAAAGACAAGACCGAGGAAGTTGTGTATGGGAGAATAGAAGGAAGGTTCATATAACCATGATGATGAACTCAGTCTCAGTGATCATATTAAATCTATAACTAAGTTGCTATTCTGGCATCATTACTAAGTTTAGAGAATTTCTGTCAAAGGAGGATTTAGAGAAACGTATTCATGCCTTAAATCCTGCATAGTCGTCTATTGCAAAAAGACCATCAGACAGCTTCAGCTTATCCAAAATGCTGCTGCTAGAATTCCAACTAAAACCAAATCTATAACATATGGAAAATGTATGTGGGCCTAAAGGTAGACACATTTCGAGGAATTGTCTTGTTATACTACGTCTGTTTCTTTTTTATTTTGTATTCCAACTTATTTTTCTTTATGCTTTTCTCACTTTTTAAGGATCTTTTTTTTCTGCTAACTTTATTAATCTCACTTTTTTATGCTCTATTCATTTTTATAAAGCAGATTGAATAGCCTTTGTGTATGATAATGTGCTATATACAGTAGATGAACTAACCTATATCACAAGCAATAAAATTCCCAATAAAATTCTATAAAAGAGTGGTGCTTATTCACACGATTAACATGATATAGTGTGTATTCTCAGTTATAGAATCGATTCTATATTGAGTTATCTACATGTATGATAATGGTCTGAGGCCTGTTAAGCTCAGCTGAAGGTGCATTGCACGCTTTTGCACACCCACTTCACACTAGTCTTTCACACTACTCTACAATCTTCTCCTTCTTTTGCATTTTTCTTAAATATTCTCCTGTGTTCACCCTGCTATAGAGACATCTTCCCTTTTCACACTATTCAGTAACTATTCAGATGTTTATTTGTCAAATCAGTTATTGTTCTAAAACTGACGCTTGTGTTTGTTGGGGATATTAGGATGGTGTATTATGGCTTTATGGTTCATTCCACTACATGGAAAGGGGTTTAACAATGTTTGAGACACTATAAAGCTGCAGTCTGGACATACTAGGGGCTCCATGAACATTTGAATTTTTTTTTTATAAACACATATTAAAACAAGATGCTTGTAAGGGTTTATTTACCAGATGATCGGATGACTGAGTACAGAATGAAGAAATGTAAGTGTAAGGCCTTTACAGGTCTGGGTCCCTTTCACTCTCCTTGGTTTCTATCGACAAATGACCACAAAACTCTTCTAGTTTACCCCAAAGCCTTTATTTTATGAGCTGGCACTTGCTACGTCTTTGTAAGACCAAAATTAGGATGCCTAGACAGATCTGGAAAACATAGAGCCTCATCTTTTCAGTAGATAGTATTGAGAGATGAAATATGTGGCGAAATCTTGCTGTTTATCTCACTGTCGGTGGCTGTAAACCTGCTGCCAGCATCGCTGAGTGCTTTTGTGCTGCAGTTTCTTTTGTACAGACGGAAAGAGAGTCATAAATCTGAGTCTGGAGTGCAGTTATGATGCAGTTATGATTTTTGCATTGGACGCAGTAACATGCAAAGAGCATGCAAATTGAGTGCTGTCTGGAATGAGCAGCCCTGGCCTCAGACCGTCCTAGTCCTAGCTGATAAAGTTCAAGAGGTGAATGAGGTCAGCAGGGCTAAATGACATTTTAATGGGGTAGTGGTTGTGAGTTAAATAAACATATTTCTGAATTTAGGCTGGATAACTGGTGCTGAAACATTTAGTATAAAAGATGAAAAATCGCATCGTTTCCAGTAAGTTCATTATGATTATTTCATGCTCTAAGCAATGTTTGTTCATCGTGTTCAAACTGAATACTTCTGCATCCCTAGCACCCTTCCTATTTCCTGGCTGCTGTGGATGACATTGCTCATTGCACATTCGTGCTTTTCTTCTTCCCACTTTCCTACAGGACCCGCAGTTACTCCTTCACAGCTGCAGCGTTTGATTCATTTGAACTATGACATTGCACAATGAGCTAGACACTGACATTGCACCCGCGAGGCTCCACTGCCTTACATGGGCAACCGTGGACAGGGCTGTGCTGGAATTTTGCCCCCTGACGTCACTGCCTGTTACTCTCAGATTTAGGGGGGAAACGAAGGCCGCGTTCCAATTCGCATCCTCGACTTCTAACTCGAATTCTCCGCCGGAATCCCAAGCGCTAGTTGAGCGTTCTCGGTCGCGCGAGGTAGGCGCCCTAGCTAGATTGGAACGCGGCCCTTTTTAAAAGTTTCACTTTAACTGGGACCTGAAACTGCAGATTCTTAGAAAGCGAGGTAAGAGAAACGCCGAGTCTGCTCCTCACTGTTCTCCCAACACGGGCTCGCGCGTGGACGCGTCGCTTTCTCTCTCTTCTCTGAACGTGCAGCATGTGAGGGGTGAGGAGATGTTTGTGTGGCTTTTGTGTGAAGGTGAAGCGGGATGTGCGGGGGGGGGGGATGTGTGGAAATGGAGGGCGTGGGCTCGCTCCGAAAAAGGAGGAGGGGGACAAATATACTTTGATACGTTTGCACACCTGGTCTGACGGACGTGCCGGTTTTGTTTCGGGTGTGGTAGCACTGTGTGAGGTAGAGCAGTAACCTGTACTCGCCTCCAAACTTGTGAAAGTGTCGACTGGATACAAATGCGGAAATGGGAGTGAGTGAGTGAGCGAGGGGGAGAGAGAGGGAGGGGCAGACAGGCTCGCGAGCGCGCGCATGCGCACAGCTGTTTCAAGCCAACGTGTTTCCAAGCGCGAGCACTGAGCGAGGTTAATGTTCTCTGCGCGCGGGCAGTGCCCTCATAGGTGCCAGAGAGGAGCTTACAAACATTTCCGAGTTTCTAAAGTGTCAGACTCAGGAATCCACGGCAAAACATCACAGTGCTTCCACATTTCCTCCAAATTTGTTGATCACTATATTTAGTTCTGAAGGGGTTTGGTAAGATGAGGTACTTAACATTTAAAAATACTATAAAATTATAAATGCAGTGTTTTATTCCATTGCTTTTTCTAAATCCAGTCAGTGTTGATGATACTGTCTTTATGAAACAGGAAGTGGTTCAGTTTTTAATATTCTCACTGACCAAAGTGTGGGCAGTGATGCACTGATGGTTCTTGTGGTCTTGGAGCAAGCTGCACTCCTCCCCGGGCACAGTTGGCAGCTGCCCCCTGCTCCGTGTGTGGAAGGGTTAAACGAGGTGACATTTCATTGTGTGATGGAGTCAGTAGTCAGTACACCACCCACCTGTCACTAGTTGAAGGTGATTCCCTTTATTGCAATAATTGGGTCTAAATAAAATGCAAAGACGTAAATGACATCAAACTAGTTACCTAATTGTTAGAAAAGAACTGAGAAATCTTTTTACTCACAAATATACATGAGTAGAATATTATTATATGAAAAGCTACAAATCCACCAACATTTTAGTGCATGTATGTGAGCACACGTTATAGCACACGTTATCACTCACTACTGTACAGCAGGTTTGGTGATCGTGTGTCTGTTGACTTGTGAAACTGCCAGCCTCACTACACATCTACCAAAACCTCCACCTGCTGCTGCTACACCCAACCCGGTCTGGCTCAGAACATCATCACAGATGCGTTTGTTTAGAGTTTGACCAAGTGTCTGAGTTGAGTGAATGGCACATGATTTTTACATATTTGCACTTGCAGTGTTTATTATCAGTATTTTTGAAATTAAATGTTTCAACTTTATTGTCATTGCACATGTCACAGGTACACGGCAACGAAACGCAGTTTACATCCAGCAGTGCTTTAGCCATAATATAGATATATTACAGATATATGTTGGGAATAATATAAATATGTAGATATGTTACAAAAATTACAAAAATTGGTCTATTATAATTATTACAATGGACACGCTGTGAAGGTATGTTGTGAATATGCTATAGCTATAGGTATGTACAGACTGTAATGAGTGTACAAGCTATAAATATGAAATTATACATAAATAAATAAGTTCTACAGAAATATGAAATAAAGCTATACAGAGATATGGAATATGAATTTTCCAAGTTATGACAGTTGTAAGCAGTTGTAGAATTGTGCAGTATGATTGTCTATACAGTATTTACAGTGGTGCAGTCCGTGTGTTTAGTGTGGGTAATGTTTTTGGGGTATTGCTTATTGTACCGACCAGGAAACAGCTTCCACTCAAACTGTTAGCCTCAGTGCTCAGGTTTCTTTTGCTGCTACTGCAGAAATGCTTAACACACTCCAGACAGACTTAAAAAACGAGACGTAAGACCTGGTATGACGTCTCCACCAACCCAACAAATCCTCATCAGCCACGGTGTCACTGAACGGCACGTTCACCAATTCCTCCACCTCTGCAGCAACACAGCTGCAAGAAAAAGTGCACAACTGAGACTGGCATTGAGAAAAAATCTACTTCATAGAACCCAAACCTGACTGAAGTCTGATTATATACAAAGACCAATATTTTGTTGCCTCCCAAAGGGGTTGGATTGGGTAGCAGGCATCTAAGCCTCACACACCCTCATTACTTTTAATAACAAATCGTCCATTATTTATTTATTTACGATTACAATTGCACCTCTTCTCCTTTGGATTAGTCAGTTGCTTTTTAATTCATGTCGGGTGTGAAAGGGAATTCTTGTGTGAAATCTTGTGGTGTGCTGATGTGCTAGGACACAGGAAGCTGTAGGCTGCTTGTTTAGATCGTATGAGTCAGAATCAACCACTGACATTTTGATCACAGACTTAATTTCAATGTGTTTGTGCTTGTGAACTTGCTCTTAAGGTTACAGTTTACCATTTAACTTCAACTGTCTGTGTGGCGTGATCGCAAATTTTAAATAGCATTGTTGTTTCATACTTATTTGTGTCTGTCTTTCATGAACTTATTGATAATTTTTGTTTCTAATTGAATCTCTTAGTTAAGGATGATCCTTGCACTTCTTCTATTTTCCATTAGAAATGTTAAAAACACAACAGACTCCTTTTTGACTTTTGTGCTTTTCCCTGGTGCGTCAGTTTGTGGCACATGGCATTAATTTGCCTGTTTTTGTTGAAGCTACCTTATCAGGCAATAATGCATTCTCTGTTTGCGTACTTGCATACAGGGAACTAAATGCAGACATTTTTCTTATCCTGTCTTGAAAGACTTTGCTTCTTCAGGAAAGCAAATATTTCAATCGTAACTTGGCAAACATGTCTAGACCACAGACATTGTTCCTCTGAAAAGTAGCTAATGTGCTGAAATATTAATCTATTCCCCTACAGAAAGGATATTCAAACTTTCACTTTGATATGAATTTCAAATCAATAACGTCAAGGCCCCTGCGGAGCTCAATCATCAAACCGAATCTCTCTGTCATTCTCCACCAAACGTTTTAACTTCACCAACGTTGAACCCGACTGTCTTTAAAACCTCGAGTTAAAAAAGGGACATGTTTGACAGGCTCTCCGATGCTCGAGTTAAAAGTTAAGTCTCGCCTTTGAGGTTAGCTTTCTTCGTTCTCTGCTGTAAGTCCCTTTGCTATTTTAATACAGTCTTTTTATGAATTGCATTCCCCTGTTCCATCATGGTGCACTGATAGCATAGGCCACAGAGCACCTTCCGTTGCTGGGAGACTATAAGAAAGAGTGAGTTGGCGCAAGTAATTATGCTATTCTTTCAAAACTCCCTGTTAAAACAGACATGCACACTGATATATCTTGCATCATGAGAACGGACTTGTTTGAACTTGGAAGTGGAACAACAAAAGTGGAAACAGCAAATATGCATAAATTGTTTTACAATGTCACTGTGGTCAACACAGTTCAGGCTTTTTCTAACAGATGTTCCTCATTTTGGAGGTAGACAAGCCAGCTCAGAGTTTCCATGACACTCTTGTAGAAAAAAACAAAACAAAAAAATATATATATAATGGGTGTGTGCTGAAGCAACGTTTTAGTCATTTTGACCACTTTAAAGTTTGGATATTCTAGCTATAGTTCCCTTCAGACAGACCACATCTATGGCAAGCATTATTACACCACCACACTACCACCACCATGTTTAACTGATGGTGTTCTTACTGTGCACTGCTTTATCTTACTGTTGCCGGGGGTGTGGCCAATGTGAGATGAGGCTTTGTGTTTCTCTTGTATAGCACATTGCACCTGTCCCATGGACTTTGTTTTTGCTCAATCCCCTCCTAATGGTGGAATCATAAGCTCTGATATTAGGCAAGTAATACCTGGATAAGTCATATCGGTATCATGGAGGACATTTGTTGGCCAAAGGCTCCTGGGAAGTTTCACTAATCAGAGATGTTGGCTTTCCCTTTAGTTCAGTGGTTTTCAGATTGGTAGATTTCAATAACTTTTTCTCATCTGGATTTCATTAGAGCCCTTTTAGTCTGTTTCCTATTTCTGGAAAAGGTTTGTGTGATGTTCAAATTCTACAGCAATGGCAGTAATCAGACCTGTCACTGTCTAATCTTAATTACGCCTAATTTGACTTCTTTAGCTACTATATTTCGGTAATTGGTTGATTGAGTAACTGCAGTTAATTTACTCTCCCTATAGGGCCAGTTGGTGCAGGATAACTGTAGTCCATAAAATGATCACTTAAAAGTTGTTTTCTTTTTTTGTGCTGGCTTTATTTTCTGTTTTGCTTTAGTAATTTCTTCTAGTATGACAAATATGCAATAATGGAATAAATTGGGAGTGGGCAATTCTCAGTTTTCATGGCACAGTATTTGGGCTAAATAAAAGCTTAAACATTGTTTTATAAAGTTCTTTACAAAAATGTTGGTGGGCCTGGTCTAATAATAATAATAATAGTAATAGTAATAGTTAATAATAAAAACCACCAAAACAAGTAATATGCCAAACATGTTCAAACTAACCTTTGCATATGACTTTGAATGCATTATGTGCATACCGGTAAATGTATAGGTACATGTAGATACGTGCATGACAAATTGGATATTTGCATTGGGTTACGTTTCCCATAGCAGTACATTCCTAAATTGGCAAATTTGTGTTATGTACTGAAAAACCCCAGACTTCCTCAATTTGGAACCATGATTGTTTCCAAATGAATAAAATAACTAAACTAACCATAAAGAGGCTTTCGAAGGAACTGCTTTAAAAAGTCCACTCTGACATGCCTGCTGACTGACTGACTGCATACAGTGGGGCAAAAAAGTATTTGGCAGCCAATGATTCTGCAAGTTGTCCCACTTAAAAAGATGAGAGGTCTGTAATGTTCACCATAGATTCACTTCAACTGTGAAAGACAGTTGAATGTATTTAATGTAACCTTGGTTGGTCAAACGTTTCCTTTAGGTCTTCACCATGTTTGCACACACTGTAGATGGAATTTAGGTCCATTCTTCCATGCAGATCTTCTCAGGAGTTGCCGCTGGGGAACATGGACTTCCAACTCCCTCCATAGATTCTCTATTGGATTGAGGTTTGGAGACTGACTAGGCCACTGCAGAAACTTGAAATGCGTTTTACGTAGCAACTCCTTCGTGAGATTGTCAGGGATCTTGTATTTATGCTCATCCCAGTCTTGTGCAGGTGAACAATCTTGTTCCTGGTGTCGTTAGACAGCTCTCTGGTCTTGGCCATGGTGGAG
>JBBIGC010000104.1:9568975-9579403 GCA_037576955.1 Lepidarchus adonis
AATAATAATAATAATAATAATAATAATAATAATAATAATAATAATAATAATAATAATAATAATAATAATAATGAAAACTCTCAGAAGTGTGATTCTTTGTATTTTTTCTTGTCAGAGGGTGTGTGATTTGTGTTAACACACTATTTGTTTTCTGTCTCGCTCTGTCTTCTCGCACACATACACATTCTCAGCCCAAACCACCTTCTACACCCTCGCTGGTTTTGAAATATGGAGCAGATCCCGGGTGAGCGGAGTCAAGACAAACAGGCGATAGAGAAATGCCTCTGCTCGTGGAAGCCTCCCCTGTGGCCGACGAGAGAGAAGAGAAAACACGGTAATGAGACCGGGGCAAAAGATTTTGTGTGTGTGTGTGTGTGTGTGTATTTGGGTCACATTTCTCAGCCCATTCATCTCCACAGTATTGCTATTGTGTGGCCCTTCAAGGAGCCAGCTCGGCCTGTAATGATATTTATTGGGACGTGTTTTCGCTTGCAGACGTCCTTTGCTCTTACATCATGCCTGAGACGCTCTGAATCAGTGTGCGGGTCAGGGGACGGTTTGAAAAGCAGACGATTTGGATGAATGTTTCACTGCTCTGGGTGTAGGAGGGAACTTGCCGGTGCTGAGTGATCCATACTGCTGCACTGAATGGGAGTCAATGAAATGCAGTGCGATCAACATTAGTCGTAGTTTGTCGTAACGCAAGGGTCGGGCAAATGTGAAAAACATCTACCTTCTAAATCAAGCGGTCTTGAATCAATTTCACAGCTCATAATTAAAATTCATTGTGGATAAATGGAATCTTCAGGTTCTAAAAATCTGAACTCTACTGGTGGACCCAAATATCAAGCTATTTGGGACGTCCCAGGTATCTCAACTTTGTCTTCACCCTGTATTGACAAAATAATCAGACCTTGTGTACATAAGCTTGACACTGTCCCAAATCACGCACCTTTCCTCTGCAGCTGATGTTGCTTATGTGTGTGGGTGTGCACCCGTATGAATGGGACCATCAGTGCTGGACAGACAAACTGCATGACTGTGTGTGTTTGTGCAGTTTTCCAAAAAGCTGCAGCTCCCCTATGTGGCCCGGCAGTGTAACGCCATTATAGACAGCTGAGGGTCTGGTGCTGAATTAAAACCGCTACTGGATTTAACAGCCCTGATATCAGCAAATTACTGGACATGGCCCCTCTTCAGTGTTTGAAATGTTGCGTGCCAACAAAAAGTGTTTTTAAGGATGATCATGGGTAAGAATTGCATAATACACCAAGATATGTTGGTCCCAGAAACAGAACCGTTTTTGTTTTTTTAAACAGGTGGGATGGATCTCCTAGTATCCTCCCTCAGATTGAACCACTCTTATCAATGGGCCCTATTTTGACGTGTCCTTAATCACTGTTCCGACACTGTACATGACCTGTCCCTGATTCCCCAGTTTTCTAGATATATTAAAGTTCTTCACTTCACCTATCAGGGGTGTTATGGCTGATTTGTGTAAATGGTCACTTATCAATATTGACTGCAAATCAAGAGCACTACACACAACACTGTACTATTAGCAATCATTGGCTCCTACAGGGATATGGTATAAAATTTATTTCAGAGAGCAGCAATGGTCCATAATTGTTCTTCTCCTTGGGAGCACCATGCAGAAATAAATTCTCTCTTCTCAGAACACTATTATAAGGAACAGGACACTATCATCTACACTAGGCAATCCAGCACTTTACAGTAGCAAAGGAATGCTAACATCGCATAGGTTTCTCCATCCGTCCCATTGGGTACCATGGGTGTCCCATGTTTGTAAAGGTACAGGAGGTCCAACACAATCACTTCTGCTGGATTGTGTTATTGGGTTGTGCTCCTCCAGCACATGCCGTATCACTATTCTGAGTCCCAAAAGAGGAATCTGCCCTGATGGTGCCGTGACCCTGGTTAAGATAAAGGTTTTACTAAAATGGTTGAAGTTGGATAAAAATTTCTCTCCCTGGATTTATCCCTCAGCAAAAATGTTAAGATAGCGGTTCATGCCAGAGGTGGGGTCAAATGTTAAAAGCTCTTTGGATGGACACATCAAGAATAGAGAAGATGAAGGAGATACTTTCTAAATATATTGAGTGGGATTGGGAAAGCATACTTCAATCTCTCTAGTTTTTACTGTTACTTTATTTATTTTTGTTTATGTATTTGTTTGATCGTTTGTCTCTCATTATGTTGTATTTTTTTTCCTTTGAAAATGTGCTTTGGCTTATTTGTGTTTGGTGTCTTTTAATTAGTAATAATGCTTTACTTGTCCATCACTGAGACAGCCTTAGGGAAAGGTCTTGTTCTTTGGGATAATTTATGTATTTTTCAGACAAAATGTATGCAGCAACGTGCGTTTTGGAAAAGTATATGTTCATCTGGTGAAATTTTAGGGAACTTAATGAGAGTAATGAAGGCATGTAGTGGTAGACCCAATATGTCTGAAGTGATGCAGCATTTTCACTATAATTAGGAATTCAATTGTTTTCGCGTCCCTCAGAAAGGAGGATTTCCTGAGCATGAATGGCAACCCCCTTGAGTGTCATTGCACGAGAATGTGAGCGCGAGTTGTTTGCTTGAGGCCCTTGGTTCAAGGCCGTGTTTATGGCGGTGCACGCGGTGCTGAGCATCAGAGAGAAGCTGTCACACTGAGTGTGTATCAGGTGTCACCGCCGTATTAGATACACACGCGCACACACACACATTTCTCCCACTTCTCTCTAGTGTTCTTCACCTTTCACACACACCTTAGATGTCATGTCAACTTGGGTGGCGGTCTACTGGTCCACACACACACACGCATACCTTATGCCATGCCTCATTGCTGGTGGTGCTTTGAGGTGGACCCAGGGTGTGTTTACTGATGCAAATTAGTCAGTTGTGTATCTGCAGAAGATCATCAGGCATGGACAGGAATGTGTGTGTGTGTGTGTGTGTGGTGTGTTGGGTGGGGGGCATTCTTTCTTCTATCCCTTTCTTCTTTCGTCCCTTATGTTCTCTCTTCTCTTTACACCTCTATCTGTCAGTTTCAGTCCGTTCTCTCCCTTTCTTCTGTCCTGAAAGAATGCTACAAAACTGTTTCTTTCTTTCTTTCTTTCTTTCTTTCTTTCTTTCTTTCTTTCTTTCTTTCTTTCTTTCTTTCTTTCTTTCTTTCCTTTGAACTCATGCATGTGTGAGTATGGAGGAACATTAGACTGTATTGTTCGGTAACTGACTGTATGAACTGAATGTGCTGTGCTGTAGATCCGTCTAGAAGAGTCCACTCAAAGTTATTCTTTATGGAATATTGTGTTTGTCTCAGCACAGCTCTGATCTTACTCCACTTTCTGCTGAGTACTGAACATAAACAAACCTTTCTGTCAGTACAGTAATGTGTGTGTGTGTGTGTGTGTGTGTGCATGCATGTGTGCGTACGTGTGTGTATGTGTGTGTGTTTGTTTCCTTTTAAACCCCTACCAGTTATTTGGGTGGCGGCAATGTACAGATGTCACCCGTGCCAGTGGTGTGTGTGCTTATTTGCTATTCAGTATGTACAGGTCTTAAACAGTGTAATTTATTTGAACTGCTTCTAACTTTCCATACGGTGCAAGACTGGAATTTTTTGAAATCATTTTGTCCTGCTTTTCATTTAGTTTTTAGTTTAGTTTTTTTAGGGAGAGAGAGAGAGAGAGAGAGAGAGAGAGAGATAGTCTTTTTTTCTCATGCAATTACATCTTTCTTTCTTTCTTTCTTTCTTTCTTTCTTTCTTTCTTTCTTTCTTTGAACAAATACTTGTGCACATACTTGTGAACACTCAACAACCATGGGTTCCTCTATGCAGCTTTGTAAGACTCTGAAAATGAAAGTTATTGATGCACATAATGCAGGAGAAGGCTACAAGAAGATAGCAAAATGTTGTCATCTTGTAGTCTCCACAGTGAGAAAAGAGATGGCAGTTCAGGGGAACTGTGGAGGTCAAGATGAGATCTGGAAGACCAAGAAAACTCTCAGAGAGAACTGCTCATATGATGGTCAGAAAGACAAATCAGAATCCCCAATTGACTGCAAAAAACCTGCAGTAAGATTTAGCAGACTCAGGAGTGGTGGTGCACAGTTCCACTGTCCTTCATGGAGGAATCAGCAGAAGAAAATCTTTCCTGCATCCCCATTATAAAATCCAGCTTCAGAAGTATGCAACAGAATATCTACAGAAGACTGATGTGTTTTGAAGACAAGTGCTGTGGACTGATTAAGTTAAAATAGAACTCTTTGGCCACAATCAGCAAAGACATGTTTGGAGAAAGGTCTTACTAAGTACTGATCATGCAGGGTGCCCAAACTTTGGCACAGTGCCATAATAAAGTTTTTATTTATTTATTTATTTTTTCAGTTTATGGCATAAAACCTAACTATGCATCAATGTTTGCTGAAAATATTGTGTATTTTTTCCATACCCCAGAGTAACTGTGTTAACATCTTTCAATTACAAAATCACCTAAATCTGTTATTTATCAAGGGGTTCCTAAACTTGTCTGTGATAGCTAGGATAGTAGGACACTAGAACTGCTCAGTTCCTTTTCATCATCTACTATCACTATTGTTACAGCTGCACTGTAGTATCAACCCTCCTGCTCATCCATCAGATCAGTTTAACTACCATAGCCCAAATAATTCACCTGTTTCCCACCTCCCAGTCACACAAATGATACACATTTCCGTTTTCATCTTTTTCTGGCGCTGTTGCTACCCGTTGTCGACCAGAGGAGGATGGGTCTTCTGAGGGGACTTCTGAGTCTTGGTTCCTCCCGAAGTTTCTTCCTCCTGCAGAGTTTTTCTTGCTCGTTAGGGGTTTGGGCATGCTGCTTTGTAACAACGTCAGCGCTATATAAATGAATATATATTGAATTGAATTGACTATGTTAAGTGGGAGGGAAGTCTGTATGAGCCTTTTTAGCAGCTTCTCCTGTATGTAAGTCTCTCTTTTCGAGCATGGGCTGAAGTGCTGTTTTCAGAGCCTGGGGCTGAATAATGAAGGGGAAGACAGCAGTGAGACAGCATATGATAGATGGTGGAAAAAGGTTGATCCCCCGCGGGGTCTTTTCTGGTGAACCCAGTTTGTTTCATGTTTAATTTTACAGCAGTTTGTTAGTTACGCAGGAAACTTATGGTTGCTATTCATAATCAGAACATAAAGGTTTATTGGCTCTAATTTCAGTTTGACAGTTATTGGCTTTCTACATTCAGCCTAAAGTTCCCTACTTGCAGTTTGAGTATTGAGGTCATTTGTTCCAATCACTTTGTAAATTTGTAAACTTGGTTGCATTTGGTTTTCCGTTTTAAATTATTCATTTTAAATGCTACACTCTAAATTCAATCATTTGTTTAAAATGCAGTTTGAAAGTTATTGACAATAACAACAGTAATTTATTTTTAGTTTGTCTTTCATTCCATTTGGATGGTTTTTGGATCTAATCCCAGTTCTTAAAACATTGGCTATAATTTCAATATAAATGATTTTTGATACAAACCTGAAAGCTAATGACCTCAAATGACCTTAACTGTGAAGTTTCTTTTTGGTGCCATTGGACCATAATTCCAAATGAAAAGCATCTGCTCTAGTCTCATCATCAAAGTGGCTCTGCTTTATGGTTCAACTTTCCATATAACATTTTTGGGTTCAAATCACTCAATTGCGTCCCTGTTTTCTTTGCCTCATAGTTAACTGTATAGGTTTGTTGAGGACCCTACTGAGAACAAATAAGGTTCTCTAAAGAGTAGCAGCAGGTGTTGTCCTTCTAGTGGCTGAAGCTGTAGTTAATGGCTGACTCTCCACAGGGAGTGGAAGATGGTCCATGACGGAGGTGTTGATTCAGAACCACGGGGGGAGCTTAAGGAGGAAACTTCCCTGATGGGGTCAGGAAGGAGAAAGTAAGAAGCTTTGGTGATTGACAGCTTTGTGGAAGGGTCATACATTGGTCGGATACTTTGCAGAATAAGATTGGAATAAATTTGAAAACAGAGGGGAATAATGGCGTGAAGAGTTACGTTTGATGATGCATTTGCAGAAGTTGGCTTGTTTTTGGCCTTCGTGTGTTCAAGTTGGCAGCGTAGATTAAGGGCGATGTTTTTGGAGGAATCTGCTGTTGCCTCCTCATTTCCTCTGAGTCCAGGTGTGTGTACGGTAAACAGCCTCAAGGGGGGTACATTCCTGCTCGATACCTCTCCAACTTTTTCCTTCCTCTTTCTTTATTTGTTTCTCATGTAAACTTAGTAAACTCCAGCTAGCATCACTAAGATCTGAACAAGCATTTAGAGACTTAGGACAGCTCCAGTAAATAAAAAAAGCTGTGAAATGTACTTTCCGTACCTGATTTCAAAAAGGAGGAGCTACTTTCTTCTTCTTGTTCATGGCGTGTGAGCTGTGTATCAGACGGATGCAGGTGTAGAACTATCCTTCTCCCTCAGCACTACGACCGCTTGTGGTGATATTGTCTGTCTGCACATTAAACTCCATGACCATGACCCCCCAGCATTCAGTTCGGTCTTTGTGGTTTGAGCTCTGATTGGCTACAGCGGTGCGAAAAAAGACTAAGCACCATGGACAGGGGGTCAAAGACCAGTATGCACATTGGTAGATATGTAGTGTGTAGTTTGTATTGTTCAATCAGTTTTCAAGCACAAGAATGTGCAGCCAGTTCCTGACAGATTAGAGTTTTTCAGATTTTAGGTCCCCGACTAGAACTAAGTGCAATCAGCTAATTACCAGCTCCAGAGAAGACTTAAGTGTTTTGGTTCTAATTGCATAAGGAATGTTCTTTGTAATATTTTACATCACATTGACTACAGTTTGAGTGTTGAAGTGTGTGTGTGTGTGCGTGCGTGTGTCTGTGTGTCTGTGTGTGTGTGTGTATGTGAGAGAGATACAGAGAGAAAAAGAGAAATATTTGGGAATGCTCCCTCTACTGGCAGCTGTATATCAGTGTAAAGCCCCTCAAATCTCCTCAGGGTCTTATCACTCCTCTCCCAGTCAAAAAGTTGGTGGGTGGTCTTTCTGCTCTCTCTCTCTCTCTCTCTCTCTCTCTCTCTCTCTCTCTCTCTCTCTCTCTCTCTCTCTCTCTCTCTCTCTCTCAGCTGCAGGTATGAGACCGGTTCAGGCTTTAATTTCATACTTGTGCAGACCTCTAATTATAAAAGTTAAAGAACCAGTAATCAGTGTAATATTTATGTTTAGACATTTTTCCCTCTGAAGTTGTAAGCAATGGAATGGGAAGCCTCTGCCACTTTTGGATCACTGAAGGGGCGGTGGGGTTTATGAGGATATTTGTTTGAGGCAGTGGGACAAGATCATAAGTAGACACATAACTTGCACATTTGCCACATTACTGGCATGTTAACGTAGCAACAACTGACATGCGTTTGGCGATTTCTGTGTATTTCAGACATCAGTCAGCCCTGCCTGTAAATGTAGAGGATTTATACTGGGCTAGGACCTTTGGCTCAGCAGCACTCAACACTAAGTGCTCTTTGGCTGTTTACACTTTCTTCATAACCCATGCCATGGAAACGATGGCAGGGAAAGGTAGAGTCTAATGGGATTTTACATCGCTGAGAGGGGTGATGTTCCCGCCTTGAATGATAGAGCGCTGTGATAATCCCATTACCTTTTGCTCCATGCTAAACAGGGCCTGCACAGCCGGCACCATGTAGCTCTAGGCTCGCTAGCTCTTCACCACTTGTCTTAATGCAGCTTGATGCCAGTGTGAATGGTCTCAGCCTCTTTTAGAGCACAGAATCTTTCATATCTCTTACAAATTTCTCTGCCAATAAGGGATACCATGCATCACAAATTGTAGAATCATTTAGAAACATAAATCTTTGTTTTTTCCTTGTTCTCAGTCATCACTGTACCCAGAATGGCACATGAAGACATGAGAGTAAAAATTTTCACAAAAAGAGCTAATTCATTTAAAACCATACAAAACAAGAACAAAAGCCTGTATGGCATTCTGACACATTGTGCCCCATTTAGCATATATATAGATATAGATATATATTGTTTTTATTTATTTATTTTCTTTAAATTTGGTTCTCAAAAATTTTAAATTTTCTCAAAAATGGTTCACAACCGATTATTTAACAAAAACTCACCAATCAAATATGCAAATACCAAATATTCCTCCCCAAGAACAAATCTTAACTGAATACATTGGTGGATGTCAGAATCTTTGTGAAAACTGCCTAAGTGGCTTCTTAATTAAAGGTAATGAGTGAGGCCCATTTTTCTTGTTTTTAGAAACATGATAAAGAACACCAACAAATGTCTTATTACTCTGTCAGATGTGCAAAGGAGGAAGAGGTTACACAACATGTCTATTTTAATCCCGCCTTGTGAACGTGCAAGCAATTCCCTGCCGTATCGCAAGAACCCAGATTAAGATTTTAATCTGGTATCACTTACTTCTCACTGCTGCCCTTAATTTTGTAAGATGACTGGGCCTCCAGATTGAAGATGGTGTACTGTTTGTTTTTGCAAAGAGAAGTGGATCTCCTTTCAAAAAACTTCAGGATTGATTAACAAGTGCAATTAGATGCTCAGGCAGATTGAAGAAGACTGGAGTCAAATAAAGGGGGTGATTATCTGCTTAGAAAAGGAGATCCACATTAAGGGTTTGATTGCTTTCTATTTTTACATCTAATTCTTTTATTGACACAGTCTAAGCAGTTATTTTCCTCTGAGAATCTGAGCCTTAAGAAATTAGGATTCAAGCCTCCCCCTTTCCCCACCACATAAGCTAGTAAACATCAGCAGTCTTAAACTACTCGAGCTACTGTACTGTAACCCCTGTCTTCATTGACTCAAACACCCTCACTAAACCTGCCCAACTGCAAAGGAGTTGAATCACAAAAACCACACACATTTCAGTTGTTTCTCATATTTTGGGGTCATTTAAAAAAGATACTTGTTTAAAACCTTACATGGCATCTCATACAGTTTTATACAAAAGCTTTTCTGCCCCTTGATAAATAACAGATTTTAGTGATTTTTCAGAATTGAATCCGCTCATTAGATCTGATTGAGGGCAACAGTTTTCATTAGTAAATATCAGCTGGTGGCAATTTCAAAGCTTTACAAATATTCTGACTGTTCAAACTTTTGTCCACACACTTGTGGACACTCAACAACCATGGGTTCCTCTAAGCAGCTGTGTAAGACTCTAAAAAATGCAAGTTCAGTTTGTCTATAGCACTTTCTACAACAGATGTTGTCAAGTTATTGATGCCCACAATGCAGGAGAAGACCACAAGAAGATTAGAAAGGTGTTGTCAGCTTGCGGTTTCCGCAGTGAGAGATGTAAGAAGAGATGGCAGTTCAGAAGAACTCTGGAAGACCAAGAAAAATCTGAGACCCGTATGCTGGACAGAACGACAAATCAAAATCCCCATTTGACTGCAAAAAACCTGCAGGATGATTTAGCAGGCTCAGGAGTGATGGTGCATCGTTCCACAGGACCTTCATGGAAGAGTCAGCAGAAGAACCTTACTTGGGTTCCCTTTATAAAATCCAGTGTCAGAAGTGAGTGGAGGAAATAAATCTTGAGTGACATGGAGCTAAATGGAGTTTGGGGCTCTGTAATTGCCCAGAAAATGGTCAAGAACGTCTTTGAAGACTTTTTTCTGGCCCAACTAATGTCTGATATGAGGGACAACAAAAATGCCCACTTTGATCTTGGCATCAGTTATTCTTAGGAACATCTGTCTTAAATAACGATAACCTGGGGCAGTGGAGGCCTAGTGGTTAGGACATTGCCCCTGGGATCGAAAGGTCGCAGGTTCAAGTCCCAGCCCGGGCACCACTGAGGAACCTTTGAGCAAAGTACCGTCCCCACTTCACTGCTGCCCGGGCGCCTCTGTTGATGGCAACTCACTGCTCCACGTGTGCACGTGTGATGGGTTAAATGCAGAGAATAAATTTCTTACTTGTGGGACTATAAGGGATAATAAATAAATAAAAAAACAAACAAACAACTTTTTTCACATGAAAGAATGTGAAGAGGAGGCAAAAATATATTTACCGGGTTGACATGCGATTCACGTTTTTCTGTTCTGGAACTAACTTTTTACTTTTGTGTAGATCTAATGGTTTCATTTGGGAAAATGCTGCTTTACCTTCCACGCTCAGCTACAATCCACCCTCAGCTACAATCCACGCTCAGCTACAATCCACCCTCAGCTACAATCCACGCTCAGCTACAATTTACGCTCAGCTACAATCCACGCTCAGCTACAATCCACGCTCAGCTACAATCCACCCTCAGCTACAATCCACGCTCGGCTACAGTCCACCCTCGGCTACAATCCACGCTCGGCTACAATCCACCCTCGGCTACAATCCACCCTCGGCTACAATCCACGCTCAGCTAC
>JBBIGC010000104.1:9585415-9615255 GCA_037576955.1 Lepidarchus adonis
ACTGTGAAACACGGTGGTGGATCACTGATGTTTTGGGGATGTGTGAGCTACAAAGGCACAGGAAATTTGGTCAGAATATATGGCAAGATGAATGTAGTAGGTTATCAAAAAATACTTGAAAATACTAAAAAATGCACTCAACAGCCCGTAACCTGTGCATGGGACGCACTTGGACATTCCAACATGAGAATGATCCAAAACACAAGGCCAAGTCAATCTGTCATTGGCTACGGCAAAATAAAGCGATGGTTCTGGAGTGGCCATCTCATTCTCCTGACCTCAAACATGCAGTTCATGCAAGACAGCCCAATGGGCAGTTTTACCATCTGAGAAGATAGAGCCTCAAAAGTCTACAACAACCACAAAAGACTTCAAGCTGTCATTGATGTTAAACTGGGGTATGTAAACTTTTGATCAGGGTCATTTGGTTATGATTTTAAAAGAGTAAACACAGTCGACTGATAATAAATGGTTTCAGCCAAACACTAACCATGAGCGAAAGAAAAGTTTTTTGTTTTATCATTCATATTCTCTGAATAATGGTTAAGAAATCATAAATCATAAAGTCAGGGTATGTAAACTTATGACCACAACTGTAATTTAACTGTTGTAGCATTACAACAGAGCTTTTAAAATGATTTCTCATAATTTATTGTAACATAAATGTGTTTTGTGTTATGAAACCATGTTCAAGTGTACATGTTTACCCTAAAAATTTGTATTTTATTAGATATTTTGTTTACAATACAGAAAAATCAATGGAACCTGAAATCTTCTGGTTTAGGCAACCAATTGATATATTGGTTTGACACTAAAATACACACTATAAAGGCTTAAGAAAAATTTTGTTTGAATTTAGTCCGGAAGTGGGCTGGCATGCTTTAATGCTGTGTTTAGAATAGTAATTTGTTTTAGTAGCCATGCAATATGCAAACTGTACTGCAGCAGGTGCACATAGATATAGTGATGAGATACAGGCCAGCTTTTGTTAGCCTGTTTCTGAATAAAGAGAATGTTGGACTGAGTCCAGTATGTGCCACATGAGACTACAAGCTACTAATCCTAGAACGGCTGTAATGTAATGAAGAAAATAAAGTGAAGAATGTCTGGAGAACCCTGCTGCAGTCTTGGAGATCAAAGAGCTGAAGATGAACTGGGTAAATAAATGCCAGAGGGGGAAAAACCATTCATTGATCTTCATTCAGAATAATGATTTGATATACAACCTTCTGTATTAAGGCTTTTCGAATGTGTATTCAGCTTCAATTCCGATTAGTTTCCCAGACTGGAAATAGTCCTAGGGAAGCAGAGCCTAAAATTGCTAATGTGGCGATGGTCATTTTCTCCCCTCATTCACAGATATGGAAACAAACATCCAGCATTTGTTATTGGTAATGTCTCAGCTGTATTTACCCATTAACATGTAATGTTTCACAGGATGATTGTTTTTTAAAGGACTCCTTACTGACACATTAGTCAGATTGAGATGATCTGAGGTATTCCAGAGCAAGCCAAGCAGGATCATGCCAAATCCAAAGAGCTCAGCAGTGAAAGCCCTTTTCCTAGGGTGAAGGCCTGGCCCACTCTTAGTTTTGGCCTAGTAAGAGAGGGAGTCGGAAATGGATCAGATTACAGTAGTGCTACAGGACAGTGTGTGTTCCACCAACCCGCACTGTTCTCCCCACTATTACAACCCTGAAAATCATGCACAGAAATCGCAGTCATTGCCCATCATGGATTATGATCGGTCAGCCTTTAAAGCAGGTTTTCAAGAACAGAGAAGGAAATCATAGCAAAAAGCAAAAATTTTAAGCTTTGGCTTACAGTGCTGTCCAGAGACATTAATGGCGGGAGGATTTCACATTTAAAGCTGTGTGTGTGTGTGTGTGTGTGTGTGTGTGTGTGTGTGTGTGTGTGTGTGAGCGAGATACAGGTAAGTGAAGGGCAGATTGGCACATGTGTGGTTGGCCATTATTGGCTGCAAATGCAAACAGGCCTTATTGCAGTAAAAGGGTCTCAAGCTAAAAATGTTTTTGTTGGATCACGTTGCCTACGAGAGCACATTCTGCTCTGATTTTACTTCTTTTTGTAGTTTAAGGAGAATAATGCCAACCAACGCTCCCTGTTTGAAGGCAGAGTTAACACAAAGGGCCAAAAGATCGACCTTGCAAAGTGTTTTATATTGAAGCTATATGTTCGTGTTTAAAAATGGAGGGACTGAATTGTTTGCTCTTGCTTGCTGAAGTTAAGGTTAGGGTTTCTTTAAGGTCAAACTTCAGAATTCTTTTATTGGACATTTATGACCACACACCTTGATGAGAGATACAGTGCTGTGAAGAGTATTGGCTGTTAATAAATTAATTCATTATTTAAAAACTGCATTTGTTATTTACTTAGGTTATATTTGTTGAAAAATAAAATTTGATCTTAAACATGAGTGTGTTAAAAGTTTGCAAAATGGGGGGAAACGACATTAAGCATGGAACCCAGCAGTGACACATGTCCAGCAGTGACACATGTCCAGCAGTTGGAGGCTTGCTGTGAGTCTCTCTGCTCATATCTTCTATGCTGGTCGAGATGTTACATTTACATTTACAGCATTTGGCAGACGCTCTTATCCAGAGCGACGTACATGGTGAGCGGTTGGGGGTTAGGTGCCTTGCTCAAGGGCACTTCAGCCTGCTGTCCCGAGAGTCGAACCTGGGACCCTTCGGTCACAAACCCACTTCTCTAACCATTGGGCTATGGCGGCCACCCGTGTTGGTGCAGTGCTGAAGTAGCCAGAGTCAAGGTCATTTGTTTTGACAGTTCTAACTAGCATGGGGAAATTTCAAAAAGCATCTAGTAATCCTCTAAATCCCTTGGCCAGATCTTTCATTTGCTCTGGAATCAGAGGAAGTTACAGAAAACCGAGGTACATCTGTCTCGCTGATTCTTGGGGGCGCGATCGAGACTCTGTGTGAACCACCAGCAGCGCACAAACTTCAAACCACACATGCGCAACTCATGCACAGCACTGAAAAGAGATCTGCGTGTGGTGACCGGAATAGTTTGGCAAACAAAATGAGTTTTTTACATACTTGTGTGTAAGGGGTCATCCAAATTTTCCTAAAACATTTCTTGATCCACTCAAAACACTTCCAGCTTTTTATTAAGGTGGAGCAGCCTGTGAGGGTTGGGATGCTGAATGATTTACTATAAGAAAGCAAGAAAGAGTCCATGTTTATGTTGAGTTTTCTGTGGGTTGGGTTAGTGAAGAGTTCTGACCGTTTGACCTTAGTGCAGCAGGTCATGTTCTTAACCCCAGATTTATTGCCATTGTGACCTTGAGCATGACCCTTAACCTCGGGCTGCTTTAAGGAGAATGTTCTCATGCTGGTCTAATGCAAGTTGTCTCGGCTAAATTGCAAAATGTACATGGTCTTGAGTATTTTTGGAAGTTTTGCCCTTTCTGATAGAAAGCAGTGAGCCGACTGTAGCTGCGATGGCTGAATGGAGAGAGTAAAAGCACGCGAGAGAGCAAGAAATCAGCCTCTGGCATATCAGGTGATTTAGTTGGCGTTGCGTCTCCGTCGAGCCATTAAAATGAGTTGTAATGACATACAGCGCAGATAAAGTGTGTGCCCCGGGAGCGAGCACTGGTTTGATCTTTTTTGGGAGCTTGTTTGTGCAAACACATTGCCCAAAGGCACGAAGCCCAAATGATGCCGCACGATTGTGCAGTGAGCTAATGCTTATTCTACAGTGTGTGGCCCACATAGGATTTGGTGGACGCTCATAAGACGTTTTTCCCTAGTGGTTACAGTTTTTCATATTCTATATGATTAAGTTATTTGAAACAAGTAAGGGTGTAATCATACACACATTTCTCAGTGCAGTATATGATGTACATTTGATACTGTCGTTCTCCATGCTGACAAATAATAGGTTTTTTTGCGTTAAAGGAAAACAAGACCGTGGCACATTTCATTTTTTTATTAAATTATCTTGGATAACAATTGTAAATATGCACACAACTTAAATGCTTTGGGTGCAGCAGAAATAAGGTTTTTCTTACACAAAATATAAATATAAATATAAAAAATATATAAATGTATTTAGTAGTCATTATGTATTTAATGTATATTGTAATATCCTTCATTCTTAAATAATTGGGTTTTGTTGTGATAGAAAAATTGCTTTTGGTTCCCTAAAGAACCTTTTAATGACACATTCATTTTGATGGATCACTTTATAAATGTGATGTTTGAGTTTGAAGAACCTTAATGTGACAAAGTGATTTAGGAAAAGCCTTAAAATGTAAACCTTTAAAAAAAAAAGAAGAATTCTTTAACTGATGCCACGGAAGAATCATTGAGAATCATTGTAGCCCTTTACATGTAGATATACATGTAAAGAATCTTCTCATAATGTAAAGGTTTTTTTTTACAGTATAATTATTCCCCAGGAACCCATTATATGGAGTTTCTTGCAAAAGCATTTTTTTATCATTCATCTGTTGAACTGTTTTTAAGGAAAAAATGTTTTTTGGGGCATCACACAAGTCTTTCTTCTACCTTTACAAATAATTATGTTTTTTTAATCCTTTGAACAATGTTTCACATTCACAGATCTCTTTTTCAAACATTTCTTTAGGAAAGCGTGAGTGCTTCTACTGTGGCGCTGCTCAAAGTTCCCTCTGCAACCCTTAGTTTAGTGTAAATGAAGTCCTGGCTAATACCTTTTGTACTGTAAGGGTTTGTGTGCAGTCATGTACTGTGCTCATTTAAAATTCCTTCCTTTCATAATGCTTTTTAAGACAATAACTCATATCTTTGTCACCCAGGAGAGAGTGATGGCACTTTTCCATTAAAGAAAGGCTTGGTGAGATAGACAGAGGCGTAGGAAAAGGCCAGGCCTGGGGCTGTGGTTTCCTCCTTATATGACAGGCCTGCTGGAAGCTTTCCATTTTATCCCAAATTCCTGGCATAGTGGGCATTCCAGCATAGAGGCCCGGATGTACTGCTGTTAAACAGTTGGGAGTTGGGTGGGGGAGGTGAGACCGACACTCAAATCTGAGAGTTATGAGTTTGTTGTGCTTTTGTAGTGTTGTATAGAAATCGTGCACAAGACTCCAAACCCCATTTACTCGAGGGCAGTCCTTCACGCTGATGGCTGTGGCCGATAGGAAGTTTTGAGCCGACAGGCTGCTTTATTCGGGAGTGCGAAATGGATTTGTGGTGTCTGTGAACGTCCCGCGAGGGCCACTGATGTTGATGTGATAAATGCACCACGCGCACCAGTTGCTCACTCAGATCAATGGAGGAATGGAGCGGAAGTCTGACCCTCTCGCTCACTCAGGCAGGGTGCAATTACTCGCCAATCTTCCACACACTGCAACACATACACAGTAAACACACTGCATGGAGCAGATGAGTCCTCTGAAAAAGAGGAGTAACTCCCAAAGGACAGTAATCGAGTTGCTCTGACAGGATGTAAAATAGAACCATGCTCACTTTGAGCAACGTTTCCTATAATCTGCACACATGCAGCATAACTTTAACTTTGACCTATTTATCTTGTTTGGAAGACTGCAAAGAAAAACCCTCAACACCCTGATTGTCTTTAAGGCCTTGGCTTAAAATAATGGTGTGAACGATTTAAGATGGAGGCACAAAGTGAAGCAATCAAGCTCAGCGGTAGATTAAATCATTCACTGCTAGCGCAAAGCGTGTGCCTGGTATTTTAAAACATTCCCTGGAAAACAATGTGAAGGCCTTAACCATGGTAACCTCACCTGGCCGCACTTTTCTAAAGCAGTTGAGGCTGAGACTTTGGGTCACGGGCGTTGCTCAGGACCTCCTGCTTCTAATGGCCCGCTACCAACCCCCACCCGCTTATCAAAGCCCATTAAAGGCCGCTTTCGACCTGCGCCTCTTTGCGTTTTCTCCACCTGCAACATGCCCTGCACTTTGCTCCACTGCTCTGAAGCCAGGAGAGCTGCAGCTATTTATGGCTCGTAAAAGGAAAGAAGTAAAAGGCGAAGGTGATTTCAGGAGTATGTATTTTTCATCGGGAATCAGAGGGGCTCCTTTTTTGGCTCCACGGTAAACACTCAGCACCAGACCTGTCTTCTGTCAGAGCACTTAAGGCCCAGTGAGTGTCCACACAGAAGAAAGTGGACCTGCTGCTCCCCAGCAATGGAGCTCCAGTGTTGTGGACTGTGGGAGCAGAAGGTGAGACTCTGTGCACTGGAGCAGAGCAAAGGCCTGAGCGTTCACTAATGCTTCTTAATACACAGCTCATCCTGCTCTTCTGAGCTGAGTTTAGTGGACCTCCCACCCTACCGCAGGTAGCCCTAGGTCAAATACTTGGTGCAGATCACATCACATCTGCTGAGAAGTTCTATTTTCTCTGCACCTACTTCCCACAAAGAGAAAGCTCTTGCCGCCTGTGAAGGAGCAGGGACTTGTTCAGTAAAAGCTAAATTGCATTTCTTTGACAGATTAGCCTCTTTAGAAATGTGTTAATGACCTAATGTTCTTGAATTGCCTGATTGCTTAAATATGATTTGAGACCCCCCCCCCCTTCTCCCTCAAAAACCAGAGCAGCAAATGACTTAGATAATGTGAGAATTTCTCTCCCTGTCTTTGTCCAAATGGACTGCAAGGTTGAAAACGGTTTAAGCTAAATTATCTTAATGGAATTGGAATTGAAAAGAAATTGCTGCCATTTTTTTCTTAAAATAGGAGAGAACAAAACTAACAGCCTCAAATTTGAGAGAATTAGGCTGTATGTGAACAGCAGGATTTTTCTTTGGTAGCAACTGAATTCTCTATCCAATGTAAAAAAAAATATTATTAAAAATAACATTTTACCTTTTGGATAGATGGAGTCGCACATTAGGCGTTGCTGTGTTACTGTGTTACTGTGATTACAATAATTAATATAATGATTATGTAAGAGAGATTTGTTGAACAGAAGTGTATGGAATGAATTCATCCTAGGCTATGGATTTCACTTGTGGCTGCAGGCCATGAAGATTTTATTGGAGTCTCCTTAATTTATTAGGCTAGTCATTCCACTGGCGTGGAAACTTGGCCCTGCTTTGGGCTAAAACTGCTGGAGCTGTATATCACCAGCAGCAAAAACTGATACAGATTGTCTAAACTGCTCATATTTTTCTCATATCATTAAAAATGATATTTTGAGGAAAAGTTGTTATGGACACTTTTCAAATTCTTCTTTTCTGGCACAGGAATATCATGGCACCTGGGTGTAATCACAGTATTGGTGTTGGTAATCTTTTTGGCTGCAAATGTTTGAAAATGATGTCTAGGTTAAATGCATATGTTGCATTTACAGAACTTTATGTTGTTGCTGTTGGAACTTATAGACTTATAGCAGATTTACAGGAGTAAAAAATGAAAGCGGTGATATGGCGTTACGCAGTTATTTATTTGTAAAAAATGTTTGGAATCATGTATGATTTTCGTTCCACTTCTCAAGTGTAATACCTTTTGTATTGGTCTTTCACTTGGATTTTCAATAAAATAGATTCATATTTGTGGCCGTAATGTGACAAAATGTGTAAAAGTTCAAGGGGTGCGAATACTTTTGCTATGTTATGTAGTGTAATGTGTTTCTGATTGGCTCATCAGTTCCTGGATGGGCATCCTGTATGTTAAATGTGTATGCAAATAAGCGGAGTTTGGATTTGTATGACCAGTAAGAAAGCACTTGTGATTGCGTGCTTCAGCAAGTTGCTTATCTGTGCTGATAAACATCGCTCGCGACTTTTCTGTTCCCAGACGATGTGGACGTCAGACTCCACATTTGGATATCTGGATGAGCACAAAGAGATTTTTGTTGTCTCAGTGCCCTCAATCAGAGCTTTGAAATGAAAGCTTGTGGAGACAATGCAGATAAAAAAAGTAAAGTTAAAAAAAGAGGGGGGGGGGGCAGCAACAGTAACAGTCAAATGAAATGATGCCGATTGTATGTAGCAGTGCTGCTCCCACTCCTTTTTCCCCTGTGGTCTCCGCCACGTCTTTGCAACGTGGGAAACTGACAGTGTCAATTTATCAGAGAACAAAAGAGTCCCTCTCTGGGTAGGGAGCGCGTCTGTGGGCCCTTAGAGAGAAAACACCCCCCTCCCCATCCCACGGTTACCTGTGCATCCAAACAGGATGCCGGATGCACACTTCTCCTGAAATAGACCAGAAGAGCATCTCCCTCAGCGTTCCTCTGTGTGTGTGTGTGTGTGTGTGTGTGTGTGTGTGTTTGTGTGTGTTATTGATGTTATCGTCATGGTTATTAGTTTTATTATTAGTGTATTAAATCCCACAGTCCTCTACTGGGTTTCAGAGTGTGAGACTATAATCTGCCAAAGTTACACCCGAAGTTTTTTTGTAAGTGACTTAATACGAATGGAAGAAGCAAATCACTCAAAGTACAGATTTAATGTAATTAAGTAATTGCTTATGGTTTATGGCTTGTCGTGATGTTAACGTAAAATTTCTTTCTCTCTGTTTCAGTGCTTAGCTGATTGGTATTTCTTCACCTCATCACCGTCTATCAGTCCGGTAGGTCTTTACACCGCCTCCCTTTCTCCTCTCTGCTGTTTCTTTCTCGACAGCTAGGGTTACTTCCATGTAACTGTAAAAAACAAAACTTGTTTGATGCCCTTCTAATGTACAGAGCAGGAAGAGAAGGGAAAGACTGAGTGAAAGAGAGAGAGTTATATAAGCTGACTTGTGTTTCCGAATGGAGGGGTCGGAGAGGCCGGAGTTAGGACAGAAGGTTGCCTGTTTGATATAAAGGCCTTTCACTTCCTGTCTGGCCCTGCCTCCTCATGCACACTTGACTTCGCTTGATTAGCCCTGCCTGTCAGGAAAGTAGGACATGATGCCCCCTGTTATGCAATAGTCCCAAACTCAGAGACCCCCCAACCACATGACCTCTTTCTCAAAGAACAAAGAATATTCCCAGGCAAATTTAATATGAAAATATACAACCTCGTCCAGAACACACACACACAGAGACATATGCAGGTTTGGCTGGGAAATTTGGAGGGAATGTCAAGAATTGTAAGGGAAAAGACTGTGAAAGTCACTATAACCCTTTGAACTTCTCACTGCTGTCAAATCAAATCATCTTTCTTTTAATGTTTTACACCATCTGAAGTAGAGATGCTTTATGATAACAGAGAGATTCCCCTCCAATTTTGTCATATTCAATTACACCCACTACCTTGGGCAGGATACCACTGAAGTTTGGAGGTTGAATACACATCCGTTTTGCCCAACATTGGATTCCTCTACATCAGTGGTTCTTAACCTTGTTGGAGGTACCGAACCCCACCAGTTTCTTATGCGCATTCACCGAACCCCTCTTTAATGAAAAATAAAATATGATTTTTAACAAAAACATAGATATATGTTTTAATGGTGCACAAAATGAGCCGTGTATGAACATCACCTTGTTCAAAGAACAAAACCAACACAATTTTGCCGGTGTGACACTAGAGTTGCAAATCATGCTGATAGGAGCTCACTCCATCACGTTCCGTGATACATGTGAATCCATGTTGTACATCTTCGTCCGGCCACTTTCTTCTTTTGCCCTACATAGTTAGTATGAATTAAAATATTAACAAAAAAATCACACAAAATACTACCACGACAGTCACACGTTGACTACTGTGCGCTACATTCTCCACAGCACTGATTGGCCAAGCAGTGTAGCATGATCATCTGCAGCCAGTGATGGTCAAGCGGGACATGTCATCACGAATTTACACAATAATTCAGGTGTGTCCGGACCTCCACAGCGGAGGCTCTGCCGAACCCCTGAGACCGACTCACCGAACCCCTAGGGTTCGATCGAACCCCGGTTGAGAACCACTGCTCTACATGCTTGGACAAGAGCACAAATGGCCGATTCTGTTACATGTTAACAGACACCGATGTTGGCTAACATTGCCCTGAGTGACAGGGGATGAAGGAGGGACAAACACAGAGTAAACAAGTTATTCTCTTGATGATATAGAGGATACTTATAAAGTTGTCACTCCGAGCCCACACAGATGATTAAACTTGACTGATATTTGATGTGTTTATTGACCTTCAGAAGTGACGAATGTGCACACAAGAATAAATGTTATATTTCTTTGTAAATCCAACTAGATTTATACATTAGATGTACATATACATTTAATTTTAGCATCAATACTTGGAGATACCAGATTTTATAGCAGCAACAGTATAGTTGCCTGAGCACAATTTAAATCAAAATTGGAAAATGCATCAGCAATGCAGTATTTGAAACATTATCCCTCAGTAAAATACAAAAACACATGGACTCTACACTAGGACAAACATTTACTTGACTAAAACTTTTAGCAACCATACTTTAAACCTACTTTTTAAGGCATGCAAAGAGAGGCAGATTTCTGAAGGCGAACACAACCATTACACTAAATGAATTTGTTTTTGCATGTACTGATAGCGCTAAATGCTTCTCACCTCCTAATTGATTAGCTCAGCAGTCTCGGGGGGAATGTTTTTCAGAGTGATGGTAGCTTCTGGAGACGGCGCTCTTCAAATAGGCAGTGGCATGGACAATCCGAAACCCAGCCACCCCCCTCAATCCCCCCCCCCCCCCCGTCTCTCTCAAATCCTTCCCCCAAAACTAAGACTTTGCCCTCGGAACTAATAATGGGTTTTAGCGCATGCTTTTGCGATTGATCTGGTAAGACTATAAGTGCGAGCAGAACAAATCCCCGTAATGATTGCCTCCGGAGGGGAGCCACAGCCGCGCGCTTAGACTTCAGTGTGCCTGCTCAAAGCACTTTCCACACAAATTATCTCTCCACTGAAAAGAACTTCTCATGAAAACCTCCATCAAACTAAACCGAGTTTTTCCTCCCTCGCCAGGTTTTTAGTGCTTAGTTAGAAACTGTTCAGATAGGCATGTTTAGAGCTTTCTCTGAAGCACAGGTGTGTTTTTTTAAACACGTACACTCACACAACGCGAGCAATGTACAGCGCAGATGGTTTGAAGCCCTGGTGGTTATGCGAGCTGTTATTTGCTGATTGCGCAGCGTGGAACAGGTGGCCTGAGAATGTTGCTGTCCCAGCTGTGAACTTTCTCCTGGTGTCTGTCTCTTTATTCAGCTTCCCCACATAGAAACAATTCCTACATGCTAATCAACACCAGGTTTGATGTTGCAGACATTCTTTGTGTTAATATAGATTTGTGTTTCCCTGGCAGGACTTCATTTCAATCCTGTTTACACTCAAAACCTGGGACATTACCTGGATACTTTTACAGAAATGTTCATCCTCTGCATTGTTTCCATGTTTTGCTGGCATTCATTTCATGAAAATACAGGTATATATCATATTCATCTCTGAACTTTCTTCAAATTTGTTCTCTTTCATACAAATACAGAGGTCCTACTTTGCTAGTTCCATAGCAGCTCTTTTTCACAGAGTCATGCATATGTGCAGAGTAGGGCCTGAGGTCTTTAAGTTCTTTAGCAGCTAAACGCTGACAGATACAACCTCTGATGAGATGGATTGTAGACATAGTGTTTAGGTTTTTGCATGAGTGGTCATTTTGTCTATAGAGGCTATACACATGGTCACTGTGGATACACCCACTTAGTGGCGGAAAGTGACCATATTCGAGTCCAGCTTGAATACCATTCTACATCTAAACACAGGAACACTGCTGATGTTCGATAGACTATACAAAATAGTTTTTGTATAACATTGTTTTCCTTTTTCCTTGTGCATCCTCCTCACATAACTACAAACATTATTATAGCTACATGTGCACTTGTCTCTCCAAGTCCTGCCATATATGTACAATGGGCCCTGTCTTCTCTGCGCCTGTCCAAGCTTCAAGTGGGGGCTCATTCATTGTCCAGCTGCTTTTCACCTTCATAAATAACATTTGAGTGACAGGAATTGAGTTTATTATGAACAAACTACCTAGCTTTACAATTCAATACAATACAATACAATTTCAATAAAAATAAAAGATTTTTGTACCAATGTTTCCACCAACTAGAATATGCACTGGTGATCTATTAGGATTTGCTTTGTTTATTTCCCTGCCATTGATAATGGGTACAAATATAAATGCCTGGAAACCTGATTCACTAGCAACATGTCATTTTCTACAGATAACTGGTTCTTTAGCTGCTCCTATGTCTATACACCACTGGTTCTTTAGCTGGTCATGTGTCTATACACCACTGGTTCTTTAGCTGCTCCTATGTCTATAGACCACTGGTTCTTTAGCTGCTCCTATGTCTATAGACCACTGGTTCTTTAGCTGGTCCTATGTCTATACACCACTGGTTCTTTAGCTGGTCATGTGTCTATACACCACTGGTTCTTTAGCTGCTCCTATGTCTATAGACCACTGGTTCTTTAGCTGTTCCTATGTCTATACACCACTGGTTCTTTAGCTGCTCCTATGTCTATAGACCACTGGTTCTTTAGCTGCTCCTATGTCTATACACCACTGGTTCTTTAGTTGGTTCTAAGTCTATAGACCACTGGTTCTTTAGCTGCTCATATGTCTATACACCACTGGTTCTTTAGTTGGTTCTAAGTCTATAGACCACTGGTTCTTTAGTTGGTTCTAAGTCTATAGACCACTGGTTCTTTAGTTGGTCTTATGTCTATAGACCACTGGTTCTTTAGCTGGTCCTATGTCTATAGACACTGGTTCTCTAAAAGCATCACCATCAGGTCAAACTGCCTTTAACTTAAGTAATTAGTAAAGTTTATCTGGCTTGCGGCTTTGCAGCTTTAACTAGTGAAGGCAGCCATGTTTTGCCACTCGGTCCAATTTAGGGATGTGCAAAGTGACCTCAATGCATACCCTTTTTATTTTAAGACTGTATGAATAGTTTCTGCAGTTATATTTATATAAATAATTCATCTGAATCAGACCATAAGAAGTGAAATGAATTGTTCTATGGTCATATTTGAGCTACCTTTAATACCTAATTCTTTCCTGTAGAAGAGACAAATTGTTGTGAGGTTTGGGATTAACACCCCTGGTATGTGTGTGAGAGTGTATGTGTATCTGTGTGAATGAGATGACAGATGCCTGGTAGTGTTTGCTGTTTTCGGAATTCCGTCTCGTTGGCCATGTGAAGGAGATGCTGCAGGGCTCTCTGTCATCTCCCGCCTGAATCTCAGCTCTGTGCGTGCAATCGTACGCTTCTGGGCTTGCTCTCTCCTTTTGCCAGTGTCCATCTCCATATCCTCAAGCACCGTACAAGCCCCACCTCCCATGAGCTCTCACCCTACCACTTCCACGAGCAAGTCCTCCTCTCAGCGCCAGAGTAGCACCACACACACTGCTGCTTGTGGAGTGTTGTGCATTTCTGACATGTGTGAGATTGCATGCAGACAGCTATGATCCTTTGCTTCAGAAGGTTGATGTTTTATTTCTTGCTATTATTTCAATATTAAGATCATTTTTGATGTCCTGTCCTGCAAACTCTCTTTCATGGACCATGACTGAGATATCTGGGAAATGGGTTTGCCCCTATTTTATAGTTTTAGATATATTCTCTTTGTTTCCACAGTGATTTCAGCAAAATGTTGAACGGTGTATTACCACAGCAACTCTGGCAACCTGTCAGATTCACGTCATTTAGCTGCATATGAGGCAACATAATTACCCCCTACCGCACCAGAGGTTTTATCTGATGGAATAAAAGAGTAAATCACAGCTTTACAGCTGTTAACATTTCAGGATTAATTTAGAAATATTGTGTTTGATTAGTGGTTATATACATGGCACTAAAATGGCAGGTTTTAAAGAGGTAGTTTGCAATCTACTTTATATATGATTATGTACGCATGCAGATATTGTCATTAGCAAAGTTTCCAGAACATAGAAATTGCACATTTTTCCTGCTTTCAACACTTCCACTTCAAGAACTGACTGTTTACTTTCTGCTCAATATATCCCACTTCCCTAACCGGTACCATTGCCATGAAATAATCAATGTATTAACTTAATCTGTCAGTTGTTTTAATGTTGTGGCTGATTATTGGACAGAAGTGTTGTTGTTCTTTCTTGTTACATATGCCAAGTTAAATGAGCACAGAGTCTTTCTGAGGGGCAGTGGCTGAAGATCAGGGGCCAGGACGATATTCTTCGGTCCAGACTGTCTACTCAGGCTATTTCTTTTGTTGACTCAACATTTATTTCAATATCTTGCTCTCCCTCCTGCTCTTCTTCCCTCTCTCTCCCTGGTTGTGAAAAGCACTGCATCTACCAGAAACATCAGCACTTTTAATGGTTTTCAAGGTAATTCACAGAGTGGCTCTTTTTAAATGGATTAGAAGGAGAGACTATTGTGTGTTTGGCCAGGTTCCTTCATTCGTAGGTTCATTCAGTAAAAAAATTCAGCTTTTAAGGCCCACTCTGATCCTCTGATTCAGAGCTCAATTAGCTACTGACCATAAAATCCCACCTGTGCCGAGAGGTGGAATAAGTCTTTGAATACCAATACAGTGAAAAAACTGTCTTATCCTAGTCTTACTCTCACTTCTGTCTGTAACTGAAACACCGCCTGAGACGCTTTGTGTTCAGATTCAGCCCAGCCCAACACTGTAATGTTATTTTTTTGTAATCTCTTATTATTAAGATTTCTATATAAATTTCAAGTTATTGTTTTTTATATTTTTACCAAAAGAAGCGTAATGTCTTTTTCATCTCTTGACATCAAACCAGAAGGGAAAACAGTTTACACTTGAGGCCATTAAACTGCTTCATTTCCTCTGTAATTGTTATTACATTATGACCTTTGAATAATATCGTGGGGTAAATGAAAGTAATGACCTCTTCTGTAGGTGTGGCCAAAGGTTTTTGAAAATGACAGTTATACATTTTTACAAATTGTTATTATGATGGCAATTTGTATAGACTTCAAAAATATTATGAAGAGCGATCAGATGTATTGCAATTAATTGCTAAGTCCCCGATAACCATAAAAATGAACGTAATCCCCAAAAAATCTATTTCTTCCTCTGTTAACCATGGTTACCTGCAAGGAAACGCGTGCAATCATCAGTGTTATGCACATAAGAGCTTCGCAGGCAAGAATATAGCTTCTGCTATAACTGCACCTGAATCAGCTATTTATCAGATCTTCAAGAACTTCCCAGGTTTAATTGTTGTCCCAGGACATGTCCTAAAGTTGACTCAGCTGTGAGATTGGGGCACTAACAGTGTAGAGCTTGCTCAGGAATGGCAGCAGGCAGGTGAGTGAGGCAAAGACACTTTTGGTGCCAAGAAGAGCCAGAAAAAAGCCACTGTCTCTAATATTCTACTAAAGGTAACGGGATCGAAATGCTGAGGACTTGGGTAATTTTCTCTAATGAATCCCCTTGTTTGGGGCATTAGGGAAAAGTGATTGCCTGGAGAAGAAAAGGTGAGGGCAACCATCAGCCCTGTATCATAAAAACAGTGAAGTAGATTGAGACCTTTCAAGAGTGGGATCTCAGCTGAGGAAGTGGGCTCACAATTTTGCTTAAGAACACAATCATGAATAAAGAATGTTATAAAAACATCCTTCTTCCAACCATCCAAGAACAATTTGAAGAGCAATGCGTGGTGGAGCACTGGACCATAAGGCAAAGTGATAACCAAGTGGCTCTGGGAACAAACCATCTTTGGCCCATGTCCAGGAAACTCTCCAGACCTTAATCCCTTGTGGTCAATCCTCAAAGGGCGGGTGGACAAGCAAAACCCCACAAATTCTGACAAACTCCAAGCTTTTGTCCATGGCTGTAAGGGTTAACCTTCACGTTCAGTGAGACATGTGATTTTTGGGTGATGATTTTGGCAGTGGTGGAAGAACCTGGCCCATGTAGCACTGAGGTTCCCTTGCACAAGGCACCATTCTATACATTGCTACAGTTGATCGCTGCTTGTCGCTCCACATATGCAGGTGTGAATGGGTTAAATATAAAGGTTACATTTAGTTGTGGTGCATCATTGTCACACACAGTCACTTTTACCTTTTACTTACAACTCAAAGTGCATATAAGTACTCTACTCAGTCCTGATCACTTTTTTTGCATAATACTGCACATTGTCCAATTTGTTTTTGGCTCAATTGAGCAGGTGTACAGCTACGGTTTCCTCAGCTGTGTGTGTGTGTGTGTGTGTGTGTGTGTGTGTGTGTGTGTGTGTTTGAGAAAGAGAGACGGAGACAGAGACGGACACTGGGGCCTGAAGAGACTTATCGCAGAGTTTCTTGTTTTTCCCTTATACTTGTTTTTGCTGGGATTGTGTGTATTTGGGCCAGAACTCATCACTCTCTCACAATCACAGACACACACTCTGTCAAAGAAAGAGCAGCAAGTTCTATTGCCAGCTGAATTTGAAGAACAACTCTGGCGCTTCTTGGCAGTGAGTGTTTTTAACTGTTTGCTGGTTCACGTGTTCCGTGTCAGGATCAGAGGGATGAAACACAGGGGTCGCCTTTGGACCTTTATTGTATTTTCAGCAAGAATGGTTATAATATAAATTTGATCATGTTTTACTGAATTCTCATGTTTTTCATTAATATAGAATATTAGAATGCTTTTGAATAGTGATCACAAAAGCAGATGCTAAATGATTTAATATCTTATTTTTTAAACCATTTTTTGCTTTACAATCTTAAATGAAAACACGTATTTCTTCCCAGTTTTACTTACGCAATGCAAACTATAACACCCAACTGAAAGCTATCACAGCTACAGTTCAGAAAAATGATAAATCAAAAGCCAGACATACTGAGATTAATAAAGGATCATCCTAAAATGTCAATGTTTTCTTGAACCACAGTATGCTTTAAGGACAGGAAACTTCTCTTTCTTTATTCTGTTCTTTACAGAACTGTTCAAGTTTGGTCAAATTGGATGGTGAGCATTGGCGAAGACTGCCATCTTCAAATCTTTCCATAGATTTTCAATGGGATTTAGGCCTGGGCTCTGACTGGGCCACACAAGAATGTCCACTTTTTTGTCCTTCAGCTACTGTGCGGTCAGTTTTGTTGGGAGCTTTGGTTTGTCGTCGTATTGAAAGGTAAACATTATGGTAGCAGGTTTTCCTCAAGAATTTGGTGGTATTTTGCCCCAGAGAAACACCCCCACAATGACACGGCACCTCCATGCTTCACTTTAGATACGGTGTGTTGTGGATGGTGAGCTGCACTGGATTTTCGCCAGGTGCACTGTTTAGTATTGAGGCCAAATAGGTCGATAACACCTTTTTCTGCAAATTTTTTTTGTATCCATCTCCTACCTTTTATCTGTCCACATCTCAATCCCTGAGAGTGAAATGTGAAGTGATTATTGGTCATTGTGAACACACCATCACACACGGTGCACTCCAACAAAATATGTCCTGTACATTTTAACTCCTCACATTTGCACAGGTGGTGCAGCGGGCAGCGTTTTTTTTATTACAGCACTAATCACACTGATTGTGGCAGCCAGTAACCATGGTCTGCAATGGAAATGGTGGTTACTTACTCCTGACTGAGTTTAGGAGGAGGGTGATGCTTTATTAATCTCAGTATTTGTTTTTTTTAATATTATGAACTATAACTGTCATCTTTCACTTGGAAGTTGTAGATTGCATTCAGTAAGTAAAGCTGGAAAAAATATTGGTTTGTGTGTTTTCACTTAAGGCTGTAAAGTGAAAAAAAGTGAATATTTTTAAGGGGGAGATTTTTTTTCTATACCCACTGCAAATATATACATAAATGTGAAGGTGGGCAATGTTCTAGCACTAATAATATTCTTACCCTGCCCCATAAGTGTGCATGTGCTGGGCAAATTCATGTTTTCATGTGGGACTGGGGCGAGGATAATGTAGAAGTTGACTAACTACTAAAATTGTAGTCGTAATATGCATGTTGAGAACTTTTATGTTTAAAAAAACCTGAGTCCTAAATCAGATCCGTTATTCTTGCTTAATATTCCAGTAAAGAATAAAGAGGCTTGCGTCACCACAAAGTTGTTCGCTTTATTATCATCAAGTTCAGCCTCATTCCACTGAATCCATGTACTGGAATGTGACTGAAGTTTTTTATGTGCGTCGTAAATGGGATTAACTATGTTCTTCTTTACAGAGTTTCAAAGGTAGTTCATGCTTCCACAACCCCACCCACCTTCCTTTCCAAAAAAAGACCCATTAGATGAAGGACCAATGTAGCAGTTGAAAATCTGATATGCTGAAGAGCCCACATCCTCTCCCATTAGCTTCTTTGCATATGATCTTTATCATTCAGATAATATTAAAAGCTGATGAGGCGCTGGGTGACTGATAGACAGAAGGACTGCATGCTGTCAGCGCAGGCTGATGATTATCACCTTCTGATACGGATTCATTCATTATATTCAAACTCCTGAACGGAAGATGCACATATTCATTGTGTCTCAGTAAAACTGCATTTCGCCCAGAAGCAACATGTCTTCAGTGTTACAGTCTGAGATTAACTTGTTAAAATGCCTTGGGAGATTTAGTCAGTAAATCATCAGTGATTAGTAACTTTAAATTGGCCTTAGGAAATTGTTAAATAAGAGATTATGAATGGAATCAGCATTATAGGAACTAATATACAGGATCAGTCAAAATATTGGACACACCTACTTAATGAAGGGTTTTCTCTAAAAAAACAAAAAAACAACAACAAAAAAAAACCCCAACATAATTTAGAATGAAAGCATAATCTTTGAAATGACAGTGGGTAAAACCGCATGTTTAATTTTTTAACGTAGGAACGCTTGAAGTCTTTGCAGAGTAACTTGGGTCATGTGATTGGGACCTAAAAGATCTTGACCAGTTCCTGCAGATGCTTGTTCACTGCAGTGCTAGTCTGGCTGCCTGAGAATGCTGGACATTCCTTCAGTCTGTTAACAGTTGCATTTTATTGAGATTTTAAGAATTATTCATGTTTGTTTATTTATTTACTTATTATTAGCTATTTAAAGATTAATATATATTGTTCTGTCAATTTATTAGAAGTAAACCAAATCTATTTAGGTTGTGAGAGTTAAACAATCAAATTTGTTTTTGCTGTGCAACATCACATAGTGACCAAAATTGTGAAGAAATATTAAATTCTTCATTGTCCCCGTTGCCTTGATGCAATTTTTAGACAATCTTAGCATTGTATCAAACAGTTTGATTGCTCAAAATATCTTGTTAAAATGTTTTAATTGTTGCTTTGGACATTTGTTTTTTATTGAAACATACTGATTTTAATGATCAGTTTTGCAAAAATTCTATAACACTGATGTATAACAATGATGCAAAAAAGTCTTGTTTTCCTGAACACACATCACCGATGTGATTGGTGGAGGAGGTGGGTCTCTTAATCACATGTTACCAATGTGATTGGCTTTTGCCTTTTCCTGTCGGTCAACTTTTGTTAGCATCAAAAAGTTTTATAAAGTTTCAAATTAAGAATATTACTGTTTCTTTTACTTTTTTATTTTTTATATATTTATTTAAAAAAAATGTTTATATGGGTTGCTTATTTTGACTAAAACGCTTAGTTACTTTCACTTGTCCCAGTTATTTATATTTATAAGATATGTTCTAGCTGAAGTAAAGTTAATATATCTTTATGAAACTGCCTCTGTGTCAATCTTTAGTTACCCCAGCTTAACCACAACCCCCATCCCCCGGTCTGTTAAAAATTGGTTTAGAAGCAAAATGGTCCATGATTTCAAAGTGTTGGAGAACGCGGAGTTACAGAGTGTTTGTAAAAGACCTTTTGCTGTTTCAAATTGTGTGAATCTGGCACAAGAAATGTAAACTTTTGATGGATATTTAGTTTCTGTGATGTTTCGCTATATCATTGTCTTGCATTATATAGATTACCGCAGAATCTCTGTGTTATATTATTGTTATCGTGGGCCTGAGAGACCCTGTAATTCCCACCCCTATTAGGCTGGTTTAAATGTTATTGCTGATGGGTATTAATGTGTCAAAATGAACAGCGTATTAATACTAGCATTTGACATTTAAGTACAAATCTTTTCATTTATCCCTTGTACTTAAATATATCCGTAGTTACATTCATTTCACAACTCGGCTGCACTGTTTTTTTCCAGATTAGCCATATAATTAACTCATGAAGGGCTGCAATTCATTCAAGAAGCACACTGAAAGTAAAGGAGCATGTATATAATAGGTTTAATAAGGTTTAACAACTTTTGGAGGTCAGACTGATGGATAGAAGTCAGAGTAAAACCAAGTGTTGTTGAAAGGGAGCCCAGAATACAGTTATAGTATCAGTGAATAATAATTAAATTGCCATTAGCCGTAAACAAGATCCATCTACGGTCATTTAAGACCTAAAGCGACAGAGTATGAAGGTATGTTTTAATCCTCTTGGGATTTTATGTCATAGAAGAGGTTTTGTTGTGACATGAACAGTGAATAGGTAAATACTTATTGACTGTATTCTTTTTAAAGTAGAATTGTTTTACCCTCAACTTGAATTTAGCCACATTTATTCTTAAATCAGACACGGATTTGAAAGCTTTGGAAAGACAGATGAACAATTGATGCCCAAATTGTTTAGTTTCTTTCCATTATTGAGTTTTTCTGGAGATCAGTCATTTCTGATATGAACATAGAAATTTGCCTTTACAAACGGTAAGAAAGTCTGTGACCTCCAGAAGAGAGGGTCACTGGTTAAGGCAGGAATTCTAAAACGGGTCAAGGTTGACTACACACTTTGAAAATGCAATTTTCTTTTCTTTTAAAATTCTACATTTTGTCTCATTTTGTAGTGTGGGGCTTTATCAGAATAGCGCTTTTCACTGTTGGAGGACAGTATGTTGCTGTGTTTGTTCTCTTAGTCTAGGATTCTGCCTTCTGGTAGGATCAGAGTTTTGAGGAGCAATAGTCTTTCCTTCTCTGCATGCACTGATAAAGACCCCCCCGCTCCTCATTGTTATGTATCTGAGACCTTGCAGTGGAAGGCCTGAAGAATGCAGCAAGACCGCCTGAATCACGGACGCCCTCTTGGGCGACAGAAGGTGCCAGGCATGTCAGCGTGAGCGCCGCTCAGAAACGTGGAGCTGTGGCCTCTGAGCTCAAACGCAGCTCACGTTTTCTGGCTCGGCTTCAGCCCCTTCAGCTTACGCCAACCGAGCCAAATGAAGTAAATTTTACAGACAATACACGCTGCGAATCTCAACCCACTTTTAATACCTGTAAATTACAGATCAGGCTTTTACAGCAGAGTTTATTCTGTCGTTAAGCTGTATCCCTTCACTAAGACGCTATGTATGTATGCTATGTGTTGCATACAAATGCATTTCATCCTTTGCATTGAGGAGAGGAGGTTCTATTGTAGGAGAGGTTTTATTCCACTGTGCCAGTGAGGGGGTATGGGATTATATACTGGAACCCACAACCTTTGCTGAGATGCTGAGGAGAGGAGACAGATTTTCTGTTCTCTTTGTGGGTAAAAAGTGTGCATAAAAACCATAGAATCATGCAGGAAAAAGAAGCGGTTGCTTGATACACACAGTTGGAAACGGTTCAAACTAGAGGCCCACAACTTCTACAGAAAACGATTAGTTCTTTCGTCCTTTCCTGTGAGAGGCGCACATTTCGCAGAGAAAGTGCTAAGCTCTGTTTACAGATGAAGTGCTCTGCTGATAGTTTCTAATCCTTTTAATTAAGTGGAGCGTATTTTTGTGCTTCTTTTGGATCTGTTTTAGGGATGAACGTTGGTTTGTCCGTGGCTTATTTGTGAGGACATAACAAATTGTTGAGGTCTAATTTCTTCACTGATACTTAGGGAGGTGTGAGCAGAGGGAGAGGGGAAATCCTCTTACTCCAGGCAGCTCATGTGCGCAGTGCTGGGTATGGCATCGACTCCTCATTCAGTGAGACTGTTTTTGTTGTTGGAATGGACAGACTTGGCCCGGCTTAAACAGGCTGATAGCATGGTGATTAGGCCGCTTGTGATGAAGCTGTTTTGATTAGAGTAATGATGTGCTCTGGCAGCTGTCTCAGAGGCTATTAAACACCGAGCTGTTTATCAGGCAGCACTCTGCTGTTTTTCTCAGGGAAAATGAAGAGAAAACAACTCCACTTTATTGGAGATGAAGGGTCCCTGCCAGTGCCTGACACTTACTCCAAGGTTCTTTTTCTTCTTTTCTTTTTCTTTTTCTTTTCTTTTCTTTTTTTTCTTTTCTTTTTCTTTTCTCCTTTTCTTTTCTTTTCTTTTCTTCCTTGATTTTTCAACAAAAAATCTAAATTTGTTCTAGATTATGAACAAACTTTTAGTAAAACTTCCCCTTATCTTTCACTAAGTCCACCTACACCTCTCATGCTCCCAATGCCAACACTGATATCATGGTAGAACTGAACCCACAAGAATTCCTACTGAATAGTTGGGCACTGTACATCTTTATTACAAAATGTACGCATGTTGCCCATAGATTCCCTTTACCTACTTATTTTGTGTACCTGAAAGTATTTAAACTTGGTGACATGGCGTCTTTCTGTTAGTGATGATGTGAGTAGTACATTTAGTGGAGATACATACAAACAATATTTGTACAAACCATTCACACTCTTTGATACAGAACGTATGAATAAAGGTGATTATATGCTAACACATTACACAGAACAATTTCATGAGTTTCAAATTTGGTGTCAATGATTTTATCTCCTGCAGGTGGAATTTGTCTTATTTTCCACCTGACATCTAGGGTCTGCTATAGTTTTTGCTGTATATTTGCTGTGTTGTCTCATCATGCCAAGAGCTTCAGAAAACATTTGTGAGCCTGGCAAGGCATTGAACAGATCTCTAAATTATTTAAAATAATTAATTCCACTGTAAGAAAAATTCTATACAAATGGTTTTGTGACTTCAGAGGTTGTTTCTTGCTCTTAGAGCAATTCTTGTTGTTTGACCAGTAATGGACTTAGTAAGAATGCTCTTGAACTTCTTTGAATTTGTACCAACTGTTTGACTGTTATTAGAGTCTAGATTATTTTGTTAACTTTTTAGCCTGATGCTATTATATTAACCACTTTACAGAGAACATTAGACTGAAACTAGTAATTTTAAAATCCAGAAAGAAAAAGTTTCCATTTGACCAGGCTTGTAACTCTACTGCATTTCTGTCCTGTAACAGCATCTTGTTATTCCCAATTTATTTTCATTATTAATTGTCTTCCTTTAAATCTCCTTGCCAAAAAATGCAATTTAAAGTTAAATATTTGATCATTTTCCTCAATGAATAATTTACTAAGTATACATTTTTCAAATGTTGAATTGAGTTGTCTTTATCCAATTAGGGATAATGTGACAACCTGAGGATGTTTGAGTTTATATTTATGCAAAAATATAGACAATTTTAAACCTGAAGAGTCCAAAGGAGGAGGAGAAAAACTCAGTCATTCAACCCAAAGAACATTGTACCAGATATCAACCATAGTGGTTTTACATTGGTCTGTTTCTCTACCAGTGTAACTGAGGAACCCAAATGAAAGGGATAATGAAGAAAGGAGAGTTCTTCATTATCACGTCAAAGCATTATTTAAAATTCTGAACGCACCATTTGGATAGTGACTCTAAAGACAAACCAAAGCTATTTTTGAAATGGCCTTCCAAAGTCCTGGCCTCAACCCTTTTAGAAAGTTTTGGACGTCACTTTTTCAAGACATGTCCAAATCCAACAGTGTGTTTGTGTATATATACTTATATATTTAACCAATTATTCCAAAGCAGAATTTTACTGAATGGTGGTTGACTCTCAAAACCATCTGATAAAAGTGTGAAGTGCTAAGATATATGTTTAAGTTTTAACGTTGAGTTTGGGTAGGTTTAATTTTGAACAGAGTTTTGTTTTTTGTTTTTTGTTTTTTTTGGGGTTTTTTTTTTCTCAGGAAACCCACAATCAATTTAAAGTTGGTCATCAAATGCATGAATATACTTTGTAATGAAAAGATATGGTATTCAGTCACTCTGGTAAATGCTGCCATACACAAACATATAACCATAACCGTAAGTGACTGTGGACTAGTCAGATGAGAAGCTTTATGTATTTATTTATTTTTCGATATCACACACCTATCACAGACAGTGATAAAGTTTGGTGGATTTAAGCCTCTTTGAAAATATGAGGTGAGCAGAGACTGCCTGGTGATGTATTGAAGAGTGGTCTCAGTTCACTTGTTTTGCATTCTCTAACCTCATCAAGCATTATGAGAAGACTTGCTGTTCTGCTGGCAAAAACATTCTAAAATGTCAGTAATTGTTAATTTTATACAAATCTTACTTTTTTAAATCTTAAATTTGCTTCAGTTTACAGTGAAATTTTTTGAGTGAACTAATTTAACTACAGTGTGTGTAGTGATTGTTTATGTATCACAGCCGTGCCAAGGAATTATTATTTAAGGGTATAAGGGTAATGGCACTCTTATTAACGTCCCTCTTTGTGAAGTTAAGAATGCAGCTGTCAGATATGTTGAGAGCCACATATGTAATGAGCATGGGCGTGACTTTCTTTTAAGATGTGGAGGGAAAAATGCAGAGAATGCTATCATTACTTTGAAAACAGAGCTGCATTATGGACTTACACACACAAACACACACACACATACAGTTGAACAGTTTATTGCTTTAAATTCATAAATTCTACTTTTATGACGGTTTGTTCTCATTATTTATTGTCTAAACACTTGCTCACTACATCAACCTCTAAAACAAACTATTATTTATTGACAGTGAACTGTATGTCCATCAGTGTGCAACTTGTGCTGAGAAATCACTTAATGTTGACTGAGAAATGGCTGAGGGAGTGGAGAAGACAATCGGCATTTCACCACACTAGTGTGGGGAAAAAAGAATACACAACCATTAAAATTGTATTCAATAATGTAGCATAAAGTATAGAGGCATGTGCTTTGGGATGCAGCTGAAGTATTTAATTGTTGCTCTTAGGAGCAAAATTCAGTTCGGAAAAAATAAACCATAAAACTTTGCCAATGCCAGTCTGTTCATTATTTTTTAATTTTCTTTCAGGAGCATACAAAAAAAATAGACCATGACTATTATAGGGAGATGCAACTCATGTACATGATGAGGAGAAGACGTAGGTGTACGTCATGCAAAGTTTTTAATTTGCGCACAAAAAGGCAAATCTAATCCAATCATATTTACATTTACATTTACATTTACAGCATTTGGCAGACGCTCTTATCCAGAGCGACGTACATGTTGAGTAGTTGGGGGTTAGGTGCCTTACTCAAGGGCACTTCAGCCTGCTGTCTGGTTCTGAGATTCGAACCTGGAACCCTTCGGTCACAAACCCACTTCTCTAACCATTGTGCTACGGCTGCCACATTATATGTATATAATGTAACAAAACATGAACTTCATTTCAGACCATGGCTCTTTTTGTTCTTTCTGACATATCAGAAAAAATGTTTTATGAGAATCTTATGTATACATATATATTTTCATATATATTCCACACAAACTGATATATTGGTGTAATAACTTGTTACTTTGGTCTTCGCACACTTTTTTAGCATCTCCAGTCTTTTTGATCATAATTACGTCACAATTCCATAAAAAAACATAACCTACTATAAATGTAAACTACACAAATCACAGTCCGCTGTCATTTTAATGCTTTATTGTCCCATGTGTGGACTATCAGCATTTTACCCATCTAAGGCATTGACCACACGTGCCCGGAGCAGTGGGCAGCAGCTGTAATGGAGCCTAGGGTGAAATAGAGGGTTTGGTGCTTTGCTCTAAGGCACTTCAGCCTGCTGACTGGCTCTGGGAATCGAACCCATGCCCTTCTGCCAACAGCAGATAACCAGACACATTACTATTATTACGTTATACTTGGTTTTTGTAGTCTGCATAAAAAGCCAGTTTTTTGTTGTTTAGCCTATACGTTCCCAAATTCAGTGCTGAAGTGTGATTGGTGTGATTTGACTGTTCCCCTCTTAAAACTTCATCACTAAACCTGGCAATTACTGTGTGAGTTTAACCAGACACCAACCATTCAGCTCTGCAGTTCTGTTCACTAACCAGTTTAGGACTGTTATTTTTTTTATTTTTTTATTTTTTTCATTATATTTTTGAGCCTTTTTAAAGACATTAAGTATTTGAGGGAGTTTTTACAAACCTTCAGAAAAGTGATACGGACAGAAATTGCTGATGCTATGTCCCCAGTTCCCCAATGTGAATTACATCTATAGTAATGAAGTAGGAGTGTGGGCTTTTCTGGGATTTTTGGGTGAACTACAAATATATTTCACTTTGACTTTATGAATGTGCTTTAGAAGGACTTGGCTGTTGTGTCATAAACACAGTTATCAAGCTGATTTACTGTAAGACAGGCTGTTGAAATATTCTTCAAAATTGCATGTTTTCAAACCCACATTATAAATCACTTTTTAAGAGTGTGGAGCAGTGAGACTGATTTCAGCATGTGGCCAGACACTTGACTTGTTTGTGCATTTAGGGTCACAGTGAGGTTACTCTGCATTATAAACGGGGTGTGTGTTTTTGTGTGAGGGGTGTGCCAATAACACCACAGCTATTCTGAATGCTGAAGCACCCTCTTGCAATCAGTTGTAACTGTATAGCCTCACTCTTCTGCCTCACACACACATTTTGAAGCTGTGTCTTACTCTCCTTATCTCAGAATAGCTCATTTCTGATTGCCAATTGGTGTCTGCTTTAAAAGCAGTGTTTATAGCAAATAACTGCTGTGACACCCACAAGTGGCTTCTTCTACCAGGAGTTTGACCTTTAATGCTGATAGTAATTTCAGAAATTAATACGGTAGATTAAAAGATCAAGGATGGAGCCTCTCTCCTTCACCATTAGTTCACAGAGATTGCCATCCAAACGATCTTCCTTTAAGATAAGCATTCAGGCTTTCAGTGATATAAAAACCCTCAGGTCAAAGATGTACCGGTAAAGGCCACTTATGAGGAACACTGTCTACAAACGCTTTTACACGACTGTGACCTCACTCACTGCTCTTCTTTAGATGCTAATTCTGCCCTCTTTTATGTTGCAAACGTTATGGCGCACTCTTGGGATCAAATCACTTTGTTTTGTGGTGAGATTGACATCATTCAAACAGTAACTAAGGCCCCATATCCTGTAGGGCAGTGGTTTAAAAAGGATAAGTAGATTTAACAGATTATATAGGCGTTTGCTTTGTCCCTCTCCCTCTAAGGAGTTAGCAATGATGTTATTTATGCATAGTAACTGCTAACTGTTAATCCAGAGTACTAATTCTTCAAATGCACATTTTCAAGAGCGCTTCACAGGGTACATGACCTTGTGTATGTGTGTTTTGAGTATGAGCATATTCACAGCTGTTAGAGTTTGTAATACACTAACTGAGAGAACGTGGAACAGGAGTCGAATTGAAGCCAACGAAAGGTTATGCTGGTTTATGATGCATTTATTTATTAACAACCTCCAGGTCCTGGCCGTCCATCTGGATGTTTGAATTACTCGTGATTCATGTTTTAATACCCTGTAATACAGCATGATTCCTGGAAACACTACAGTTAGGTTTTGCAGACATTGAATTTGGCAGCCAGTCTCACACCTCAGTTTTCAGGCCAAGTTCAATGCTACGAAAAAATACAAATAAAGCGAAACAGCGATAACAATTAAGTCATTAAGTCATTTAGTTATTCCTGTCCCCTACCACACCATGCTACTAAGCTGGCAGGCTGAAGGCTAGCACAAGCTTCTTCTGAGACATGTTAAGTGTGACTGCATCTTTTCAAATATCCAGCATGCATTGCAGAGAATGCTACTGCTAATTTGTACAGCTAAAGTGTCATTGTGAACACAATCACACACAAAGTGCCTCACAGTGAAATGTGACCTCTGCATTGAACTCATCCACACACAGGGTATTGGGACAGAACCTCCCTCATGGGTACCTGGGCTGGAACTTGAACTTATGACCTAATCCCAAGTGCAACACCCTAACCACTCCTGACCAATAGGCCACCACTGCCCAACCATGAGGTCACGACTACAATTCTGCTACATCAGCTAGACAGTTATCACTGTAAACGAAATAGTCTTACCAGCTGCAAGTAAAAATGAAATATGGTGATTCTGGCATATACTTAATTACACTCTCAACATTTAATCAAAGCATTTACTTTAAGTGTAAACTGCTACTGTGGCTCTCGCTTTGTCAGGTGCCCTGTATTAAAGCAGTGTTTCTTCTTTTACTATTGATTGTCTGTGTGGAGCCATCCACACAGTACTGACCTTTCCCACAGAATCAATGGTTTGCTCTTTAGTGTTTGTTTATGGGCAGAAGCTCACCGGGGTCTTCTGAGGTGAACAGCTGAACAGTGATGGTATGACAGACTGACAGCTGTCAATTATTAACCGTGAGCTCAGCAGAGGATATGCTGGACTCAGGAGAAACTGTGCCACACCACTGGCAGCCTTGGAGATCAAACACCTCGTATTATGCAAGCTGTCCGATTCCATTTGATTTTTTCCCCGTGCCAATACGGGCCTGTCAGTAACTATTAAACTTCTCTTTTCGTATTTACAGTTTTGCACTATGAAATGGCATGTCTCGGTCGCAGGGGAACCGAACTGGAGAGTACTGAAAAACTACAAGTAAAGACAGATAAGAAAACATCCTGACAAGCTGTGAAGACTTGAAGTTTTTATGGTTTTGATAAACACATTCTATTATCAAGGGATATGAACACATATCTTGTGACAGATGACGGATTCTGTACTTCAGGCCCGTTTAGAGGTCTCACCCTCTAAAAATCAACATGGGGAAGCATTCCTCTTGATACTCTTCCATAAAAACGATCAAATGCCAACATGGCGCAAAGGCACTCAGCAGGTGATATGCTAAACACGGGGAGGCTGTGCCTTCATCTCGTTTTGCACAGCCAACGTGTTCCCATCTCTCCATCCGAGATGGAGAGAGGATTGAGATCTCTTCTGATTTAGGGCTGCATTGTTTTAATCCCATTTGTAATGCCTATCAAACGGCTGGAGCCTGCTCAAACCGTCTACTAATTTGGAAAACAAATTAGTGATGGCCTTGTCATTTTATTAGTGCTGGTATTGTTAGTCTCCCCTATTAGCCTAATTAGCTCTTCGGGGATACGGGATATATGCCTTGGGGCAATCGCCGAGGAGAGACTGACCTCCAGCACCCACGGACCCACCGCTTCTGCCTGCTAAATAAAGCTGGACAAATGGAAAGGCCTCCAGCAGACCACAAAATTAATCATGGCTGCTAAGCAATTGACTGTTTTCAGTCTGAATGATTATGTCTTTACAGAGGTGAGCGTTTGATTGTGCCTCCAACTGCAGGCAGCCAACCAAAGAATGTTACTTTGTCAGATATGGTCATTACAGTTTGAGACGGTTATCTGTGATCCAAGATGGACTCCCGGATGAATTTATTAAATAGGCAAATACCTGCTAGACAGAGGCTTCTAGATAACGATCCGTCGGGAATAATAGTGAGAGCAGCTGATGTAATGCCGTTGGTGTCCGTTGCCGTCAAAAACCCACCCAACAAGTCCAGTCTCGTCACTTTCAGAGAACCTGCTTTGTCTTGTTTTTCTGATTCTTGTAGTGTGTACTCACGTACTGTATTTTGTGTGTGTGTGTGTGTGTGTGTGTGTGTGTGTGTGTGTGTGTGTGTGTGTTATGCAGAGGCCTGATTGAAGAGTCTGATGGGGTGTGTGTGTGTGTGTGTGTGTGTGTGTGTTACGCAGTGTCCTGGTTGAGTAGTCTGATT
>JBBIGC010000104.1:9641455-9653763 GCA_037576955.1 Lepidarchus adonis
GTACAGTAGCTGGTGACTGCTGATGTAGCTGGTGACTGGTGATGTAGCTGGTGACTGCTGATGTAGCTGGTGACTGGTGATGTAGCTGGTGACTGGTGATGTAGCTGGTGACTGGTGATGTACAGTAGCTGGTGACTGCTGATGTAGCTGGTGACTGGTGATGTAGCTGGTGACTGCTGATGTAGCTGGTGACTGGACTGGTCAGTTTGATTAAGATCTCTGGGCTTTGTTCTTCTGCTGGGTGTTGACACTGAAGTAAGTTTAGATAACGTTGTATTGATCCTGTAAAACCTGTCTTGATTCCAGACATTTACTTTTGTGCATACAGAGTTACATTAGTGGCCCACTTACCCTTATATACTGTAGTTATTGTTGTGTAACTCTAAAGCCCAGTCGGACCTTCACATACATTGTAAAGAACCCTGTTCCTATACATGACCCTTTTTCTGACTGTACAACTTAACATTGAGATCTGCACTGAACTCGGTAGCATTAGTCTTAACACTATCATGCCCATTTTGAGTGGAGCACATGTTCGCATAGTTATTTTAAGATAAAGTTCACCATCATTAAGACTTAGAAGAGACAACGGTTATTTTGTTTTGCTTTAGACATCAGATCTCACTGTGGAAGTTCTGCACACACACAGCTCTGCGGTACATATCCATCTGCAATAAATCAAATTCAGTGTTTAGTATTTCAAAAAATATTACTTAATGGATACTGTATGACACAAGAATTTTATCAGTGTTATGTCTTTTTGCTTCACTCATAAGATTTAATTTAGGACTTATTGAATTTCCCACTCATAAACCGATGAAGAATTTGTCATATTGCGTTTGCTACACGCAGATTTATTAGTTGTGTACACGCCCTGGTACCAAAATGATCACACATCTCAGAGTTTGTGCTGAAAGTCTGTATGTTTACAGTTCAGACAATAAACAATCAGCATAAATTCAGACATGACAATACTGATGTGCGAGTTACAGGGAGTTCAATACAATCTTCTTACTCATAAAAACAGTGCAGGTGCTACAACAGTGCAGATAAGAGCTACAACATTACTACCTGAAAGAGAAACACATTTCTACACTATAATTAAGAGCTTATGATTAATTTTAAACAGACTGTAGGTGCTACAGCATAGTTAACATGTCCTATTCATATATACAAGTGTTTGAATAAAGCATGTTATGCAGGTATGATGCATATTAGGAAAGGCTAAAGTTTTCACTACTTTCATACTAGTACATGATGCAATAAAGTTTAGCATACAAGTCTGTCTGTTTAACACAGCGCTGTTCACATGACTTACATGTAACTAGAAATTAGATTAATAATTTGCGTATTCTGCTGTCCTAGTGGCAAAAAAATTCAGATATTGTTGTAAACCTTTATTTCCTTCCTGGTTACTGTTACACAATATTTCATTTTTTGTTCATTTGGGAAATACTTTTGCTTATTCCTTATTTTGTGCCTTTCTGAAAGCACACATTTTTACTCCAGTGTACTAACAATTCTTGGTTTCATTCAAATGCATGTAACCATGGCTAAATCTCTAGCCTTTAAGAACATCCATAGCACAAATTCTTACATAAAGTACTTCTTACAAGTGCCAGTTTTTCAATCTCTGTAACCATGGCAAGTAAGCGCTCTGTGAATTAGACCAGCTTTCAAATAAATTTGATTACATTAACTTTGCAGTAGCAGATAACATCACCGATTACAGTAAAACTGAGACTGATGCAGTGTGCTGTATGTTTGCCCACAAGTTTTAAGTTTAACCATTCTTGCTTCAGTTTTTACTGAAACTGCTTTCGGTACGCGAGGGTTCCTGGAAGTGTTCCTTTTTACTCAAAATATGGCTTAAGTGTTCCAGTTACGTGATAGTCCAGGAAGTTCCTCTACGCTGATGTGCTAAAAAAAGGTTCCCCTGGGCTTTGTGGTTCACACTTCTGCAAATGTAAGGATGCTTCTATATTGAAAAAAGACGCATAGAACAACCCTGTTATCAGATAAGTTGTTGAATGTTTGCCACAGAAATTGTAAGTATTGCATAACCTCTCGTTTTCACTTCTCTAATAGGGCGGTGCTTTCACATTCTAACTAGAATTAAATTTATGAGACCTGACCTTTGTTGTGTGAGTACTATTACTCACACATGTGAGTAATACTAAAATATAAAACTAAAATGTCCTTTTTTGTTGGGGCACTGCCATGAAAGCATTGTATTACAACTTTAATCAGTTAATGTCTAAACTGGTATTATAACTAACTTTTCAATCAACTTTAACAACAGTTTGATTATTTTCTGTTACAATAATACATTGTCATACTTCTGACTTCTTTAGACAGCGAAACTGAAAGTTAAAAGGAGGGGGTGGGCGGTGCATATGAACCAAGATGAGGTTTTGCTATGTGAGAACAGAAGATGGGGGGAATATGACTCCGGTATTACACATGTTAGTATTAATATTTAATCAATGGCTATTGATTTGGAGGATTTCCCTATATATGTAGTTCATACCAAGTGTTCCAATATTATATTTGTGACAGGAAGGAACTGTAAAGTGTTTAATTGGATCTTTAAGTAAGACAGGTTTCAGATTAATGTCGTAGGCATAAAGTCGTGTGCAAAAACAAGACACCCCATGGAAATTGTTGTTTTTTTCCAGCATTATTGCCTCTTGAACAGAAATAACTTCATTGATGTTTTTCAGTCTCTGACATCAGCAGTTTTCAAAATTCAACAAATTTGCTAAATTCCTACTGTTTTAGATGATAAGTTGCCCTGCTCCAATCCCACATGATATTTCAGTGGGTTCAAACGACCCTCCTTTTTTTTCTTTTCTTTCAGTCATTCAAGTTGGTTTGCTATTTTGCGTGTGTTTTTACTACAATTTAATACTTCGTACAAAAGCCTTTGTTGTTGGTGACGGCTTCAAGACTTCTCTTGTATGGAGAAACTACATACATTGGTGTGATTTTGGCCCATTCTTCCACACAGTCTTCAAATCCTCCAGGTTCTGTGGGCCCCTTCTATGAGTTTTAGTTTTTTCCATAGATTCTCTATAGGATTCAGGTCAGATTATTAGCTAGGCAATTCTAGCAGATTTTTTGTATTTCTCTGAAACCAATTGACCGTTTCCTTGGTTGTGTGTTTGGGATCATGTCAACCATCTTCATCGTCCTGGTGCATCACAGCAGATTTTTATCAAGAATGTCTTGATAATCTCTCACATAAGGGAGCCCTATGCTCCCTTATGTTCTCTCAGGTCAGCAGATATGTTATTGCTAGTCGTCCCTAAAACAAAGAGGGAAAAATTAGAGGGGACTGTGCCTTTTTATTCACTACTTCAAAACAGTAAAAAGAATTACCTTTATCCACCCGTTAGGCCGGTTCACTTGTGTTTTTAAGTCCTTTCTTAAAACACACGTTTTCTCAATGGCTTTTAATTCAGGCTGAGGTGTTGAGTTTTACTGTGACCTATTGTTTTAGTGTTTTACATTGTTTATATTATTTTGTTTGATGGATTTTTTTTTTCATTTGTATTTTATATATATGTACAGCCAACTGTAATGTTTTTAAAGTGCTATATGAATAAAGTTTAATTTGGATTTGGATGTACAGTATCTCACAAAAGTGAGTACACCCCTCACATTTTTGTAAATATTTTATTGTATCTTTGCATGGGGCAACACTTTGATACAATGTAAATTAGACAGTGTACAGCTTGTATAACAGGGTAAATTTGCAGGACTCGTGCAGCTTCAAACCATGACATTCCCACCACCATGCTTGACTGTACGCAAGAGACTTGTTATTGAACACCATACCTGGTTGCAGAAACATTTAATGCGTGTGCAGCATATGGTCTGAGCACTGACATATGCACATCTGCAATCTCATCTACACTCATATCGTTAAAAGTATCTAAGAATTTTGAGTATTTTTTTTTGTGCAAGGGACAATGCCCAAAATCATTAACGGATGCCCTTGATCTTCAGGGCCTGAGATGGACCTGCATTAAAAAGAAGCATGATTGTGCCATGAAAATGACTGCATGGGCTCAGGAACACTTCCAGAACTCATTGTCTATAAACACAGTTTGCTGTGCCATTCATAAGTGCAGGTTAAAGCTGTAACATTCAACGTATAAGCCATATGTGAACGTATGTGTCCAGAAGTGAGCCATCTTTTCTGGGCCAAAGCTCATAGTGGGAAACTGTACTATGGTCCGACAAATCAAAATTTACCATTTACCAAAATTTACCAAACCAAAAAAAACCATACGCAGTATAAAAGCGTGGCTTTGTTGTAGAAGAGTCTGGGTGATGAACTAGCTCTTCAGTTCCCACATGTTTACAGACTATTGTTAAAAGAACAGGCAATGTTACACAGTGGTAAACATGGTTTTGTCTCAGTTGTGTTACATGTACTCTATTTTAAAAAAATGATCTATTATGAATAAAATTTGATTTTAAGATTTTATTTTTATTGTTATTTACATTTTACACAGCTTTTTAACTTTTTTGGAATTGGGTTGTACATATTAACTATTAGCGTTTTTAAAAATGTAAAAATTTACTTATTTAAACTTCTCCAAGGCTTGAGTATCAGAAATGGTGTTTCAGACAGCCAGGAATTTATCATATTCCCAATTGATCTAACTAATCTATAGGCAGTACTTAAGCACTTGTTACATGAAATTGCATTAAAACATTTTGTCCTTCTCCTGTGAAGTTACTTTTCTGAAGGTTTGGCTGCTGCCGTTCTCCACCTCAGGAAATAGTGTCTCCTCTGTGTTCAAAGTCTTAAAGTCAGACTAACCTTTGGACCTTTTCTGGCTCGTTGTCTTGGATGCTGATAATGAAGGTCACAAAGACGATAAAGGAAATAAAAGATGCTTTCACTAACAGGCTTCTGCCTGTGAGCCTTTGTGTGGAGAGGTGAATATCTGAAGAAATTTGCACAATGATTGGGGAGTCGTGGCCTTGAGTTGAGTGGAGTTCATTAGGCCTACATTACAGCGGATAAGCGCAGCTCCGCCGCAAGCTAATTGACTCTGTATTAGCAAAGATAAGTGAATGTGTCAATTATCTGACCAAGGGTACTTTATATTAAGTAGAGAATATAATAGGAGATAAAGCAAACAGTAATAGGGAGTAATTCAAAAGGCGTCTGGTTGAACGTAAACGGGGAGTTTGATGGTGTTTTTGTACACGGATAATGAGGTTTTCAACAGCTATGTTTGCATTGAGCTCATCTCATTGAGGATATTAGTAAAAAAAAAGTCTTTTGTCCCATGTATGTGAGTGCATGTTCCTTTAGTGGTTATGTTATTAACATATTTATTATTATTATTATTTGTAGTAGTAGTAGTAGCCGATTTATTTATTTATTTATTTTAAAATGATAATAAGATAAGGAAGTCATCAGTATGTTTCTTGTAATTGTGTTGTCATACAAACATTATTTTATCAAAGGACCTTATTTCTATATTTCATATTTATGTGTAGACAATATTCATGTAATAATGACGTTTCTGTAAGTTGTTTAAAAATGACTGTGTTTTAATGTTTTGGTGCCAGTTATTTCATTGGCAGCAGTTTTACACCTGTGTGTCTGGTACTTAACGAATAGTGATTTTGGTCGGCAAAACAGGAACCGGTACACTCCCTTAAACAGGAAAATAAATGCAAAAAAAAGGACTGAAACGCATGAAAAGCCTTTTCGCTCACCAGGTAGTGTTGCTATTTATTGGCACCTTTTTCTGCAATGACACTGAAAGGACTTTGTTGTTGTAAGTATAATTTTGGTTCAGAAATGAAGTCTCGCTTCCACTTATTGGATAACACAATGTTAAAGTGTGGATTACTACATTTCCATGTGAGAATGATTAATGACGCTTAATAATGCATATATGGAACAATTTGGAAAGGACATTTGCAATGACTGTTATGTGCACATGCACAGTGTATATACACACACACACACACACACACACACACACACACACACACACACACACACACTCTATACCATGGTTTGCTAGCTTGCCACATGTGAGTGTGTGGCCTGAAGTAGGGGTAAGTCTGTTAAGCTACAAGAAAAATAACATCTGGACAAGCCTCTGCATAAACTTCTGTTTTTAGCAGCACCTGACAGTGTGAATTTCATGGATGGGAATATATCTCCCCCATATGATCTGTCCTTCAGATGAAAGAGTGTGGTGGTTAAATAACCACGGAAACAGTTATGAAATTGTACAGGGGCAGGTGCTTGTTTTCTTGGCTTTTAGCTGAGAATGGGAGGATGCTTCAAACTCCTCTTTCTCATGGGACTTAGACTGAACACAGGCCCTTTGAGCTTTTTATTTCCACTTTTCTCTTGGTGTGCTCTTCACACTTTGTATAATTCTGAGCTAACTGGACTAGGAATGCAAAGGAAAACCTCCTTAAAAATGTTTGTATTGGACAAATGCTCAAATTTAAACTTTAAATTTAAATTTAAAACTCATATCTGATGCATTTCCTGGTACATTTAGGCAATGTTGAGCCACTGGGCTAAAATGTCTGCTGTATAGTATCTTTACTGCATTTGTAACATGTTTAGACGTGTTTATATTTCTCTACTCATACAGGTGAATTAAGTCTGTGTAAATGCTTCATCAGTATTTCTGTATGCCTTATCCATTCACTGCTGTTTAACCAGTATAATTCTCTAGAGAACTATTCCCCTTAAAGGCAACCAAAAATTGTGCTTTATTGGCTGTAAAGAACTCTTTCTTCCCCTGTTACTTTCAGGTGCGTACCATGTAAACCTCCTCCAAAAACTCCTGGGTGCTGCCTGCACTTTTCCTGGTGTGTGATAGGAGACAGTGCTGTCGGTGCAGTGCATGTCAGATGTCTGCTGAGGATGATTTAGCTAAAAAGGAAGAACAGCAGGATACTTGTTATGAAGGAATATCCAGTGACCTTGCAAACCACATTCCAGCAGCCACTGGGGAGTGTGACATTTCCAATGACATGCCCTGAACTATAGTTCCTCTCTTTATTACGTGATTATTACAAATGATGTTACTGTTCTGGCATGTTCAAGCCCTTATTGCACCGTAGAGACCTAACGCAGATTACTTTGGATGTTTTTGTGCGTGTCAGAAATACACTAATTCAATAATGTGAAAATGCATTAGTGGGAGGACTAAATAAAGAGCAGTGCCTCTAGGCCTGACCATTCTAGACATAAAGCTGTCATCACCATAGCTCCTCACAGCTCACAAATACGCTGCTGAATGATTTCTGCGCTGCTGTGTTGAATGGGAAAGAAACACTGAAGCACTATGGTTTTGCATCAGATTTTAGTCTCGGGCCATACGGTTGTAAACACGTCCTTCGCCTTTTGATGTTCAGTCATAAAAGAAGTCAGCCTCCACACTGCTGATGAGTGTAATTCTTGGACACTCTTCCTTTAATGGTAATTATTTTGCTGTACACTATTCACAGTTAAAAACAGAATATTTCAGACGTTAATAAGGTAAGGAAGGCTACCAGCGTTCCCCTTAAAAGTACCTACAGTACATATCAATCAAAAGTTATGAGTAGTGCTGTTTATTGTAGAATTTGCCATTATTACTAATTTGGTGCACCGTTGGCAGTGTTACACACACAATGTGTATTGTCTTGATTGCTGGGACATGAATATATGCAAATGTTTTGCAAGGCCTTTTGTTCACACACTATGCAAATCAATGTAATACAATGGAATTACACTTTTTATTTTGCACTTGTGGTTTTATTTGCTTTCTATAAAGTTAAATGTCAGGGCTTTTAGCGAGGAGATTGCAGCACACTTGTAATCCAAAACCTCATTTTTAGAAATGTAATCCAGACACATCACCAGTGTTTTATCTCTCTTAACTCCTCTGTCTGTTTCGATGGTAAGAGGATTAAATGACAAAATGTTTGGCTTGGAAACTTCATTGATGAGTAAATTGCTTTGGTATGGTAAACAAAATGCCATGGGAATTATCACAATGATTTTGGCTAATGTGTTTAGGCTGACTAGCATGTCTCTTTCCAGGTCAAATGTCTGGAGAACAATGACAAACGAGATTTCCTCAAAAGTATTTAGTCTGCATTGAATATAATGCTTTGTTTTCACTTCATCAGCTTGAAATTTTGAAGTTTAGCTTTTTGTTGTGAACCTGAGCAAGATAATACTCTTTCCTCGCAAGTATTCTACATTTAGCTGTAAATATAGTTTGGGGTAATGTGCTAGGCCATAGGAGGTGAATGCTTACTGAAGGATAAGTAATAAACTTCTCCAACCATCATGTCATTATGTTATTGCTTGGTTTGTATTGATGTAGTTTATGTAAATGTCATCAAACATTTATTGTTATCTGATTTGGGTCATGGTGCTGTATTTAGACAAGCACCTTGGGGTTAGCACGTGTATACGTGTTCTGCATTTTTAATGCATATACAGAGAGCTTCACTGAATAACAGTTTCTTCTGTGGAATTAGCTTTTACAGTTGCAACCATAACTGGCACTAAGTTTCAAAGTTCCTGGGCTTATACTTGTGTAACAATGAAGAGTCATTATTATTTTGTGCTTAAATCGGTTGAGCATTCAATAATAATAATAGTAATAAAATTATCTAATGGGGTCAGGCAGCAGAGACCAACATTTGCTAGGTAAATGAAACATAAGCAAAGCTGCTTCCAGACGTCTACTACTTAGCAAAGGGATAAGGGGACTTTAAGAGGGAGATTATGGCTGTTTACATTACTATTTATTTTATATCTAACTCTATGAGTGCATGATATAAAGTAGAGGATTAACATTATGCAAATTCAGGACAGCACTCGCTGGTAGAGTGCCCCAGGGTCTCCATTGTCTTCCAGGACACTCACGCCCTGCACTGATTGGTTCCTTGTTAGTTGTTTTGGGTGGAGGGGGTCAGGGCCTCCTGTTTCGGGGCCTGATTAGGGACAGGGACTCTGTTTTGCGGTTTGGAGAGGCCTGTTTGCACTGTACAGTCAGTTTTTGAAAGCTTTGAATAATTGGGGCATCTTGTGTTCGTGGTGTTGTTGGAGGCACATAAGAACATCACAGAAAAATCCTATTGCTTGATCAGGCAAAGACAATCCCTACAACCATGTGTACTTGTGCAGAGGAACAACAGGACTCACAATAAATGAGGAATGCAATGAATGAAGAACAGAAGAAATGATGTACCGAGGTTTGACAAGAATGGCATGAATTATAAAGCAAGAGGCACTTTTACTGTTCTCGAAAGCATGAAAAAATCCATTCAGCTTTGCACAGAAATATAAAATATAAAAGAAGAAGTGAATTTGAACCATTCTAGAGAAAATCTCATCACTCCGTTCCATCTGAGCAGAAATGTGGGCAAAAACGGATGCCTCGCTGCCCGCTCTCATTCCTGCTAGTGCTGTAAAGTTCTTGGAAGGCACCCATGGGTGTTCTTGAAGAATCTTAATTTGAGCGTACTGGAGTCAGCTTGCAGTTGTCGCCATCGATCATTTCACATGTTCTTTGAGACCTCCATGATAGGAGCAGAGAATGTTGGACACCAGTAAGATCAAAGGTCATTCTTCTCACACTGACCAGGGCAAGGAACATCCACGGCAGGACTTACTTTAGCTCTGACTCCGTTTCAGTTCTCTCATCACATTGCTGGCAGCAATGGCTCACACATGCCATCAGGATGGAAATGAGCCATTTTGATTGGCTGGCAGAGGGTGCGAGGGGTATGCCCAATTTTATCACCTCCCTAAATACAGCATGAGGTTTTAGGTGTAATTGCAGAACAAAAATGGAGTACTGATATGGACATCGTTTGCGCAGGCTGACCAGCACACTCGGACTTGGACAGTTTGGGGTTATTTTGGAGATGGCAGCAACTTTGTCCAATCAGCTTCTTGCAGTCTGGCAGGTTTCTTTCTGGTACTGTGACAGTAAAGGCTTTCAAACAGCAAGACTGCTAGTAAACTGAGAATGTTACACTGACATCGAAAACACTGAAATGCCATGCTAGCCTGGACGCTGTCTTCTTCTTTCCTCTGGTTTCTGATCAACTGCTCTGTGCTTTAACTCGAGAATGAAAACACTGCTGATTAGAGTGTGTGAGTGTAATCACGTATGTCTGCAAATTAACAAAATTGAAAGTAAGCTGGAAACACAATTTTCTCCCGTATTTATTAAGACCTCGTCCCCATGGTGATAATTAATGGTTTATCCCGTACAATTAACAGCAGGATTTCTAGCTGTTTAAGTTAATGAACCTGAACAGATGTCCACCCACTCTGCTCAGTTCAGATCTGAGCCTTGGCCCCGTTTTGTCGAAACGTTCATTAAGTGAAAAAGAGTCGTCAATGTTTTCTCTGTTGACATTCCCACTAGAGACAAACTCAGCTCAGCACAGTAAAAGAGTGGTAACTTTTACAGGTAAAGTTTCATCTCTTTGTTAAACTCGGTTTCCTGATGAATAAACAAAAGACTTAATGGAGCGTGTGAAAAGCTGACCTCAGTCTCTCCTTTCTCAATAAACACGCTGTGCTTTTTGTGTGATTTCGGTCACAAAGAAGCAGTTCAGCCTTTGCACTGTGGAACAGAAGACAGGTCCTCCTTTTATCTGGCTCGCACTTCTGTCATTTCTCTTGTGCTGGAGGAAATAGTGGAGTTCTTGTAAAAGACACGAGAAAGTGATGTGCGTCTGAGGTTGCCATGGGAACCACAAACTGCAAGCTTAAGCATCGGCCCATGGAAACACTGAGGTGACCTGACGGTGTCATTCTGAGCAGCGATCTGAAATCTGACCAAAATAATTCTCTTTTGATTCAATGGCTGCTGGAAAGTGTCTTTTTGTCTTCTGAATCCCCCTATTAGTATTATTATTATTATAATTTTTTTATTTTTATTATTAGTATTATTATTAGTAGTATTATTAGTATTATTATTATTTGTTTTGTTAGTCTTCTTTATCTTCTTCTTGTTCTTTTGGAAGAGTTTAAAAAAAGAGTTTGTTCTACCTTTAAGGTGTGATTTGGTAGAACCCATTTCCATTTACAGAGAAAGTATCCTTCCTTACCCTCCATCCCACAAAAGTAGATCAGCAAACTGCAACTTCAGTTCCAAATGATTCTGACAGATTCAAACTGGCACACACTTCCAACTTTTCTTCCCTACTACTAATCTGTGCTTTCATGCTTTTAAAAGAGATGATAAGCCTCAGAAAACAGTTTCCCCCCACTATGTAAGTAGGTAGTTATGAAAAAACCCCACATCCATCCCATCCAGCATTTAATTTCTGATGTTCACATGCCCCTCTCATCATGTCAGAGCCTGTCTGTCTGTGTGAAAGGCCGAACTCATTTTGATGCAGTTTATAGAGGCTCAGTAGTTGTACACCGAAGACTGCAGTGCCTTAAAGATGTGTGTCACACATTCATTTCATAAATCTTTAAAACAGGGTCAGGCCTCAGACTGTCACTGGAAATAATGTGTCATAATATTGAGTTCAGTCGCCTGCAGACAGTAAGGAAGAGATTACTGCATAAAGTCATTTGTAAGTTCATGACATGTCCTTTAAGTACTGCTAAGCAGATCCATCCAGTTCCTCTGCAGCATGTTAATGCTCCTGCATATGTTCTGCTCATATACATACATTCAGGGATTTTAGGGGTGGAGCCTGGCTTAAAATCATGTTGTACATTGTCAGTTCGTCTAGCCGATGATTATCATCATTAATTGTTGTTCAATGGCAGGATTATTTTACAGCATGATGGAGAAACAAGGGCAACTCTTGATATTGCTGCAAATCTTACAGCGAATACCAATGAATAATAATAATAATAATAATAATAATAGTTTTCATACAAGAAATGCAGCATAAAGTGCTTTTTTTAATTTTGGCATAAACAGAAGAGAAATAATAAATGGCCACACAATAAAAGGTGTGGTCTTATGAAATATTGTGGACTGTGTTCATAGTTCACACAGTTTGAACATTTGCACACTTTACACACAGCATTGTTTTTCTTTTTTTCTTCCTTTTTGTGTTTATTACTGTATTTGTAAATCATTCTTTTTCTTTTTCATTTCTCCCCCATCAGGCTTTTCTACACACATTTTTTCATGATTTGTTTTTATTTCTCCATTTTTGCTTAAAAAAATCTTTGTCTTTCTTTCTATCTTTCTTTTCTTTTCTTAGCTTTATTATACACATTTATATAGCAAATGTATTATATTAATTTATTCTATAAAAATTATATA
>JBBIGC010000104.1:9658099-9669533 GCA_037576955.1 Lepidarchus adonis
TGTGTGTGTGTGTGTGTGTGTGTGTGTGTGTGTGTGTGTGTGTGTGTGTGTGTGTGTGTGTGTGTGTGTAGAAAAGAATATGGCCTTTTTTTGCTTTACAAAACAAAATATTTTGTCCCAACTTTACTTCCAACACAACGATATCACGGTTACAGCTCAGAAATATATATATATATATATATATATTTTTAAAAGACATAATGAGAGTAATAAATGGTCACCCACAAATGGCACTGTTTTCTTGATCCACCTTTTGCTTTAATGACAGCCTTGCGACTGTTGAGATACTTCTCTTTGTAGATTTAGATTGAGCAATATTTTAATGTATTATTGTATCATATTAATATTTTATGATATATTATTATTGATTGATTATATTATAATCAAGTTTGATGGATTTGTATCTTCAAAGTATTCCACAGATTGTCAGTGGAATTTAGGTCTGAGTTTCAGCTACTGTGTGGTCAATTTTGCTGTTTGCTTCGGGTCATCATGTTGAAAGGTGAACGTTCTGCCCATATTCAACTTTCTGGCAGAGCGTAGCATGTACCCTAACGAGAGCCCCAGGCAGAGAATCACCCCCATCTCCATGCTTTACTGTAGGTATGGTGTGCTGTGGATGGTGAGCTGCATTGGATTTCTGCCAGCTTTACCATTTGGCATTGAGTGGCATTCTGTGGACAGCAAAGAAAGATATCCATGGTGCAGTAGTGGTATTACTACCAAACACCTGCAACTTCTTTATTATGGTCTTTGCTCTTTGGGATAGATAAAGCCTTTGAGATTTTTTGTATCCATCTCCTACGGTATGTCTGTCCACATCTTTTGAAAGTGGCTTGCCACCCATAGTCAGTTGTGCTACCAAGTAAGGGAATGATCCAGGATCAGTAGTTTTTGTACTTCACTAATCACACTGATGACAGCTCATCACAGGTGGAAGCCAGTGAGGAAAGATAGTAGTTACCTCCACCTGATTTAGTTTTTTAATCTCCGTACTTTTTGTTTTTTGTATTATTTCTTCTTCTTCTAAACTGTATCTGTGATATATTTCACTAGGATGTGATAGATTACATTGAGTAAGTACAACTGGAATATTTTGAAGGGAGTGATATATAATTTATAAATGAAAAAGAAAAAAGATGTTTGTGTGTGTGTGTGTGTTGGGGCAGGGCAGCCATAGCCTATTATTAATTATTATCCTAATTATTAATAGAATAGAATAGAATAGGCTTTTATTGTCATTGTACAGGAGTACAACAAAATTGTGGGTGCTCCACCCAAGCAGCGGTGCATCAACAGAAGAAAAAGAAAAACAATAATATACAATTTAAGAATTTAAAATATTTAAAAAGAAACAAGAATAATTTAGAAAAGGATGAACTTGATGAAAAAAAGTAGAAAAGTGCAAAAGTGCGAGAGGTAGAAGTACAGAAAACTGCACCGATGTGAGGAGCCTAGAGCCGCTGCGACCGTGTGCGCCGCCATCTAATGGTTAGAGAAGTGGGTTTGTGACCAAAGGGGTGCGGGTTCAATTCCTAGAACCATCCAGCAGGTTGAGGTGCCCTTGAGAAAGCAACTTACCCCCTACTGCTCTTTGGGCGCCGCTACAGTGGCTGCTCTGTGCTCCAGGTGTGTGAACATTGCCTCAGGTGGGTAAAATGCAGTGACCGTTTCCCCTCTGGAATAAATGAAGTATAACATATATAAATAAATACAATAACAATATATGTTACATAAATAATTTCTGTACATACTGTAGGTTTAGTAGAATAAGGAATTTATTTTCCATGTTTTTGCAGTTTGACGTTTATGCAGTTTAACTCTAAACTGATTTTAAGTCTTTCTGACCTAAATACTCTTTGCCTGTGAGTTCTAACATGTATTTCTGCTGAGATCTGGTAAATGCGCTTTACTTGGTCCACTTGGTTCATATTTTTACTCGAAAACGTCTCAAGTGAGCACTTATGTGAAAACAAATGACACTTTAATAAAAGCTCTTTAATTGATTAGTGTGTTTGGTGCAGTGTGTTGTCTGCTATGCATACGTAAGCGCTCTGTTTGTGCAGGAAGTGGATTTTATGAGGTCTAATGCCCTGCCAGACACTTCTCTATCTTTTGTATCAAAGCCTTTAACAACATTCATGGTCCTGATAACCAATTATGCCTCTCATAGGTCTCTCAAATAACTTTAATTGCTGATTAGAATTCGGCACTCACAAAGCAGCCACTTGTGAATAATGGCTCAATAAAGAGTGAGGGGTAATGTGTGGTATTAAGTAGGTGTTCCTGCTGCTTCTCTTCATGAATGAAAGCATGGAGCTCGGGCTTCACAGCCAGCGCAAATGGAGCCTCTTGCATTCACAGCACGGGGGTGCGTGTGGTGGTGGTGGTGGGGGGGGGGGGGGTCTGTTCCTACCCATAGCCATTGTCCAGTAGCACAGTGCAACAAGCCAGAATGAACATGTTGTTCTGACCTCTTGCCACTCACTGTGAACTGTGGTCATTTGGCGACTGTACAGGCGAGCGCAGCTGAAATTCAGGTTTCTTTGGGTTTGTTTGTTTTTGAAATGTGTGTCACAATGTTCTCGCACTGAATATAGAGGCCAGTGTGCTGTGCATTACGCATAACAACTCAGTTTACCTCTTTTTGGGTCGGCACAGAATTATTTGTCTTCAAACTCCACTATTTACTTTGCATATTTAACTGTTAAAAATAGAATATGTGGCATATTTTATTTCTTTTTAGTAATGCCTTCAGAAGCTAATATGCGATTACAGAGATTTTATTTATGCATTAATGTGGTTTATCAGGCACGTTACAGACCTAAGAGTAAAGATCAATACATTTTTAAGTGAGTAAAGATGTAAAATAATATCATAAAATATTTTGGTGCGTTCAGTTTGCTATAAATATGGCATTTTTATTTTAGCCCAAATTTAAGAATTGTTTTCTCCTATTTTCCAGTTTGCCCTCTCACAATTGATCTCAAAAATATTTATAAATATATATTTTTTTCCTTAATGATAGCAGAGAGAGAGAGAGAGAGAGAGAGAGAGAGAGCTTAACACAGTAAATACATTAACATTGTTTCAGTAATATCTGTGACAAATCTGTGACTTTTAATTTCATAGTGAGTTCATATTCATTAATGCACAACATTGAGACAGCAGTTTTATTTGTGTATTATTTGTGAGTTAAAAGGCCCAAATTTTGGGGGAAAAAAATCTAATTTTCTTTTTATAATGAAAGAGTTTCATGGTCTGTGTAAATATTAAAGTTTCAAAGATTAATGTTCACCACAGTGTGACACAGTGTATTTATATATCCCGGTATCCACGTTTCTGACCCAGACTGGCACAACGCAAAGCAACTGATCAGAACCCAAATCATTTACATATATGAATCGTACATGCATAGAAATAAAAACAAAATAGTTTGAACTATGAGAGGTTATAAAATAGTCATATACAATCAATGACTGCTTTTTGCTACATAAAACTAATTATAATACATTAATATATTAAAAGCTTTATTTTAACTCACCCAACAAAAAAATATATATATATTTTATATATATATATTATATATATTATTTTTACATAAGGCTGTTGCAGGGATGCCAATGTGGTGGGCATTATCCCTCAGACCAGTGCAAACTTCAGGGCAGACAGTGCTGCTTTTAAAACCAGCAACATTTTTAAGGATAAATAAATGGAAAAACTGTACGTCAGTGATACTGACTTTATAAAGTATCAGCTTTTAAACATACTCAAGAATATGAAAACATGGAAAGTGTTATTTTATGGTTTAAAAAATCTAGAATAAAGTACAGATCTTCTGAAATAAAATTTGAAATTTGTTTATAGAAACACTAAAATCAGTTAAATATCTTCCATCCTGGTGAATCTTGAATTTATTTTTGATATCATAACTATATTATTAATTTAACTTTTACATTCAGTTTTATATTTACATTTATGAATATTTCCATCTTATTAATGTCAAAATCATGGCTATTTTTTTTAGGGTGGCTTTTAATCTCTCAATCTAAAACATTTCCTCTTAGATGAATGTGGTACGGTCTGGGGGTTTAGACTTTCAAAAGATTTTTACTTGTTTCAATGAGATACAAGTGACTAATAACAAGACAAAATGTCTGAATGGGAATTTGAAGGCACAACGTGGGGGAAGTTGCGGGGTTAACAGTGTGAAGTGTGAACTGTACACTCTGGTGTTCGGGTTAACGTGTTGAATAATGTGTACAGGAGAGATACAGCAGAGCCCACACCTCCCACTATAAATCCCTCTGTCCCCGAGCATTGAGCTGTTCAATAAATCATCTGCTCTTTCATGTTGCCCTGGAATAAGAAATCCCAAACAACTTTGGATGTTTGAGTGTCATACATGGAACTTAGTATTAATTCTGTATCAGACGGCAACTTACAAGTGACTTATTATGGCAAGTGGAGGGGGAGGAAGATGGAGGAGTGGTGAAGAGGCTCTTACAGATGAGTGGAAGATTTTCTTTTCTTTTTTTATTGGAGAACGCCTGAGCTGCAGCCATGCTGCAGAGTTTTAGTTGAGGTCACAAGGTTATTATATAAAGCTCTCCTCCTCCTGCAGGGAATCTTTAACGTCACGCTGGCAGTCTGAGAGAAGTGGCATTGTGCAAGCGATGCGCATGTGTCTAATTTATGCTTACAGATTCATTCAGGGTTTTATTTAGCCATCGCAAGACTTCAGTTAATTAATTTGGTCAGCAGACTTTTATAAACCGCATAGATGACATCAATTAGGCTCCAATGGAAACAAATACAAAACCCAGAAATGGAGAGGACTTTTTTGGACAAGCCTCATCAAAACCTTCGCATGGCAACAAATTCTGGTTTTATCTTGTTAAAAACAAATCAACCTTAATTTGCGAAGCTCATGTCTGGCTTGGTATTTAGAAATACATGGTCAAATGATTCAATCTGCAGCTGGACACGAAGTGTAGCCAAATCGGAATCTAATTTGGAGAGCAGATCTTCATCCTGGCTGAAACATGCAGAGAAACCCAATCCAGGGATTAGCGCTGGACTTTAGAACTCTACATTTGGCTTGTTGCCGCTCTCTTAGCCGGACAAATACCCTGTTCAGCTCGTTTTTAACACAGGAACTTACTTTTTCAATCTCAGCAAACACCTGCTTACCACAGATTAGGGGCTCTTGGTTAACCAAATTGTTGCAATTATATGTGTTAATCTTCTAGGGACAATATGGTTAGTATGTAATCCCTTCTACACACCCACACACACATGCGCACACACACTTAACACTTACACAGAAAGGCATTTTCATACAGAGACGGGCTGTCCTGCTAAATCTTCTAAAATACAAAAGTAGTTAATCATCGAAATGTGGATTGTACTCTTCCAAGTTACACAGGAAGTATTATGTTGTCCTGTTTAAATCCAGGATTATTTTCTGTGCTGTTTGGTATGTCTAGGGGATTTCTTCAGTGTCTGATCCGTATGATTTTGTGAAAGTGTTCCGCTTTTTCCATGCTGTGATGAGCAGAGTCGTATTCTTAACTTATTAAAGTTTGGATGTGGAAGTCTGGACGTTGAGGGATGTTTGATTTTTTCTGTTTTTTTTTTCCTGAACTATACAGGTGACTACCCCTTGCCGCCACCGCCAATAGTGGACACTGGTGCCCTTTCGCCCGCATCTTTTCCTCCTCCTCCCCCAGTGGATGAAAGCTCATTTGTCTTTCAGGTAAGGCTGAGTTGACCAAATGTGTCCACGCACCTCAACCTGAATCAACCTGGAATATCCCAGCATCACCCTTGTCCTTTCTAACCTAGTTCTGACCGGGCGCAAACTGGCAGTTGGCCCATTGCCTTATCTACTTAATGTGAACTCACTTTTCGACTCCATGAGGCCGCAGAGAAGCCTGACATCTATTGGCTCATCTCAGTCACTCAGGCCAATTAAACTCCGCCTTTAGAACGTCCTCCACTGCTGGTTCTCTTTCTGTCTTTAGGGTTTTGTTTTGGATTTAATTTTTGCAAAAAGATTTGCAAAAGGTGCTTTGTAAGTGTAAATTATTATTATTATTATTATTATTATTATTATTATTATTTCTCTAAACTCTTTACCTACATAATCCACAATCATTTCTCCATGAAGGTGAGCCAGACCTGGATGTGGTTTAGTACATGGTATGCTGTAAAAAAAATTTTTTTTAAAAATTTGATGAATCACTTTGTAAGTTATGTAACATAAGCACCAGTCGTGGCGCCTGTTGTCTCCTGCTCCATAAAGCCAAACCACCCCATTTAACTTGCTACGTATGTATAATAATGTGTGAATAGAATTGCCTTCAATGTATCAAATTATCTGAAAAACACCTCATGCTGACACAATTTTTTTAGATTATGTAATTCATGTGTTTCCGTCATTTATTTTTAGTTTGAAATTTCGAATTTTATAAATCAGGTTAATATAAATCTGGATAGCAAGTCACACAGTGCACTAAACCACATCAGCCTGTGTGAAGAACTATGTGTATTTTCAGTTTGAGGGTTAGGAGAAGTTCTTGTGTTGCTTGGCTACATTAACCTTAAAGACAATTCAGAAACCACATACCGTATGTCTTGGCTGATCAACTTCATCTGCTGTAAGTGGAAAATTGCTTTTTTTTCCCTTCCTCTTTTTTTTTTTTTTTTTTTGCCAAACCATACTTTTTACCATATGAGACTCACAACGCCAGGTGAGGTAAGAAATAATGATTCCAAAAAGAGAATACAGCAAACTCTACAGGGCGGCTTTTCACTATTTCTCTGCCACTCCCTAAAGACCAGTTCTTTTTAATTCCTACTTCCGATCACAGCGGAGCTTGCAGACGCACGCACATGTGTATTTTTGCAAAAAAAACAAAAAATACAACAGCGACGAACCACCGGAGCCGCAGATTTCCCTCATTACAATTCTCTACATCTTTCATGAATGAAAAAAGGGATGTTGAATTATTCCTGTGCTTAAGCAGAACTAACAAGAGGAAGAGGGCAGAGTGCGTCTGCGAACATGAATAATCAAACAATACCACAACCTAAATTCTTCTGTTTTCCCGTAATTTAGTGCACAGTGGTGAGATGTGCTGGGATATGCAAATAGCAGGCGATACTTGTTCTCACAGAGGCTGTTTGCTCCTCACTGGGCCCCTTCTGCTTTGTGAGCTCGCCTTAAACTTTCTTAGCCTTCGCTTGTGTTGTGACCGCTCCATAAAGTCAGTTACCTGGTCAGCATCTGGGAAGGGTGACCTTACATAAACAGAGGAAGTGCTTCATTAGTTTGTTCTGCCTTTTCTTTTATTAGCCTCTTTTCAGACATGAGGGTGACTTTTGGCCTCCTGCTGAAGTGAACTTAATTCCACTGACATCTTAATTATGTCCTGCACTCAGCGCCGGAGACCCGACTGCACTGGGCAACAGGTTTCTGTGTTCCTCTGCAAGTGTCTATTCTGTACCACAGCTCTTAAATCGTCTGCAAATTGTTCTTTATTGACCTGATATTGGTGTAACCATGAATCATAACCACATGTTTCTCAGTTTCCATAGGAACATGCCCTCATATAAGAAAACTTTGAGCCATTTCCCTTATGCGCCTCTAAACTGCGTCAGTTTGTATCATTAAGACGAATGGCACACAGTGAATTAACTGTACTGGTAAAATCCCGGGTATTTTTGTAGATTCAGATCGCTCAGTCTGCCATCATTTCCACTATTTTCATTCTCTCCTTCTTTCTTAATTTGTTTTTTCTTTCGTTTTGTATTTCTGCCCCTGTCCAGATTAGCAAGTGTGACCCAAGCATTAGAGTGGCACACAAAAGTCATTCGCATTGTTAGGCCTAATAAAACTGCTTGCTTTTAGTTCATTTAAGATGCTGCCATTAGTGCAGGCTTTGTTTGCCCTCGCCACTCATTGCCTAGGATGTTTTCGGCAGCGGTGCGGCTCCAAATAGAGGCGGGTTAGGGCCGTAATGGATTGTGACAGGGAATCCAAACAGATAACATTAGAGCGAGAGGCAGTCACTGATCCGGCCTGTGAGCTTCAGGCCCAGGGGCTATCCCAGGACGACTAATCTCATCCACTCTACTATACTGTCTTCCCTTCTCCTTTTCTCTCTTCTCCTTTTCTCTCCTCGCCTCCCTTCCCCTCTCCTCTCATCCCCCTCCTCTCTTCCCCTCTCTTCTTTTCTTCCCCCCTTTACTCTCCTGTCCCCTTTTCCCTGTTCATAGTTTGCAGTGTGGTTCCACTCACTAAAAATACAGACTTTACCATCTTTAAAGAGAAATTCCCTGGAACTTTGGGAAGCAATACTTGGCGTCTTTCTATAATCCACATTTCATACGGCCTCCACCTCCTTTTGTTTGGTTAGAGGCTTATTATAAGTTTCCTCAGGAAGTTTTTTGTTTTCCCATTTTGCATTGTTTTCTTCCCAAAATGATTGCAGAATCGGACACTTCATCTTGAAGCTAGACCCTGAATAGACCCCTTTCCAACTTGTTCCTCCAGGACCAAGGTGCTACATACATGCAAACACAACATAAATTAACAAACACTACATCTTATTGAGCGCAGTCGTTTCAGCCTTACTTTACTCTAACAATACTAGCAAGTACATTTGATTTTTATAGCACTTTTTAACAAATTGTTGCCACAAAGCAGATGAACAGAGTTTGGGTCCAAGCTCAGGGTGACCTGCAGGGAAAAACTCCCTCAGCTGTAGGACGAATCCTCGGGAGGAACCAAGGCTCAGAAGGGGAACCCATCCTCCTCCGGTCGACACTGGACAACAGCAGTGAGCGGAAGGAAATAAAACTAGCTTAAAGCAACGTATCTAGCATATGCATATGAAGCGTAAAGTACAGGGAGATGGTCCGTGGTTGGCCACTCAACCTTCAGCAAACCTGAGTGAACACATTTGAGGGTGCGACAAAATTCTTACATCCAAGTTTACCAAAAACTCTATCCCTTATATAACTAAAGACTAAACAGATACATTTTCAGTCATTAAATATTGAGTCATAAGCATCATTTAGGAGGTTGTTCCACAGCTGTGGGGCTTTAAATAAGAAAGCTCTGCGTCCCGCTGTGACCTTTTGTAATATGTGGTCCCAGCTAAAGGCCAGCACCCTTTGATCTAAGTCGGCATGGCGGATCATAAACAACCAAGAGGTCACACAGCTATTGTGGTGCAAGACCATTTAGTGCCTTATAGGGTATTAAAAGTATTTAATAATCTATGCATAATTTTATAGGGAGCCAGTGCAGATAAGATAAAGTGGGGGGTATCTGATCATATGTTCTGGTTCTAGTAAGAACTTTCGGTGCTGCGTTCTAAACTGACTGGAGTTTACTTATGCATTTACTAAAGCATCCAAAAAGTGAGGCGTTACAATCATTTATATAAAACTTATATCATCATCAAAGCAGGGGAAGTTAATTCTATGCTTTTAAATAATATTGCCCAGAGGATAACATACATAGCGAATGAGCAGAACTGAACTGCACTAAGGTATAATAACAAAAGTTGGGAGACTCCGCCCTGATCAGAAGCTTTACTACTTTTATCAACATTGTTTTTATTCTTCTAAACCCTGGCTGCAATATTGAAACATGAATGATATTACATTAAAAATTAAAACACTTGACTGTTAATAAATGAGCATATTAAACAAGAAATTAAAAAATTATTAATTATATAATATTAAACACTTTATTAAATATTAAAATATTTATATTAAATATATAAAAATCGTGTTTTCTATTAGCATTGAAAAAATTAGAAGAAAACAACAAACACTATGCAAAAGCTGTCTTTATACCTTGATCGCTCCTCTGCATGTGGGTATTATCCGGAGGAAAGCCATTGTGGCTACTTCACTGTTGAAACTAAAAGGCACACGCAGTTGAGATTAGCCAAGACAGTAAAGCTGAAGCTTTGAAAGGCGCTCCTCTTATCGACTGAGAAATGACACCCATCCCCAGAAAGCAAGGCTACAAGTAGTGTCCCCTGACTATGAGGCAAGAGGAAAAGCAGTGTCCCTTTGATGAAGAAAGAGAATGGTGTCAACATCTGTCTCCCACACCTTTCCTGACACACTGTCACCATCGTTTTGATGGGTGTTTCATTCGCCAGCTCAAATGCACTGGTTTGACAAGCCTGGGCAGAAAGGCCAGCAGCTAGTAATTGCATATCAATTGCTCATCCACAGCCCTCTGTCTTTTTAAAAGCGCTTCAACTGACCTATTTCTGTCCACACATAAACAATACAAGTTTCAGTTATCAGAATACGATATATACATAACCCCTTTCTGGAAAAATGTCTGGATTTTTTGTCTCATACAATAAAAACAAGAAATTATTCCAATGTTTTTACTGATCACTTTAAATATATTTTGCAAATGTAATTACAGTACATTTTGAACTTAAAAGTGAGAATAAGGGAAAATAAAAGTGAAAGTACGTTGAAGTTTCCTGGTACCATCAAGAGAATCTCAGTCTCTGTATGTCAAAGCTGAACCCTTCAAGCCCTCAGAAAGCCCATCATACTTCTGTGTTAAATAAAGCGGCTGGGGGGACTTTGGAAAACTGCAGATACATCAAGAATTGTTGCCTGAAACAGAGTTTTCTTTTCTTTTTTTTCTGAGGGCCTCAAAAATGTTCAGGTTTTGTTGGATTTCTTTTCTTTAAACAAATCAGTGTCTCTCACTCACAACTGATCTTCACCCCATTGATTGAAAAAACTAGCCTCTGATATCATCTTTAAATTATTTGATGAAGGTTTTACTTACTTTTGTCCCCCATGCAATGGCTGGAGGCATCGAGAGGAAATCTAGAACCGAACCTGTGTTTTTCTAACCGGCTCGCAAAATATCACTTCTACAATTTTTTACAACTTGTGTTCTTGGCAGAAAGACATTCAATGCTGAGACATTTGCACAGTACTGTATATATATCTGCATCATTTGGATTAAAAAGGTACTAATTGGTTCTTCTTACAATGCATTTTGAATAGACATTGAAAACACAGGATCACTCTAAACTACAACATGAACCTTCATATTTTTTCTACTTCTCAATGAATTAATATAATCATATCCAAATAAAAGCTTCCCCTTTAGCTGATATGAGCTGATATCACTATATTGTGCTGCATTTAGGCCTTTAAACTCTCAGCAGCTCTTCTACTGGAGAACTCACTCTGTCTTTATCAAATGTCACTCCCCCATTGGATTTCATTATGTTACGCTATGGTAGAATGTGAACTCTTGTCTCTTGTCATAGCACTGTGTGGAGGTTACATTAGCCAGCAGAGAGAGAGAGAGAGAGAGAGAGAGAGAGAGAGAGAGAGAGAGAGAGAGAGAGAGAGAGAGAGAGAGAGA
>JBBIGC010000104.1:9691931-9717427 GCA_037576955.1 Lepidarchus adonis
TCCATCCATCCATCCATCCATCCATCCATCCATCCATCCATCCATCCATCCATCCATCCATCCATCCATCCATTTCCAGAGGTCTTCACAACAACCCACTTAACTCCTAAGCAAACCTTGTGCTTCTTTTAGCCTTGTGCTTTTAAAGTGCTTTATTTTAATTTATTTAGTGAAGCCTGTGTCTCAATAATGATCCCTCACAACAGAAATGTATAATCTACATTAACCTGATAGTTCTCTGTAATTGCTGCACTGGTTTTTTGTTTTTTTTTGTGTTTTTGCTCTACTCCTTTGACTCACAGAAGCCCCTATACTACAATACTTTTTAAATTGTTTTTCAAGCAAAACCAGTCACAAAGTCTGTTTGCAAACTGCGATTATTTAAACTGCTTTCATACATTCCAACAGATAGTTGAGTATCAGCCCAGGAGAGAAAGTTGTGATTAGCTATAGAGAGGACAGATGCATTATTACATTTTTTCTCATGTAGAGTTAAACTAAAGGACACTGCGGTTCGGCCTTGAGATTTCAGGACTGGTCTGCAAGAGCCTTCATTCAGGATTAATCCTCAATGGACTTGCTTGACTTTCACACTTTTAATTTCTCTGCAATTTCACACATTTACTTAAAGACATTTATATGTCAGCATACACTCTGTTCTTCCCTGTGATACCATCATAGATCATATATAGATATGGAATGATGGAGAACAATGGGGGGGGGGGAAGAGTTTAGATGAAGCTTTCTAGGTGTAGGAAAAAAAGCAACAACTCCCTCTCAAATTGGCTTAATGGAAGTCTTTCTGAGAAAAATGTCTTTGATGGACAATGTCATGATTACTGCCATATGTGTTTCAGTCACAATTATAGCCCCCTCCATAATGCCACAGCTCTCCTTATCTGATTCAAAGACGGCCTATTATCGGAGAAGGAAAATGGCGACAGATTCAGATGTAACTGCTGTTCGCTGAATGAGCACATCAAAGTGTCCTTAATGCCAACCCTCAATTTCACTTGCACTTTGTGTTTTACCTCACAGACAGGCCCCAGCTCCTTGGCTGTCAATTCATTTGCACTTACTTTTCAAGCACTCAGGCAAATCTAGTTTAGAGGAGAGAATAAGCACCTGCACTGTGAATGCAAAGGAGTCGCGCATGCTGGGTACGATCCAAGTGGGTTGTTATGTTTCACTCGATGACCATCGGATGAGACCAAGAGGTCTGTTCAGTCCTGAACATAGTCCGTTCAAAGTGTACTGAAGCTTCTAGTTAGTATAGTATTTTAAAGCAATGGTTTGGCCAAAATTCAAAATTCTACACAATTTTTCCCTTACACCAAATGTAGACGAATTGCTTAGTGTCTGAATTTCTCTTTTTCTTGTGCAGTGAAGGTCAACGTGGCTTAGAAGTAATAGATGATGTATTTTTTCCATTTTTATAGGTAACCGTATCCACATTAGCAAGTGTATTTGAAATGAGGTATAATGCGAGTGTGCGATGAGGCCTTTTGCTAAACTGGTGGTTATAAGCATCAACCGTGGAATATTCTGTGCTCTGCGACTCGAAGGGAGGGAAAATTAAGAGAGGGGTTGGTGACAAAGGCACTGATGAACATCGTATGCAAAGATTTCTCCACAGCAGTGGAATGCACTTTATCTGCAAATGTGCTAAGAGTTCAAAACAGCTGGAGGTCCATCGTCATTTTACAGCAGACATCTTAAATCATATTTAATGTACCTTATCTCAGACTATTTTAAAGCGGAGCGCTGATACGGAGGAGCACTGAGGATTTGAAGAGAAGAGCGGTTTAATGTGTGTAGCTGAAGATAGAGCCATTACTGCGCCTGATTGGCCTTCAGTGCGAGAGCGTAACCCGGCCCGCTCCGACCGGGTGACAGTTATACTGTCTCACTTCCTGTTAGGCAGCCTGCCACAGCAGGACAGAACAAGTGATGGCAAACGCCCTCGATCCTACACCTCATCCCCAAACAGCTTGACCCTCGGTGACCCAGACGCAGGGCAGTTAGCAGAGGACGGGAAATGTCCTGAACCACAAATTTTCAGTAGATGCTTAGAGTGGCATAAAGGAAATGAAGAATGAGTAGCAGAGGGGGGTTTCCCTGTGCTCTGCAAAAAAAAAGAAGAAAAAAAGGCCCCCTCACGGTTTGAAATGCAAAGTTAACAGATTTAGCCAGGCCCCGGAGCCTCGCGCAGGCTTTCCTAATCTATTCTAATGTGTCAAAAAGCCTTTCTTAGGAGGCTCAGAGAAATTTCACACTCGAGTTGTTTGCAAAAGTCAATTCAAATCAAGAGTTAAGAGGGAAAAACTTTGTGCTGAGATTGTGTGAGAGTAACCTACTCTTACAGTATAGAAAGTCCCTCTGTCTCCATCTTTTATAGTGACTTTTATAGAAGAGAGATAAAAACAAATACACAAAGTCAGGACAAAACAAGCTGCCGTCTGCATCTCCCATCGGGAAGTAAATCCATGTTGCTAAGTGTTTTACATGAGTCTGTGCTTGTGCAATGTTTGAAAAGTGCGATTCCCAAGCCCAGGCCATCCATCAGCTCCCGGAGTTCCAGGCCTCTAGTGGATTAGATGGCCGACAACCAGACTGGCCGCCAGATCACTTCACAGATAACCGTGCATGGCAGTGTGGTCAGCTTACTGAAGCTTGCTCTCATGGTGTCAAACACACCCGTGACTGGACCATGGAGACTCGAGCTACGCAGATGCTTCTGAAGCGCAGTGTGTGCAGCTGTGTGTTCGTCTGCTGATATGGAAGAGTTCCTATACGCTTTCTCTCTCGGAAATGGCGAGCGTGTGCCATATCCGCATGGTTATATAAATGAAGCCTGAATTTATGTGCTCTGCTCTGTAAACCCCACGGACCTAAATGCGTGCGATGGATGATGTGATGAAAAGTAACATGTTGGACAGGAAATCTGTAGGCTTAGGGCATATCAGGGCTTCAGCATCTCTCTCTCTCTCTCTCTCTCTCTCTCTCTCTCTCTCTCTCTGTCTCTCTCTCTCTCTCTCTCTCTCTACCCTTGCAAAGATATCATGCAGAGAATTATGTTTCTAACTCAGTCACCACATACAAACTTCCTGCCTTCACTGAACATCGAAGCACATCAGAAAGCATCTGATCTGATCTTTTGAGACCCAGCAGCTCGCCTTCAGCAGAAACTCAGAGAAAGAGACCAACAGTGCGGCCGTGCATTTTACAACCAGCAGATCAGTCATGACAGTCATGCCATGGCTGGGTTCAGTTGGCATATGTGCTGTTTAGTGTTGTGCTGAACTTAACCGTCTTGTAACTGGAAGTGTTTCTTGGAGCATCACATTCTTCAGTCCTGTATATGATTATATACGCCTCACTTCAACCTCTGCACTATGATTCCTGTTATACTGTTATATCCGTCCTTGGGGAATCATGGGTGTCAATGCACTGAATTGTCCTGCATTACTCTGATACTCACTATTTGGCTACTGTGATTTTGAAATGATTTAATAGATTACAATATTAAAATTAAATTCAATTCAATTAAAGGGGTAGGAGGATGTTGTTAACATTATGACACTTATATTTTGCTAGTTAAAAAAAAAAATTATGTGGATGCATTAAAACATTTTTTTAAAAACACCTGTAACAGAGGTAGCTACATTTTTCACTTAAAAATACAGAATATGATGAAATATAAAATAGGTAGGTTAATTAAATGGAGAGTTATTGGCCCCCTGTTTGAAATAATAACTCCTCCCTTAACCTTGGGTATATACCAAACACCTTTAAATTAGCAATTATAAAGCCACTCCTAAAGAAACCCAGTCTCGACCCATGCAACCTAGCGAATTATAGACCAATCTCCAATCTGCCTTTTTTATCCAAGATTTACTGTAGTTTGTTGATAAAATGTTTATTTCACTAGTAAAAGGGAAATAAGTGTTTATTATATGTACTTACAAAACATAAGTATGAATAAACGTATTCTGGCAGGCCAATTTCCTCCTCATAGGTCAGTTTTGCCCAGTAGGCCATACATTAGAAGACATGCACTCTATTGAGTGTGTTTAAGCCTCTTCAGTTTCATTTGTGGGAATGTTATTTGTTTAAAAATGCCCCAGCAATGAAACTGCAAAACATTTTATCGAATCATCGTGCTATTATTATTTATTAGCTGCATTAATAATACTAGTATATGAACCATTCATGTCTTTTCTTCTTTTTTTAATCCCAGTATTTATACATTTGACTGCAAAAAAGGAAAACAACCTTCCATTTGCCAGTTTATTCTGATGTTATCCTGTCTGTGGTTTCATCAGCGAATAAAGGAGTGAATCTCTCGCCTCTCATCTAACAAGTAGAAAATTTGCCATGACAATGTAATTATTTTTAGCGTCCTATTTGCATTTCTATTTCTCCACTAAATAAATGTTAGGTTTTAAGGTCTTTATAGATAAATTAATAATCTGCAATATTTTAGAAAAAGCATGAAACATTTAAATTGGGTAATTTCAATTACTGAAGGGCATGTTCAGGCTTTTTTACATGCGCATGCTGACAGACATAAACATCTGCACTAATCATTTAAATGGAAATTACATTTAAAAGCGTGAAATCTTCCAGCGAGGATTTTTTTCCTTTTTAAAAACTCTGTCAGATGCTCATTCACCTGCATAGTTTGCCTGTAAGAGGGTCAGACATGGCTGCTAAGGTCACATTAGCCAAAATAATTCTGCCACCACGTGACCTCTTCATTCAAGCCGCTCAGCAGAGCTCAGCACTCTGTCCGCGTCCTTCAGCCGTGCGCTCGTATCCTTCATGTATTGTACAGTGAAGCCAAGGCCGAGGCCACAAGGGCGCTTGTGTGTGCCCCCTGTGATGCATGAAAAGAGCACCAGAGAAATCAATTCAGCTCCTCGTTTGATTGGTTAAGCAAATGAACCACAGGGGGAGCCCGTGGCCATGGGCGTTATGCCAGCATCTCAACCGTGGCTTGTGTCAGAACAGCACCATGAACAGTCATAGCAGGTCATAGCCAAGACTTTTCGCACAGCCTCCGGCTTTATTCTCGTCATGAGATGAAGACAGTAATTGATTTCTCCTTGTGTGGCTGTAGGCAGTAACCTAAAAAGAACAGCGTAGGTTAATGACAGCCGGTTTGTAGGTCATCTGAGAATTTGACACTAGAACAGTACTCGAGCTCTGCTCTTCGACGTTGATTTACTATCGTGTGATTGCTCTGGACACAGACACCTTGGGCATGAGTCTTCAGCATGAGCATTAAGATACCCAAGCACTGTGACTGTCAACATCTCACTGGACAGCTAATCAGACAGACAGACAGACAGACATACAGACAGAATTTGAACTAGGCAAATTTGAATGCAGCTCAAGCTAGATTATGCCATCACTCACTATGTCCTGGCTTTTGTAAGTATAGTTCTAAAAAAGACTAAAGTTTTGAACAGCCTGAAATATGTACTTATTCTATTATTATTGTTGTTGTTGTTGTTGTTATTGCATTTTATACTCCTATAAAACTGGAAAAAAATATTAAATTTTCACAAACCCTATTCATCACAAAGTACTTCTTCCTTTGTGACCAAACTGCTATTGTTGAATGGAGAGGTTTGCTATAAGATAAAAACATTTTAATAAGCACATTTACTCCATAGATGTTGTTAAAAAAAAACATGAAATAGTGCTGGAGGCTACAATGCTATCATAGAGCACATTACTTAATGTTTCATCATGAAATTAGAGCTCGGTCCCTGTGGTCCTCATTTAGCTGGTTAGTTATGGCAGCCTACTATAGATCTAAAGAGTCAGCCAAACGGTGAACAGGAACAAAAAAAAGAACTTAATTTCTAAAACCTTGTCACACCATCAAACAATGCATCAGAAGCCTCCATAAACAACTCTGAACAAGGATCCTAATGAGAACCATTGCTGTTTAATTCCTCTTTTGCCTTTACCAAAATGGCAAATGATTATCCTGCCCTTAAGCACAGTGAAGGTCTGGGTTTAATAGTGTTGTGGACTGTGCGAATAACAGCACATAACCGCTGGACTCCACACCAAATCATCCATGTCTACTGCTCAGGAAGTCCAGCAGCACAAATCTCTGTGATTTAGCTGCTCTCCTATGCAGCCAGCTAGTGTCAGCACAAGTGTCTGTGTCTTTGCCAGGCCTCCCATCACTGCTCCTTCTCTCTCCACCAACACAATTTCTCCCCTCCTCTTCTGCCTTGTGCTTTATTAGCTGTACTTTATGATTGGATGCTGCCTGTGCAGGCCTGGCCTGGCTGCAGTGCTCTTCCTTCAGATCGATCGCTGCTGGAGGAGCTGGATAATTACTAGCGCTGTAAGCCTTGCGCTGAATAAATTGTGGTGTGTTTGAGTCGTAAGCCACCGATGTTCACAGGGATTCCTTTTTGACGTTAGTGCCACCGCTCTCGTTAGCCACTGTCACTCGCAAGCCGGTCTGATCTACAGCGCGTCTGCTTTATTATAGCCATTAAGGAGTTGGGTCTTCACTCAGAGGTAATGCACCCATGCTTGCAAATGGAGAGGAACGACATTTTTACACAGCAAGTGAATCATAAACATGGGGAAAGCAGTTTAACCTCAGGAGAAACCTACTTAAATTCAGTAGGGTGATTTACCTCTTTTTTCTCTCATGTTCTGTAGCATGTCCAGTACCATAGACCACACACAGTTCATTTTGCACATTGTGTCTGAGACCAAACGTCTGCGACCACACTGTGGCAAATCTATAGCATTGATTGACTTTGGAAAAGCTTGTAGAGCATGTCAGCTCTCGTTCGCACTATGCTGTAGTTGTTAGAGAAATATATACGAAATATTTGTACTGGAATGTTTGTAAATATTTTAAAGATCCTACCTGAATGAAAGCATGAAATTGATCAAAAATATGCAGAACAAGGGCCAAGGATAGAGTTAAGCCAAATTTTGTTCTCCACTCTCTCCACAGAACGCTGCCAGTGCACCAGCCACTAGCCCCAATGCTCCGGTCACAGGCTATAAGCGCATGGTCATTCCTACCCAACCTCCTCTAACGGCCACGAAAAAGTCCACCCCCAAGCCACAGGTGTCTCCGGCCTCCTCTCCTGCTGCCCCATCTGTAGCCCGGGCACAGCAGCAGCAGCCTGTCCCAGCTTCCTACACAACTGCATCGACCCCCAGCCAGCCTACCTTCAACGTCCAGGTAAGAGCAGCCCAGCCTCCGCAACAGCCTGGCCGCAACGCCACCCAGGTGCAGTACATGCCGGCGCAGCCAAGAGGCCCAGACTTTGCCTACGGGCCGCCGCAGCCTGGCTTCCACCCAGCTCCTGCCGGAGGGTACCATGACCAGCACTATGGTGGAGCTCCAGCCTACGGAGGGCAGAATATCTGGAGAGCGGAGCCAAGTCATCATCCTGCACCGCCACACAATCAGCCATACCAGCCCCCTGCCCCGAAGAAAACCTACATCACTGACCCTCCTGCCAGCCTGGCACCTTATGGAGCAGGACCCGGAGGTCCACAAAAAGTAAGAATACTGTTTTATATATATACTTTTTGATAAATGTTTTATATATACTTTTAACATAAGTTTAGTGTTAAAAGGAACAAATAATCGATGTCTGGGAATTGTGTCTCGCGGTTACTGTTTCACTTCAGGAGGTCATTTGAGTGGGACATATGAAACTGATTGTGAACCTTAATTGTGGACTCACTCCACTTTTTTCAGTATCATCTTGACCTCAGTTTACTATACACATTCATGAAGAACCACCTGGTCTCTATTTACAAGATTAATATTGAGAAAAGTCTGAAAAACAAGACATTCAAATTTCATATGCAGAGAGACAGTAAAGTGGCAATTACTGCAAACTGATGGATTCAGGCTAAAATGCCTTTCGGGAAGGATGTTGTTCTCAGCATTGACACTTTTCCCAATGTAATTGTCTGATTTGTGTCCTGAACTGCATGATGCTGTGTTATGCTTATTGTACAAAGGAAGACTGTTTAGTGCGGCTGTGTTGGATAAGCACCGAGGTAAAACCGCAAACTACACAGGGCAGGTGAACCACTGCCGTAATGTTTCAGTCACTTTCTTTCCCAGACATGCCACATGCCCTCTTTATTTGAATTATGCTAATAAACTCTTGGCAGGCTTACATGATGCTGACATTTAAGACAATTATCCAAGCAGTCAAAGGAACACACACTTACAGAAGGATGGAATAAGCCCTGGAGTGCCGTGCTGCTGATTTTTAGTAAAGCACAAGAACAGCAGACTAACTCAAAGAAAGAAAGTGCTGGAAGGTGTGGAGCACTGAAGAGACAGTCTCATCTTTATCAAACAGACCATGATGAAGGCGTACCTTGGTGCATAGCTGTCTTTCTCCATGCGTGATGAAAAATGCATGAAAATACTTTGAAAGTGTGTCCCCATCCCCTGTTGAGTGAGCATGTATGTGTGTCTGCGTGGGTACACACAACAGGTGGTAACACTGGGCATGAGCGCGTGTTTTTATGTTTGTGTGTGCTTGAGCATGTATGTTTTTAGTTCTTTTTATTATTATAGTGATGGTGGGAGTGTGCGTGTGTATGTGAGCACTAGTTTTTGTTTGCACTTTAATTGCTTCAGATGGTAATGCAACAGGGAGTTTCTTTGCGTCCTTCATTGAAATGTTCAGAATAAACAGTTATTTTAACCTTTATGAATTTTTAACACCCCTTTTCTGCAGGGCTTTACACCGTCTGACTTCATTTGTCTGACAAAAGGCAGAGTGTTTATCTTTGCTCACAAATTCTCTCCCTCTCTCTCTTTCTCTGTCTTGCTTTGTATGTTACTGCACGGATTGCACTGATGTTAGGTTTCTATTTGTTCATTTCCTTAAGTTGCTGAAAGTTATAAAGAGTTTAGAGAAGTTATCAACTTGTTCATCCTTGAGAACTATGCTTTAAACATCAGAAGTAGAGCTGATGATTTGTCTACTCTTGCTGGGTTTAAAGACATTCGTGCTGAAATCTAGAAGAGGGAGGGTTCACCTTAAACAAAACAACACAGAATAAATTAAGCAGCTGGTACGCTTGTGGCACAACTGTGTGGGTGGCACCAGCGTGACCTTGGCAGTGTGGGGTTTTATTGCAATTGTCACAAAGTGATCAGTGTTTGAGCAGTCAAGACTTGTTTAGATACCGTTAACTAGAAATGCATCAATCATTCATTTTACAGTTGATTTCCATATATACAGAATTGCCTGTGGCTTCTTGATTGATTGATTGATTGATTAATTGATTGACTGATTGATTGATTTGGTCTTTTTAATTTCTGAAGCTCATACCATGTGAACTACATGAAAACATTTAAGATTTAATGTTTTCTGGGCCTAACAGGCATTTTTAATTCATAAATGAAAAATCTGTTTCTTAGTTAATAACATACATTTTGTAAAGTGCTGCACCAAAAATAAGAGGCTGCTAGGAATTTGGCACAATGACTCATGTGTAATTATGCTATGACATTTGCGTAATACGCTGCAGTAGAGGTATAGCAGAAGCTGCCCAATGCATTTAACTGACTCATCTTATTTATGCCATAAAACTGCAGCAGAGATCAGCCAAAATAATAAAAAAATATATGATATTAAATTGCCAGCCTCATGTTTGGAGCAGCAGTTGCCTGATCCTAACGCAAACTTGCTCTTCTGCTTGTGTGGTCAGCACTTAAGTTGGGTTTTAGAAGGAAAGTGGTGGTAGAAAAGTGATTTTGATGTGATGCAGGTTTTTATTCTATTTGTTTAATCAGTTAATATAAAAGGCATTTGCTGTTAAGCTTTGGGACCCCTGTTCTGCATTTATTTTGATTTATTGGTAATAATATTACAAATGTAGGTGAATTAAGCTGCTCCCGTTTTTCCAAGGACACTTACCTGTGTATTGTGGTTTCACTTGAACACCTGGGGAATTGAAACCCATGCTGTGTGACGGGCAAATGCATTACCTGCCCCACTATGCCAGCCACTCTATAGTAGCGTTCTAACCCTTTTTGGAACCTTTAGCGTAATAGTATATGCCTCCAGATTATTGGGTGTTGATTGCATCAGTGAGATATGGAAACACACTGTTCTGTTTCCTACAGCTGGGTTGTCTTTTGTAGTAATATACTGCCTGTATGCTTTCAGTTTTATCACTGATATTACCCCTTAGCGCAGCTTCTAGGTCACTTTTTATGCTGAGCATTCTGGGTAAAGAACACTATACCTCAAGGAAGCATTTAGTGTTTTTAAGTCTTTCCAAGAGCAGCTGCCCTTTCAAGATCAGCCTCAGGATGAAACACACGCAGTCACGTTACAGTAATGCAATAATGCTGCAGTGTTATTTATAATAACCAGGGTGGACATCACTGGACATTGCGTATTTGTTTTTGAAGTCTTCAGATTTTTGTATTTGTATGAACATGTCTGTATTACTGAAATTCACTCTTAAAGCCATGATTTATGGACTGGGATATGGTAATGAATGTAATTTTGTGTGTGTGTAGGGGGGGTTAAGGGAATCTTGGGAAACCATCTAACTGCATCACATCCCTCACAGGCCTCTCCTTAGAGAGCCCCAACATGGTCTCCACACACACACACACACACACACACACACACACACACACACACACACACACACTCCACGGCTGTGTGAGGAACTGAACAGACCCTTGAGTCTCCTCTAATTCAAGGATTTTATGCTCACACAAGTACAAACAACTGCAACCCCAGCCTTGGGGAATAGCTCATCAAGGACTGTGTTTAACTAAACACAAATTAAATACCACGTTACAGCGAGCATCTTTATGTATTAAGAAAACTAATTAATGTTGTTTGAAACCAAAAGTACATTCTTGCTGCGAGATGACTGCTCCGGTCCCAGAATGATGTGCAAAGTTTAAAAATAATAATAATAATTAAAAAAAAACAGGTGTAGTTTCTGGATCTCTCAACCTCGCTTTGATTTTTGATAAAAACAAAGACAGGAGCTTTTTGTTCTAAACATGCTTTTGGAAGCAGCTTCTTCTTGTTTGCTGATATATATATATATATATAATCATATCTGAAACAGAACCATGTTCCTCATCAAAAGGTTAGAAATCTGCTTTGTCTTCCAACTCTTAAACTGTAAGAGCGTTCTGCATGACATCAGCCATAACATTAACCCCACAGACAGGTAACCCCACAGACAGGTAACCCCACAGACAGGTAACCCCACAGACAGGTAAAGTGAGTAACATTGACTAGTTATTTCATTACAGTGGCACTTGTCAGGGTGGAGGGATATATTAGCCACCGAGTGAACAGTCAGTTCTTGAAACATACACAGAGAATCATGGAGGTGTTCTAGGTCTGCTCACCAAAAATGATGAAGGATGGACAGCAGGTGAATCAGCGACAAGGTCACACTGTGATGTAAGTGGGCAGTGAAGACTAGCATGTATGCTCAATTTTACACAAAGTGACTTCCAACAGCCAAACATCTTATTTGCACAGGGCAGCACTGATGTGAGTGTGACACCGAAGTTCAGCACATTCCTCTTAGTCACTAAGTACAGATGGCGAGTGGCACAACCTGAATTATAAGTGGTACATTACTATCTGGGAGTCCTAGAAAGAGTCCAGGACATTCCTCCTCATCATTAAATGCTACAAAAGATGTCCAATACACTAAATATATACAGAAAATGCTATAACATTGTGATTGTGATTCGTGTTTTCCGATCAGTGTGAACACACCACTGCACACAGTCACCACAACGAAATGTGTCTCTGCATTTCACCCATCACACGTGCACACGTGGAGCAGCGGGCAGCTATCAACAGCGCCCGGGGAGCAGTGAAGTGGGGACGGTACCTTGCTCAAGGGTTCCTCAGTGGTGCCTGGGCTGGGACTTGAACCTGCAACCTTCAGATTTCAGGGGCAAAGTCCTAACCACTAGGCACCACTGCCCCAACATGAACTATAAATGGAAAAAATACTCTTTAGGAACATTCTATAGGCAGTATTTAGGTGCAGATAGATTCTGTGTGTCTGTCTGGGCTTAAATGCTGATGTGGACACAAAACACTTGAGTCTCAAGGTGTCGCAGCTAATTTTTGTACAGTCTTATGCAAAAGTTTGGGCACCCCCTGGTAAATAACAAATTTTGGTGATTTTGTAACTGACCAGGAAAAAAATATACAATATATTTTTAGCAAACTTTGATGCATAGTTACTTTATATGTCATACATTGAATAAAAATAAAAACAATATTATGGCTCTATGCAAAAGTTTGGACGCACTATATAATTAGTAACACCACCTCTGGCAGATATCACAGCTTGCAAACACCTTTTAGAGCTAAAAGTCTTTCAGTTCTTGTACTTGGGATTTTCTCTCATTCTTCCTTACAAAAGCTTCTAGTTCTGTAATATTCTTTGGTCGTCTTGCATACACAGCTCTTTTAAGATCTACCCACAAATTTTCAATGATGTGTAAATCAGGGAGCTGTGATGGCCATTCCAAAACCTTCAGCTTGCATCTCTTGAGGTCGTCCATGGGGGATTTCCAGGTTTAGGATCATTGTCCTGTTGTAGAAGCTCATCCTATCTTCAGCTTCAGCTTTTTTGTAGATGGTGTGATGTTATTTAGTGGAATCCATTCTTCCCTCCATCTGTGCAATGTTTCCTGTGCCACTGGCGACAACACAACCCAAAGCATGATAGATCCACCTCCACGCTTAATGGTTGGTAAGGTGTTCTTTTCATGAAATGCTGCTCCTTATTTCTCCAAACATGCCTTTGCTGATTGTGTCCATATATTTTATTTTAACTTGCACTTGTTTCCAAAATGGATCAGGCTTCTGTAGATGTTCTGTTGCATACTTCTGATGTTGGATTTTATGATTGGGACACAGTTAAGTTTTTCTTCTGCTGAATCTTTCAAGAGTTACATTGGAACAATGCACCACCACTCATGAATCTGCTAAATCTTCCTGCAGATCCTTTGCAGTCAAATGGGAATTTTGATTTGTCTTTCATACAGTTCCCCTGCACTGCCATCTCCTAAATACATTTCTCACTGTGGAAACTTCAAGCTGACAATGCTTTGCTATCTTCTTGTAGCTTCTCCTGCATTGTGGGCATCAATAACTTTTATTTTCAGTGTCTTTCACAGCTGCTTAGAAGAACCCATGGTTGTTGAGTGCCCACAAGTGTGTGCACAAGGTTTGAAGAGTCAGAGTATTTGTAAAGCTTTGACATTGGCACCAACTGATATTTACTAATGACAGCTGATGTCATATATCAGATCTAAGGAGCTGATTAAGGTCTGAAACCTTGTAAAAAGCATCTCAGACTTTTGAACTCTTAGAGTGCCCAAACATTTGCACAGTACCATAATAATGATTTTATTTTTATTTGTATTCAATTTGTCATAAAAAAATAAACTAATGCATCAATGTTTGCTGAAAATATTGTATATGTTCCCTGCCCTAGAGAGACTGTGTTAACATATTTTCAATTACATAATCACCAAATCTGTAAGGGGTGCCTAAACTTTTATACAAGATATTGTATCACAAAGATTGTGGCTAAATGCTAACTGTTAAAATCTAGATTCCATGTATAGAGCTATTCAGCATTAATATTACCATCTGAATTGTTCTTTGATGTAAAGATTAAAATAAGTATGCTACATTTAGACACGTCTCATCACCCAGATGAAGCCCTGAGCATTCTGAAACATGTCAGCACTTTATTTTAAGGCATTAACATCATGACAAATGAATAAAGGGTTTCGTACTTGTCTGTTTTTTTGCACGCAGGGTTGCCAGATTCATAGTTGACCCATCGAATTGCACTATATTTAAAAATTCAACCGTACCTACAGACATTTAATTTCAGGCAGTTATGGGCAAATGGGCAGGTGTAGAGAAAAATGAAAGATGGAGTGTATGGTGTGTTTGATTTCACATGTTTGATAAATGAACTTACTTCCACGTCCTGACTATTTTAAATATTAAAGCTTGTTATTTTTATATTTTTTGTACCTGTAACTAGCAAATTATAATATAAAAAAATATATAAATAAGTATAAATATATGAAATGCTTTTGTCAGCAGTTTCTTTTGCCATTGGGCTTGTTTCTAGGCATTTTTTTATTTATTTTTCTTTGAACACTAATGTATCTTTAGGTTCTTCATAAAATTGTTCCTCTGCATCAGTGACATTTTGCATCCTCGTTTAATATTAGTTGTTTTAACCTCGACTCGAGTTCTCTTCTCTAATGATACTCTGTGGATACCCCTCATGCTTGCTCTGCCTTAGTCTTCCTCATTTTCTATCAATGAGACATCAGCGAGCGTGAGGTTGTGTGCGGAGGCTTTACACGTGTTGCTGCTTTGGTTTTGTCACACACCGAGCTGTGCGCTGCTCCCTCAGCAGGATTCTCCCATTTAATTGGATCAGAGTGTGTGGTTTTAATGTGATACCGCAGCGCCCAATGTGAGGGCACCCACCTGCTCCCTGAATGCCAGCGGTGTTCCCTCAGACCCGGCATGAGCATAGTATTGCCCTGGCCCTGAACCTACATAACATCCACACACATCACCCCCCTGGCACTGCCTGCTGGGGGGCGGGTGCACATCTATCTTAAACACACACGAGCACAGTTCTGAAATAGCAGGGCTCTCTGTTCAAAATGTCACAACACAAAGTAATTACAATATATTGTTATTTTATATTACACAATTGTGTAAAACTATGAGAAAAGTAAGAATATAAAAAATAATAAAATAAAATAATAATATTAAGAATAATCTTGATAGTTATAAAATCATTCTGCTTCACTATGTCAATGTCTGTATTTCAAGTGTTTTTCAAGTGACATATTTTCAACGTTAATATTGTTTTCGTTCAACAGAAAAGACAATGTATTTAGACTTAAAGCTTAATAAAATAGCTTCTCTTCTGTTCATGAACAGAATTCATTAATCACTAAGATTCACTTGACAGATATTCTCTACTTTTTATGAACTTCAAGTGAGAAATGACGACGCAAAATGTACAGAATGGAACAGATATTTCACCCTGTGTTAATTACGTGGAAGTAATACAGTTGACATAAAAACATTGACTTACACTATGATCCCCTCTCCGGTATTACTGCATTTCTGCAAGTTTATTATGCCATGCCTGTCTAATACTTAATATTCCTTCACTATACTACAGTTTTCTCATTGTTTTCTTTATTTTATTGCGTTAGTATAACTGAATAATGACCCAAAGTGCTACAATGCACATTACTGTCCCCTCTGACGCTTACGATAATGAGCATCTTACCTATTTAGATTTGTGTGTTTGTCATCTCTCTCTATTGGCACACTTTTAAAACTTTAATACTGATTTGGAGCAGTAACACAATGTAAAACACAATCTCTGTCTAGTAGCGATGCCATGACATTATCACCTTGCAAGCAGTTCAGAATCTACTTAGTGAAATTGCGTTCTGTCACTTAATCTGATGTGGAAAAACCAAAACATAAGGGTTTATTTATGAAATGGTTGTTGGCATCATATATTTACATAGTGTTGATTTTCTCCCAGCACTAAATGCAGTTTGACTGTGATTCGCACAGCATGGGGTGGATGGTTTTCTTTGTGTTTCTTATTGCAAAGTTCATGGGTCATCGCCGAGTGCATTCACAGAAGGTCAGTGTTGTAATAAGGCTGTAATAGTGTTTTTGACTGTCGCCCTACTTGCACCATGCTGATTGGCTGACCCCTCAGTATCTACTCTCTGATTGGTCTTTGATGTGAGAAGTAAGGTGTATAGTAAAGAGCTTTTCAAATCAACATGGCTCAAGGATACTTAATTACACAAATCCTCTGAATATGTTTGATCTTTATTTTGAAAAACTGGGGGAAAATTTCATGGCTGCCGTTTAATTTAACATCTATGCGTTTTCCATCTTCTAACCACTGTCTGTCTCTCTCTCTCTCTCTCTCTCTCTCTCTCTCTCTCTCTCTCTCTCTCCCCCCGTTCTGTCTCTCTGTCTAAATTGGAAGAAGGCTAAGCTGGATGATCACTTGTGTTATTGCTGAGCTTGACTGACATTTGATTGGTGGGGGGGATTATTTAGAACTGCTCAACCCCTACAGGCGCCTAAACCCCCTAGAAGGTCAATGATAGTTTCAGCTGTCAAACATTCACTCATGGTTTTCCTTCGTCTGATGTTTCTCCTCTGTCTCTCCTCCTCCCCCTTGGATTCGCTCTGCCCTGTTGAAGGCCTCTTTCCTGGGTGAACGTTTGTGTGGGATCCGTTCAGCACCTCCCCAGAATAACCTCTGCTGGAACATCACGTGTGGCTTTTGACTCGAGATGAGTCACTTCGATTACAGGCCAGTCACCCTTAGGTCATAGCACTCATCAACATCGCGCTCTTGCCCAAACACAAAAATGACTATACAGGATTCTTCAAGTAAAGCCGTAGCAGAACTTGTTCTGATTTGTTTTGTGAGAAAGGTGTTTAGTGTTGAAGAACTTATTTAAAGACTTTTTACCAGTTTAAGTGTTCTTTCAACATTCTCAATATTCAAGATAGATTTATTGTCAGTATCTGCAGTACACAGTGTATTAAAATGCCATTTCACACAGCTCCTCATTTTGGTGCATTTGTAAAGAACAGCGTAAGATAAAAATGTATCAAATATGTACAAATATACAATGGATTCTCCTTTACATTATGTGGAGGTTCTTTGAAACGTTGCTCACTCTCATTTTTTTCAATATCAAAAATGGTACTTTAATTGCATCACACACATATATCATGTATATTTTTAAGAGCGTTGAGAATCTTATGACTTTTGGCTCTAAACTTGCTTTGTGAAAACCTTGTCTCACTAAACGTCTCATTAAATGCCCATTCAGAGACTTCACCCGTGTCTCGCTTAACTTATTAAAGAGTGCCAGAGTAGTTAGAATGTCATTTTTCAGCTTATTCTTTACTTATCACAACAATGAGAAGTGAGCCATAGCATTTCTCTTCATTTCCTGCTAATATAATTGAAAAAACGACACTGTGCACTTTTGAGTAGTGATGCACTTATATTGGAACCTAGAATCAAATGCTTTATGTTCATATCTGCTTATGCTGATACATTTACAGTATAACGTGTATAAATGGCACCTAAATCAAGCATTAAAGAGAAATAAATTGTTTATTTTAATGTGTTTACAAAAGCAGCTAAATAAATCATTTCTCTCCTTGCAGCAGGGAACCCAGAAGTTGTGATGTGTAACCTCATTGATGTTTAACCACATGCACAACATAAACATCTGCAAACCAAACATTGCATATATTCACAGATGCCTTAATAGCAAATACAAAAGTCTGACAGGTACCCCCACCCAGGGAAATCTGATGATGCTGATAATCAATAACAGATGTGCTAAACGAGGTTGCTGCTGACCTTATTAAAGTGGTTAAAAAGAGACTAATGTATTAATATGTATTAATGTATTAACACCCAGATGACGACTTATCCTGTGGCCCTGTGACATTCCTTTCACATTTACATAACCTCAGTTTGCCATCACATGTGCCGCCCTCCTCTTTAACCGAAAACAAACTTCACCATCATTTTGGTGGTTAATAGTACAGGTCAGTTAAATAATTCACCTGTGCCCAATTATACACTTCAGCATGTGTGCAGCCAAGACTGTCCTGACAGCAGACCACAAGTTAGGAAGTGAAAACAGAGCGGTTATTGTTTCATTAGCTTAGCACGAGTCGAACCCTTGTCCGGATTCCACACACTGTGTCCTAATCTGTTCCTGGAAAGCAGCTTCTCTCACACGTCAACTTTTACAGCCAGGGAACAACTGGAAATTCATTTTTTTCTGTCGTCAGCTGTTAGTTGTCCAAACAGCTTGTTGCGTTTCCAGCAGCCGTGCCTCAGTTCAGAATCACTAATGGCTGGCAACAGTTTTCCATTTACTTTGTTTGTTTGTTTTGAGGGACGTGGGGATTATTCACTGCATCTACTGTACATCATACAAGTACCGAACACAATCATTTCAAGATTCGTAAAGAAAACTCCCTAATAACCAAGGGTCTGACTCCTATTAGACTATTATCAACCATTTCTATGTTATTTTATACTACAGGGAAATTATTATCTGCATCATGCTTTCACAGGCCAATGTACCACAACCCTCGCCAGATGTTCAGCACTCCTCACTTTGCTGAACGACAGGCTGGCAGCAAGGCCATCTGAGTTGAATCTAGTCTGGCTGCATGACAAACCAGCTGTTTCTATTCCAGTGCTCAGAGTGAATTCTGTCCATTTAAAACTACCCTTTTTTAAAAATGTATCTTAAAAATAAAGATTCCCAAATGGTTCAGGGATGCCTTGAATGTACAGTTTTAGGGGAAAAAATTCTTTAAGTAAAAAAGAATCATTACATTACAAACATTTTCTTACATTTCCTGTTTATAAATAGTGGTTCTTTAGAGAAGCATCCATTGAAGAGCCATTTTTAGAAAGCCAGTTGGAATTCTGGCTCCAAATAACTCATTTTAAGCACCTTTTTTTAAGAGTGCATATAGCTGAGAACTGCAGGAGCTCCTTTATGCTTTCGAGGGCAATCTGTGCCTCTGTACAAAAATTTGCCTTGGAGTTTTCTTCTGTTTCTCATCTCCGTTAAAAAGGCTTCCCACAAGCTGAACATAATGGCATTAAGTGCTCGTGGGTGAGGCAGCTCTATTAAAGTAATAACTATGTTGCTTCACTACATGTGAAACTTTGGCGCCAGCTTCAGCATTGACATCTTCCCTCCTTTGGATAAAAGAATCGTCTACGTGACGCCATTGTAGTTGCTGACATCTAGTTCATTTCTTTCCTCTGTCACAAATGTTGCCTCCATTACTTCATTGAACTTCATGTAACAAGACGTCTGATGGTGAATGATTGAACTGGAAATGCATGTTTAAGTTTCTGTTTGTTTGTCTTTGTCACTTGCTCTTTAATAATTCTCTAAAAAAGCCCAAATGGTTGTTTATTACCTTTCAGAAAGAATTGTACCTTTAATAAAGGTGTTGCATTAAGACATTTGCTGAGTTCATTTCTGCAGGTGTTTATGTTGATGGCTTTGCTTTCTGCACAGCTGCTGTAGTGAGGGTCTGACTTAATCACGCTAACACCACCTGTCCCGCTCCCTTATTTGGACACGAACATGAGATGAGGTGATCAAATATGACTCCTGGTTGCGTAACTATCTTTTCCCTATGATACGCTGCTCTCTTTAAGGTACATTGCATATGCTGACCTGTGAAGGAGTTGTGTTCAACACACAACACATTCTGTAACTGCCTTTCCAATGTTGAAACACTTAAAATGAAAAACAAAAGTAAACATTTTTTGTGATGCAACATATTTTCTCTCAGTATTAACAGCACCGCTACACATTTCTGGATTGTTCTTATCAGTATTATTGGCATTCAAAAGTACCTGTGCCTAGTTATGCAGCTTTCGAATGGTGCAAATGTTGTGGATTGAAGCGTATTGTAGCAGGTAATTAAACCTAAATTACTCTCATGAACAATAAGTTTGTCAAAATAACATTTAGCATTGAAATATTTGTTAAATCCTATGACAGTATTTTACCTGAATAGGGAAATGATCAGTTCTAGTCTTTAAAGCTTAAACCTTCAAATTCCGGTTGTAATTAGTTGAAATATCGATGAATTGTGGAAACATCTGGCAACTCTTGAACATCTTTGAATAATAAAAAGTCATCTACCTTTTTAATAAAAAATAAATATTAAAAAATAAAAATAAAATTTCCCGCTTTTCTCTACCATTCACTTTAGATGAATTTTAAACTTTTATGATAGGCCGAGGCATATTTCACATTTAGTGAAGTCAGCAGCTATTTTAGCTACTTTGCAAAGCACTGCAATTTGCATTCATAATTATAATTTTAGATATTATGATATTTAGATTAGTTATTTAAAATGTCATGCACAGACATAAAGTATTTACCTTTGGCCTTAGAGGTTGTTGATTGACAGTTCTGAAATGTGCGGTTTATTCAGTAACACTGCTAAAATTGTGTTTTCTTTCTTGCAGCCACTTGCCATTTTACTGGCCTGGGGTATTTTATGGAAAAACGATCATCTAAACTATGTGAAGAAAAGATTTAGCCTGTTTCCTATTTGACAAACATCTTATGGCTCCAGGTTGCAAACCATTGGCTTACAACAATCTGAGTTGTTGGAATGCTTGACATTTATGAGTGGCCTTGGATGGATTTAGGACACATATTGTTGTCTTAGAAAATAAATCTATTTATTGTTATCTTCCTGAGAAAAAGGCAGTGCACTCTTATGCAGTTTGAATACAATGTATTTGACAAGTAAACATGAAGCAAGTTCACATGTATTTCCTGAGACTATTTGACAGCCCTACTGAGTTCTGAGGAGAAGGTAAAACAAATCATTTCTCAGGAAGTCATGCCACTTAAATTTTTTCTGCTGTACTACTACTTTGTTTTAGAAATAAAGCCAGTTAGTGTCAAATAATATTACACACCTAGCTGTGTTATTTGCTTAGACCCTGAAATCAAATTCCAGAAGTTGTTTAAATATTAACAGTGTTTTACAGTGTGTTCTCAGTCTTGTCAGTGAGAGAGACCTGCAGTCTGTGCCTATACGCAGATCAGCCATAACATTAATACCACCTGCCTAAAATTGTGTCGGCCCCCTCCCTACAGCCAGGACAGCTCTGACTGTGGTGCACTGTGGGTTCTGACACCTTCTATCAGTATTAAGCCATTATTAACATATTGTGCAACAGGAGCACCACAGGAGAACATTCACTCCCCACATGCATCAATGAGCTTTGGATGCCCATAACCCTGTCACTGATTCACAGGTTGTCCTTCATTGGGTCACTTTTTGAAGGTACTAATTACTGCACACCCATACTCCTCCATACGACCTGCTGTTTTAGAGATGGCTGGTGCCACTGCAAAGAAATCACTAGACAGTCAGTGTTTTTCACATAATAATAATAATAATAATAATAATAATAATAATAATAATAATATTTTATTTTAATATAATATTATTATTATTATTATTATACTAATACTACTACTACTACTAATAATAATAATAATAATAATAATAATAATAATAATAATAATAATAATAATTATTATTACCGATCAGTGGTCATTCTGTTATGGCTGATCAGTGTATGTGCTTCTACTCTGCCCGTCCAAAATAAAGTCTTACACCATTGGACGCCTTTAGCTTTGACTATGGTATGCATTTGCTGTGGCATCGTTTCGATAAGCTTCAGCAATGTCACAACATTTATTTCTGTCCAGAGTTGCGTTTTTCTCCAAAATCCTGTAGAGATGTTGGGACAGTCAGACCGCTGCAAACATTCTTCTCCAGCACATTCCTCAGAGTCTCAGTAGACCCTGTGGTGGCCAATCCATGTGTTAAAATGATGTCTGATCACTCCTGAACCACTCTTTCACAATTTAATCCCAGTGCATCCTGGCATTGCCCCCACATGCTTGTTTGGTAGGTTCATGAACCTCTCTTCTTACCCTGTACCTCACTCTGGAACAGGGTAAATCTGGACTCATCAGACATGACCACCATCTTCCAGTGCTCCAGATTCCAATCTTTATGCTCCCTAGCAAATTGAAACCTATTTTTTGCGATTAGCCTCACTGATCAGTGTTTTTTTTTTGTTGTCACTATTGAACATGAGTGAGTTCTGCTGTAGTTTTTAACCATTTCATGTCGCCAAACGTCATTTCTGACCACATTACTTCTGCGAAGATGATGGTTTCCCACTATCCTTCCAGATTTAATAATTTCTTAGATGTTTTCTTTGCTTGATGCGTGCTAATAATTTGAAACAGATTAACGTACTTTCCATGACCACAGAATGTGTCTTCCAACATGATTGTTTAAGTCATGAGAAGCTACTCACTGCATCAGTTAGGGTTAAATAACTTGTTTCCAGCTGAAACATGATCATCTGTGCAGTAATTATCCAGTGTGAGGCTCTTACCTGTTTGTTTTGTTAAATCCAGACTTTTTGGGGGCAGCAGTGTATGTAATCATTACACTTGTAATGAATGTAATTTCAGGGCCTAGTTGTGCACATACTGCATTTCGTTTGTTTATATTTGGTATAGCTGCAGGAATTGGAGAACAGGAGTAAAACATTGAAACGAAATGTTTGGGAGCAGAAGGGAAAGGGGAGTAGGCACAGGGTCACAGCCTAAATGTAACACAAGCACAGATTCAGTTACATTTCAAGGTACAGCTTGTTTTCTCCATTCAGCTGCAGGAGCAGCAGGTTGATTTGATTTGTCCACGTCCTGCTTAATTCAATTTCAGTTGATTTTGCTAAAAAGTTTGGTTTATATTTGGGCCCTTTCTCAATTCATTGTCACCTCAAGATCCACAGCGTATTTCTTTCTGTAATTCAGCTGCATGATGCTCTTCATTTTGCACGAAGAGTCACACCTTGTGTCAAGTGATCCGTCGCATTAGTTGGCGCAGCATTGCTGTGTGCTATAATTGGTGGGTTATTGCGGCAGATACGAGGGGTGTATGATGGGGCGTTTAGAGGTGAAGGGAGTTTGTGCAGTCTCTGGTTGCTGAATAGTTTGAAGAGCAAAGGTTGCACATCCATTTTGATGTGATGGCCTGAGGTCATATGACTGCTACTCAAGTATCCTTTCCTCTGCTTTTGGGGTGCACCAGCCTGCTCCCCATTATTAAACCGTGTCTTAATTAATAGAGGCCTTGAATTTACACAATTTTTCCTCCTTATTCCTTAAAAAGCAATTCAAACAAAATTTAGGCTACAGGTGTGTTGCTACTACCCTGCTATAATAAAAATCACAATTTTATAAACACTTGATTATTTTTTCGTGACCATCATTCAAAATCTGAATACTAGCCGCATATACCACGTTATTCAAAGAACTATGGCACTTCAGCAAAGATCTTTATTTTATTAAAAAATAATCAAAATTAGAGAACAGTAACTATTGTTGTAGAAAAGAAACTTATAAATGATTACAGCTATTCAAGGTTAGTAGGACGTGTAGAGTGCTTTGAATGATTTCCCAAAAGACATCATCAGCTTTTCACACTGTTCTGGTTTGATTTTATCTACTTTTTGTCCCGTTTCTTTCGCAATTTGATGGGATTTTAGGCACTTAATTTTTTGCCATTGATCTTGAGAATCATGTTTAGGGTATAGACCAGGGCTGGACATTTTACAGTGTGTCAAGGACCAGGCCGCTGGCTGATTAGGAGATGATTGGAAGAAATAACCAAATGTTGCTGTTGGAGGTTCTGATAAATTCAATCATGCCATGTTTTCTTATAAACCCATTTCAGATTCCATCTGACGAAAATGTTGAGGAGTTGAGCACTGCAAGATAAATAACGATTGTAAGTGTATTTTTAAAATTCTGAACCACATGTTGCTTACATCCTTTTAATTAATGCTAGGAAAACTAAACTTGGATGCCCCTATAATTAGTCTCTAATTTCTATGGCATATACATTCTACACTGTGTGTGTGTGTGTGTGTGTGTGTGTGTGTGTGTGTGTGTGTGTGTGTGTGTGTGTGTGTGTGTGGTGTCTGTCTGTCTGTCTGTCTGGTGTGTGTGTGTGTGTTTGTGTATAACAGTATGTTATACTGTGTCAGAAACCATATAAGCCAATGACCTAATACTGTCCCTATAAGGTTACTTCAAATATATGCCTGTCACTCTCATCATTACCACGCCCACTAACATGTTTCACTAGATCTGTTTATGTAAACCTGGAACCTCTTTCCAAGACACAGAACTGTTAAAAATAGTCTCTGTCTGTCTATAACTTATCTATCAGTCTGTTATGGGTCTGTCTGTCTGTCTGTCATTCGTCCATAAAGGATTTTCTTTTACACTGAGAGATTATTCTTACTGTAAAAAAAATTAATCAAAACGGTTGTTTAATAAATGTAAAATATATAAATAAAATAATACAAACAATGAAACAATACATTAAAAATAATATTAAATCTAAACAGTAAAATAAAAATAATAAAAAAATATTTTATAGAGCAAACACATTTACTCAGAGGGTGAACTGCAGTGATGTTTGTAGAGCATAACGGGCTAATGGAGCTGAAGTATTGTGTGTGGGCAATAGGTGGAGAGCTCCTTACGAGAATATTTGTTGCTTTTAGGAATTCTAGTGTTAATTACCTTTAATTGGATGCATTGTATCAAAGAGGATGAAATGTTTGATTGTTCAAAATGTTAAATCAATAATTCCATGTGGTGTATTCTTTCATGTGGCTGAACAGCATTACTTACCATATTCATCTGTATTTGTCAAAACATCATCACACAGACAATTATTAGTTTTCCTTCTTTGATATTAACAGTTTTCTTTCATTTACCATATTTCCCCAACAATAAGCTCATGTATACATGAGTTTTACAAACTTTGCTTAAATCGGGCGGCCTATCTTAAAACAGAAAAATGCTTTCACTAAAAGTATAGTTCAGTGCACAAAAAGACGACATCCCCAAATGATTAGTTGAACTTCAATGTCCTGTTTCCTGCAGCAACAAACAGTTTGAAAAGCAACGCAAAGCAAAGATAGATAAGTGGTGCTGATAAGTGTTCTGCTGAATTCTTCCGGTTAGTGCTGTAATCTGTCAGCACATGCAGATTTTCTGTATATTTCATAAACGTTTCTTCATGAACAACTCATGTTATACTGCAAATGTATTTGCACATGAAATGTTGTTTTTCTCTGTTATTATTAATGTTAATGTAGACACGTGTGTGTTGATTTAGCACCGAACGCAGCAATATGTTTAAACAAAGCTGCTCTGTTCAAATATCGTGGAAGAAATGAACAATTACTTGTGTTACACTAATATTATATAATATAACTTCTGTTAAATTTGGTTAAAACACAGAGGTTCAAAATGAAAGCTCAGAGATGTGCATGCAAGTGAAAGAGGGTAGGATTTTGACACACCTGTATCGTGTAGTTCTTGCATTACGGCGTTTAAAATTGTGTCCTTTTGTTTTATATTTTTTTTTATATATAACTTGTCCTGTCCTGACATTTTGCCGAACAGTATGGGAATCCTGGTGCCTGTAGTGTCAGGGAAGTTTTGCTTTACAAGAGGGGGAATCTGAGATATTCTTCACAAAATAGCAAGAGTTTTTGGTTGTTCTCCCTTTTGCCAAATAGACTTTATTAATAAATCTCAGACAGCAGAGTGGACAGGCAGAGACAAACACATCAAACGGAGACAAACGAACAACAAAAAGAAACGATTGGGGGGGGGGGGGGGGGGGCTAGGAGAACAGCAAAAAGGGGAAAGAGGGAACGGTCCT
>JBBIGC010000104.1:9778620-9788824 GCA_037576955.1 Lepidarchus adonis
TGTGTGTGTGTGTGTGTGTGTGTGTGTGTGTGTGTGTGTGTGTGTGTGTGTGTGTGTGTGTGTGTGTGTGCAGGATTGCGGCTGTCTGCTCTCTGAGGGTGATAATCAGGGTTGCTACCCATTGGATGGCCATGTTCTCTGCAAGAACTGCAACACCAGCCGTATCCAGGCCCTGACCGCCAAGGCCACCACTGACCTCTAAGTGCATTATGCACATCACACCCATGATGACATACATTCATACACACACACACACACACTCACTCACATGCACATATATACCTCCACAATATATGGCAGACACAAGTTTCACATGTATAATATGAAATCAAATGCTAATTTCTAACACACACAAACATGCAGTGCAATCATTACAAAATTGCAGAAGTGTGCGGAGATCAGACAGGGACTCTGTTTGCACACGGTCACTCAGAGATTTATAATTCAGGACCTAAGGAGGCAAAGGCAATGAAATGCAGGTGTAAACTAAACCAAAACACATTTAAAACAGAAAGAAAACTGCTTTGGGAGTTAGTCCGAGATATATAGAGAGGTGTATTGTATGGAATAGAACTGTGAATGACCTACAGTAGCTCTCTTTCCGACTCAAACGTGCATAACCAAAGCCTGAGTATGCTGCAGTTTGCTACTGCTTCAACCTTTTTATTTAAAATACTGTTTTTTCCATTCAGCGCAGTTCTTGTATTAACAGAAATAAATTTGATAGATCAGACAACTTTGGGAGGTAGTCTGAGATGCATTTGCAACACTGTTTACTCAAATAAAGCAGCAGGTTGGTTAAACTTTACATTCACAGTCTCGCTGCCGTACAGTTTTAATGCTTAAAGAGAAAAATGAAGAGCAGTACAGGTGATTGGTTGTTGTATTCAAGCTCATTAGCATATTACTCATTGCATATTTCAGTCTCACATTTAAGTATATGAGTGTAATTGCATGTAACTGAAATCTTAGCAAGGTACGATCCAGATCCTAGTTACATAAAGTGACCAGGTGTAAACAGGGTCAAAGTGTTTTCCTTTAGGATCTTACATTTATGCTAAGAAAGCAGTAAAACCCCTCACATAGTTACGCTAATTACCAACATGCTCACATTCACACGGTGCATAATTATGAAATTGATTGAGTTGCTGTCAGACTAAAAGCTTTTTGCTTCGGGAAATATTATATTTGCTTAGAAAACGTTTTTAAGCAAGTCCATTTTCAGAGCCTATGCTATGCTAACTATGCTGATATAACTAAGCCGTGGTTAAAGGTACAGTAAGTGAAGTTTTTTATGAAAATGTAATCAAATACTAAGTAAACAGCTGCATAATTATAAATGTAATGGAAATGTTAGGTCTAAGAAAATGGTATTTAGTGTATTTAACAAATGTACATGTTTTTTAAATGATGTGGCAATTCTGTTGTATAGACATTTTTTCCAGCATCACCAGCCACACTATTCTGCATTTGTAGTCTTATTCAGAACACTGTTTAAATAATGAAATAAAGAAATATGCCACTGATGGTTCTTTAAGCAATTTGATAGAACTAAAGAACTACACATTTGTAAGTTTAAAGAACCTTTAATAGGATTAAATAGCCTCATATACATAAACATTTAAAACATTTCAGGGAGCCAGAAGTGGTCCTTCTATGGCATCATGTAAAGAATCTTTTATTGCACCTTAATTTTTAAGAGCACAGTGCCCATGTTATTGTCTTAGACAACTTATTGCAATGCAAAACACTTATTCTCATTTCTGACAATCTAAATCATGGCCCTGCTTTTATTATTGTGACGTCAATACTGTATGTAGATTTTCATCATGATATACTTGGTAAAGGAGCCACGTGCATATTTATATATGCACACACATACACATACACACAAATATGATTATACTCTCTTGTTTTCTCCCATGGCCTTATGCAATATACAGGACAGTCAGTTAAAAGTCTACAATATAGTACATAATGTTTAAAGCTTCAGTATCAGCTGCAATTAAACCAAAACCAGGGGCTTGTAGAGGGAAAACAGAAATTACACTAGTAATACAATAATAATTTAAAACTATCTGTTAACGTTAGATGTTTTAAATCAATACAGATGCACTGCATGTTGGGCAATACTGCTTCACAGCATTTCCTAGTACATTCCAGGACATGACACAAAACCCCAAAGAGCTCCATTTACATTCCTCCACATTGTGTGTGTATTGTTATATGCTTTTGCAGTTCATAGAGAGGTTTATTGTATGGAATAGAACTGTGAGTGACCTACAGTAGCTCTCTTTCCGACTCAAACGTGTATAACCAAAGCCTGAGTATGCTGCAGTTTGCTACTGCTTCATCCTTTTAATTCAATATACTGCTTTTTTTCCATTCAGCACAATTAGTGTATTTATATGTATATCATGAAAAAGAGGCTCACAAAACGACTCGGTTCGCAGTGCTCTGCTGTGCTCTTCACCATGTCCTTTCTTGTAAATGCGAGTGAAGTTACGCTGTTAGCACATTCCTCAGAGTGAAAAACACTGAATTGAAATCAGCATTGATGTTATGGTATGACAATCATACACGATGGCTGAAATGGTTTTCAGAATGAGTCTTAAGAGATTATTGCCAGCGTACAGTAATGATAAAGCCAAGAGTTGCTTTTGTGCTTTCCACAACGAGCATTATTTTAGATGTCCTCAAATTGGGAAATGATGTAGTGCCTAGACCTTGGAGAGGGAAATATTAAAGAAAGTAGTGTAACATTTAGGAAAAGGACTCATGGTGATAGGATTTATTTCTTATCTTTATAAAAGAATAATAACAATATGCAATTTCCTTTTTTAATGTTGCATTGACACTTTATATAGAATGATTTGCAGACCTTTTGCCTTTTTATGTACTCTGCAGGTAATATTTGAATTGTGCTGAAGCATTAGTCAGCAGGTGGGAACTGGCAGTCACTAACATTAGGGACTTTTTAAAATAAAGCTCTGTCCCTTTTGGTGCTGAATTTGTATGTTTTTTTTCTGCTCATTACGTTTCCTCATAGCCTTATAAGTGTTGTTCTGAGAAGTAGAGGTGCATTATGAGTCTGACCAGGCGCAGAGGTTTATACCTGATTCTCTTTTTCTACTCCTATTAAATGTCAGTTGTTGTTTATTTGATTCCTCAATTAGAAACAGCAGAGCATTTTTAAAGATCTGCTCACACCTTAAAGCTGGTAAAAGAAATTTGGGAGTAAAATGTTTTATGAAATTGCTTTTCACAATCAGGGTGCTGTCAGCTATGTGCCACAAATGAGCTAAAACATGTTTATTCCTCTCTACCTGTGTCTTAAACGCGCTCATCTGTTCATTTTGTTTAGTGTTCCCTAGAAACAATGACTTGCTTTTGGCCTTTTGGCGTCAGGGAGTCTCAGTGAGTAATGGATGGATGATTATATAAGATTGAAAGCTGAATGCCCCCAAAGAAAGTGTCCAAAGCTGCTTGTGGAACAGCTTGAAGTTTTGCGTTGCATTTTGCAAGAAAAGTCAAACTTTAGTGAGTTCAATAAATTGGGAATTTGTTGAAACTTTTTCTCATATTTGTGCATTAGGACCTTTCATCCTTGGATTGCTAACACGGGTATTTCGCAAATATTCATCCCCTCACTGTCTGTATCACTTCCTCTAGCTTTAATAAACCTCTTTCTGCCTAAGAGTTCTTTGTTGTTGGTTATATGTTATGTGTAAAATGTATTACATTTATTTCTGAAATTCCTCACGCATGAACCTGTGCTCCACTATTAAATCGTTTAGGTCTTTTGATTGGACATAGGGACATAGGAGCAAGGGTCACAATGCTTAAAAATGCACCACCATCAATGCCGATCTCAGTCCATTGCTTCTTTTTACAGGTTGGCAGGTTGCCCAGGTAACAGAAACCTCTCTTCAGCTCAACATTTAATGCTACACTGTCTTAATGGTTCCTCTCTGAATGCAGAAGATGCTGTCAGTGCTTCATTCAGTGCCCACTCCGCTGCCCCAGAGGTCACTTGCGTGTCCATTAAAAATGATTTTTCTGTGATCACATGAGTTCAGATTCATTTTTTAATTCTCCAGAGAATGGCACTCGGGCACTGACTCCGGAAAGCATCATGTCTCTCATTGTCTGATAGTTTTTCCCCAGTTTTATCTGAACGCTCAGGCAAGTTGTTGAAATCAGCCTGATGGAGTTCTTAAAATAATTGAAGAGCCTCTGAAAGGACTTTTACTGGAACCTTCTGAGACCTTGATTTAATCCTTTCAATTTGTCATCTTCACTTGCACCCCAAGAGCTGGCAGTAAGTCACTGGCCATTTTTTATTCTCTACAGATTTCTAAATTGGAGCAGCGATCCAAAATGTAGAGCTGAGGAAAATGATCCCAGAGGACAGAGCTGAAACATTCCATGTTAATAATTGATTGAGAGAAATGAACAGCAGAAAAACAGCGTTACATTCAGAGACTTGTTTTTTCAGCTTTTGGCAGCATGAACCCACAGCTGTGATGCTGTTTGAGAGTTCAGAGAGGGAAAATAAAGGAGAATGAAATGCTTTTGGGAAACCACCCAACCTCCTGGTCTACCACAAGAAACAATCACCTAAACTCACTTTTCTATGGCTGTGATTCAGGAATCAATGTTAATGGTGAGATTTTATTTATTTATTCATTGTAAATTAACTATGCTCTCGCAAACAATATAAAATAGTATATTATTTACAGCAGTGAATTAGCTTTAATGTGTTTTAATGAGGAGATCGTTTCTCCATCTCAACAGTTTTTTAAATTGTAAAGGGGAGCTGTCATAAATTTATATTTACATTTATTTATTTGGTTGATGCTTTTGTCCAAAGCGACTTCCAGGTTCAGGAACAATCAGCATAAATTCAGACATGACAATACTGATGTGCAAGTTACAGGGAGTTCAATACAATCTTCTTAGTCATAAAAACAGTGCAGGTGCTACAACAGTGCAGATGATAAGAGCTACAACAATACTACCTGAAAGAGAAACACATTCTACACTTTCATTAAGAGCTTATGAGTAAGTCTAAAACGGTACGGTAAGACGGTAAGTCATAAACAACATGGTATATTCATATCTAGTAGCTAAAAGAGTCCAGGACATTCTTGAAGATAAGTGAGTATAAGTGTAAACTGTCAGTAGCTTGATATCATGTGTTTGATGAAAGTCAAGTTTAAAAGTAACTTTTTGTTGTTGGGTTTAGATGCTGAGGTAGTCGCGGAATAGTACAGGTGTTAGTCTTGAGGTGTTTCTTGAAGGTGGAGAGAGTCTCTGCAGTTCTGATGTGTCTGTGCAGCTCGTTCCACCAGTGAGGGAGAATGAAGGAGAAGAGTCTGGAGTGGTGTTTGACTTCTCGTGGGGGTGAAATCTCCAATCGCTGTTCTCTCGCTGATCTGAGGATCTGGTGGGTGTGTAGGTCTGGATGAGTGTTGTCATGTAGCAGGGAACAGATCCGTTGATGATCCAGTAGACGAGCATCAGGGACTTGAATTTGATGCTGCGATGGAACCAGTGTAGAGAACGAAGCAGCGGCGTGATGTGGGCCTGTTTTGGCTGGTTGAAGATCCGCTTAGCTTCTACATTCTGGATGGAGTTATGAGGTTTTGGTTTTGTGATGACCTGATGGATTTGCAGAAGTTGCCTTTGAGCTTCAGGGGCCATATTCACAAAAGGTTGTGGCTGAAAAAGCATTAGCAGTAACGATTTGGCAGTTAACAGAATTTTGTAGAAAGGTTCTTTAATGCAGTTGGGGTGGGGAATGGGGGTGAAGGAAAATGCTTCCCCAACACAAGAAAGAGATTTATTTTTAATATATATATCTTTTATTAATTAATTTAGTCAGTTACAGTACCCTCCACAAATATTGGCACCCCTGGTCAATATAAGTTCTATAGTTTCTAATAAATTCTTTATAACACAAAGTGAAAAATCCAACCATTAGATGAATCACATTTGTTTACTACCACATAAAAAAATACTTGTAATAATAAAATGTTTCCCAAACAGCTTGTAGGCATAGAGACAGAGATATTACGGTTGTTGTGGGGACTTTGTGACCTCAAAAGACTCTTTGGTGCAATTCTCTTAGAAGTGACATTTGGAGAATTTTTTACTTCTCTTACCATCCTCCTCACTGTGCATTGTGGCAAAATAAACTTGGGTCTTCGTCCAGTTTTGTTAGTCACTGTTCCATTGATTTGAACCTCATTATTATTTCTCTGACTTTAGATACAGGCAGGTTTAGACGTGTAGCTATTTTCTTGTAGCTATTTCCCAGACTTATGAATGTCGACACACATCTGCCTTACTTGCATGGAGTGGCTAATAATAGGACTCTGTCACTTTGTTTTATACTTTAAAAACTAAACTAAATTTTTTAAAAATGCTTAAATTACATTTATTTCATAGGAATCATTAGGAGTCCCAATAATTGTGGCACATATTATGGGCTTTTTTGTAAAAAAAAAAAATTAATAATAATAATTAAAAAAATGGCCTGGCCAAAATTATCGGCGTTCTCAACACTTGGTAGTACACACTTTAGAAGAAATAACTGGTCTTTTTTATCTCTAGCTTGGAATATTGGACCACTCTTCATTTGCAAGCTGATACAGGTATCTCAGATTTGAAGGGTGAATTTTTAGATCTTTCTACAGGTGCACATTGGAATTTAGATCTGGACTTATTACTGGCCATGTCAGAAAACTCTCCAGCAGTTTTTCATTTCATTACATTGCACCCCATAATTATTTGGTAGTCTTCAGATTTCACAATATCATAGACATAGTTCAGACTACCAGTGCTTGAAGCAGCAAAGCAACGCCAACACATCAGTGAATGTCCATGGTTTACTGTAGGGACAGTGTTCTTTTCTTTGAAGGCTTTTAATTTTCAGTCAAAGGATGTGCATCACCAAAAAGCTCTATTTTTTCCTCATCTGTTCAGAGGACATTCTCCCAGAAGGATTGTGGCTTCCACAGGTAAGTTTTAGAAAACTTTTGAAGTTTTTATGTTTCTGTGTCAGCAGTGGGGTCCTGTGAGTCTCCTGCCATAGTGTCTCTTTTCATTCAGATGGCGACAGATATCTGAGGCGATGGAAGACAGTGTTGTACTACGTTCCTGCAGGTCAGTTTCAATTTGTTTGGAAGTTGATTGAGGTTCTTTAACCACCATGCAAACGATTCTTTATTGTAACATCGTTCTCTTTTGTCCATGTCCAGAGAGATTAGCTGTAGTGCCATGTTCTGTAAATTACTTTACAATGTTGCACACAGTGGACACTGTGCTTTTCTGTCATTTTGGTTCTCGTCCTTAGATAATTCTTTGCTCTTCTTTCTTTTATCCATACTCAGTGTGGTACACACAATCAAACAAAAAAGCTCCCGAAAATTTCAGACTCCGAGGACAAGTGGCCCCACTTCTTTGCTTCCCGCCCACAAACCCACCCACTTCTCCATTATTGTTATGATAATGAAGCAGCTCCTGAAAAAGTGCAAACCAAATACTTGAGGAAACTGTCTCTACTGCATAGTGTCTCTAGAACAAAGAACACTGCACATACAGTGGGGAGAATAAGTATTTGACACATCAGCATTTTTATCAGTAAGGGTATTTCTAAGTGGATATTTACACAAATTTTTCACCAGGTGTTGCCATCAAGATGAATATTGAATTCATACAAAGAAATCAGAACATTTAAGTATAAAAGTTGAGTCATAATAAATAAAGTGAAATGATACAGGGAATAAGTATTGAACACACTTTATATTGTAGAAAAGAATGATGATTACAGCTACTAGCTCTTGTATGGAGAGACCAGTCGTCTGCATTGCTCAGGAGTGATTCTGGTCCTTTCTTCCACACAAAGGCTTTTTACATATTGAAGGTTCCTTGGGCCTCTTCTATGAACTTTGTTCTTCAGTTCTCTCCATACATTTTCTATTGGATTTAAGTCAGGTGATTGACTGGGCCATTCAAGCAACTTGATTTTCTTTCTTAGAAACCAATTCCTTGTTTCCTTGGGCTTGTGCTTAGGATCATTGTCTTGCTGAAATGTCCACCCTCTTTTCATTTTCAGCTATTTGGTAGATGCCAGCAGATTTTTATCCAAAATGTCCTGTGAAATTTCATCCTGCCTGTACCCCTTGCTGAAAAGCCCCAAACCATGATGCTTCCACCCCCAAACTTAACTGTTGGCATGGTGTTCTTGGGGTCGTGGGCAGTGCCATTTCTTCTCCAAATATGTGTAGAATTAGATTTTGCTTTCATCTGACCATACTATAGTCTCCCAGTAATCCACAGGCTTACTCTAAATGCTGTTTCGCAAACTTTAACTGGGCCTCAATATGCTTTTTGTTCAGCAATGAAGTCTTGTGTGGTGAGCGGGCATGGATGCCATGGCTGTTCAGTGCATTGCTTATGCGTTTTCTTTGAAGCAACAGTACCTGCTGATGCAAGGTCTTCCTGAAGTTCTGCTCGAGTGGATCTTGGCTAATGGAGAACCCTCCTGATAATGTTTTATACTCCTCAGACAGGAACCTTATGTGGAGCATCTGATCGTGGCTGGTTTATGGTGAACTGATGCTCTTTCCATTTCTGGATAATGGCCCCCACAGTGCTCAAAGGAACATTCAGCATTCTGGAAATGTGCCTATAAACATTCCCATCAGAATACTTTTCAGCGATAAGATGACAAAGATCTTGGGAGAGTTCTGTGTGCCTCCTGGGTAATGAGAAGCCTTTATAGGCATCAATTAGGAATAAAGCAGCTGATATCAATTAATACTGATAGGGGGCAGGGTTTCTCTCTCAATACTGACAGATTTTGGGTAGTGATCTGGCTTTCTGTGCCATTTTGCACCTTATCTTCATATGTTAAATACTTTTTCCTTGTGTCTTTTCACTTTATTACACGTAACTCAATTTATGAACTTAAATGTTATGTCTTTGCATGAATTGAATACTTGAGTTGATATTGATATGTGGTACAGATTTTGTGTCAATAGCCACTTAGAAATACTCTTACTGATAAAAATGCTGACGCATCAAATACTTATTCTCCCCACTGTATAACATGCACACAGTACAGGATGGTAAGCATCACATGCTTGAAATACAATTATTTGTCATTGCAGCAGTTGTTTGGCTAAAGTGGAGCATTTTCTCACATAAATGCAGGGGTGTCAATATTTTTAGACCTGACTGTAAAAAAATATTTATTTTAAGTCTTTTATGCATCTTAACCAGTAGTGCCAATAATTGTGGAGGGCACCTTCTGTAGCCTGTCAAAATAATATTGCAGTATATCAATATTGTCATAAGTAATAGAAAAGCAATAGTTATGGTGGTATATACTGACAAAGCACAAGGCTCAAACAGTGTAAAACAAGTTCATTTTTTATTGCTTTTGACCAAATACTTGATTCAAGGTTCGGATGATGGCTTGTCACTGACGGCGGGCGGGTAGTTTTCTCTCCTTTATACTGAAAATACCATCACAAGCTCATATTCTGGCCTCAAACACTTGTACTTTTACCAGCTCTCTAAGCCATATTGCAGGTGTAACTAGCCATGATTCCTGTGTGAGTCTGTTGCAAGTTTAAGAAAATGTTTAGCACATGTAGACCACCGCTTGTTCTTAGATTTGTTCTTTAAGGGGATCTGCATAACAAAATAGTTAAGGGGAAAATTAGCTTGGTTGTTTTTTTACAATGAGAAACATTGTGTTCTGGACAGTAAACAGAAATGCTATATTTGTGTTATAGATAACATTCAGTTCAGTTCAGTTTTATTTCTAAAGCGCTTTTTACAACAGATGTTGCAAGGTCTGGGTCCGAGCCCTTGATGAGCCAAGGCAACGGAGGCAAGAAACACTCCCTGAACTCAGGAGGAAACCTTGGGAGGAACCAAAGCTCAGTAGAACCCATCCTCCTCTGGTCGACACTGGATAATAATTAGTGAACAGTCAGATGATGAGTTGTGATGATTGTTTATGAGTTCCATTGTTTGAGGTGTAGGCATCGGATTAACATGTGGCGATGGTCAGTGGAGGCCAGCTAGACCACGATGGAGATGGATGGGCTGGAGTCAACAGCATGGGCTGGAAGCTTCGGTGATGGAGAAGCACTGCAGTCTCTAGTGTGCAGGTGGGCCATGATGA
>JBBIGC010000104.1:9823471-9833573 GCA_037576955.1 Lepidarchus adonis
CAAAGAGCTTTCCGATGATATATATAACTCAATTTTGACCAAAATGTCACTTATGCCCTTTTGGCTCTCAGCCCTCGGCAGATACTTAGAAGTAACACAACGGTTACTTTCCCTTGTAACTACTTTTTTTATAGTAAGTATGTCAAATCATTTAATTACTTTTGAAAGAAGTAATTAGAAAATGTATCTAATAAATAGTTTTCCAAAAAACTGAATATCAGTAAGGCATAAACACACAGTATTTTAGTTTATGCACTCATCCGTCCTAGGAAAGCCAAAATATTTCCTCAGCTTCATGCTCTTGGAAAGTCAGCTCACTGTTCACAATCTGAACCTGCATGGCCACCGTAATTCTTTTTCATCTTGTTCTTCCAGCTTAAGAGTAATAATAAAACAGCGAAGTGTAGTGACCTCAGTGTTTGAGTTTGGAAGTCATATCATCTGCTAGTGAGTCAAATCGAAAACCCTGTGTGATTTGTTTCAATATTAAAAGAGCCTTTTTACTGGGACCTGCTGGAAGCACAGCAATAAATACGGCTTGTATTTCCAGATATTTCTGTTCCTTCATCACAGCCCCCATCCCACAGGAGACAAACATATATGAGTTAGCAGACCACCTCGAATATTGCAACCTGAGGACATTTTTAGTGTATTATGGTTTCACTTTGACACAAGGAGTTTGCTTTTGATTTCATCTTCTTCATACCAATATCTGCACTAATAGATGTTGTGCGCTTATTGTGTCCAGCAATATTGAAATCCCCTGGACTTTTCAGCCGACTGTGCATGTTCATAAACTGCTCACCCTTAAGACCAATACTAATCTAATCAAGCACAGCCCAGGTATGTTTCACATCCGATCTCACGTGTAAATCAGCTGCATCTTCAATTTAACACTTTAACACACTTTAAGCCGTTAAACGCCCCATTTCCAATGGAAGTCCAGACTTTGGTTTAGAACATAAGAGTAAATAATTGCAAGCTCCCTGGTGTTATTTATGTAGATGGTGTTTAAGATGTTGGTCATTGGTCAGTAGATTCTCTATCTCAGTGTTAAACTGTGATGAGTCGAGGTAGCTCAGATCATAATGAACAAAACACAATCAAAACAACAAGGGAAAAGAATTCCACTCCTGCTAATTTTAGCGAGCACCCTTATCGATTTCCAGCAGAATTTTAGACCAAGGTAATGGCATTGCACATTCAAAATGTTAGGCCTTCTAGATTAAACACACATCTCTAGTAAAATACATCTAATGGTCCGTTTCACATCTACAGTATAGAAAATGCAAGGTATAGAGCTTCTTCTGACACAAAGCCTCTGTTTAGACGACTGCTGGTATCCACAGTCCAGAGGGTCAGGAGTGGACTTCTCCCTCAGACTGCTCTCATCCATTGTAAATCACAACACATCTGGTTGATTCAGCTGTTATTTCTGAATTATTCAATGCTCATGGTTCAATTTATGACTTTGATCTATCACCTGAAGGCCTAACCAGTGGAAGAGCTCACTTAGTTTTATTTACCTTGACTGCATTGCGTAAAAGTCTAAAAGCTGTCTTTTGTGCATATTAATTTAACTTTAATTGTTTGATAAAATCAGAATAGCCCTGATGAGTCCAGTCAAGTGTAATGAATAAAAATCAACTAATAGGGCTACATACTACATACACTAACACGATTCACTCAGGTATGAACGGGAGAGCTGATGTGCAGAACATGTCAATATAATTGGAGCATATCAATGTCGTAAACAGGTAAATTTTTTGTTCCCACCAGAATTTCGGAACATGTTATTAATGTCCAAATTTGCTTACTGGCTAGGTCTCTCTTAATAAAAGAATAGCACTGGGAAGGGGAAGGCTAACCTTGGCCTCCCCCATGCCACGTGAAGTGCCACGCAAATCTCTGCAAACTTGAAGGAGAATGATTGCTGTCAATTCTGTTACACTGACTAACAGAATCCCACACTAGCGAGCGTCACACTGAGTGATGGAGCAGTAGGAAGGGCCATCAAATACACACCCACCAAGAGTCAGGACACTGATTTTTTAACATTATGTTAATTGTGTTAAAAGAAAGCATGACGTGCCAAAATTACCTGCTAATAAACTTGCTCCTGCCTGTAAAAACAGTGCACCGGGTTATGAAGCGACGCTCCTCTGTGGGTTTTCAGCACCTTGTTGGTTTTAGCTTGGTTACCTGATGTTATCAGACTCACTCAAGCTGATTTGCAGCATTCCACAAACATGATGGAGATGGAGAGTGAGGAGGGAGCGAGCGGGAGAGGTGTCATTTCTAATCGCCCAGGGCATCCTCATCGGTCGGAACACAATCCGACAAGCATGTCAGAGCAATCTCCTCAGAGCCCATATCTCTGACTGCCCTGGCACTGCCGGCCGGCATTGCGCTTCAGCTCTGGACTTGCTCCCAGAGGGGCAAAAAATAGAGAGAAAATAAACCCCACTGGCCCAGTTCACCTGCCCCAGACCAGGCTGAACCTTGTGACCCCCCATCAACACATACAAACACAGAGATAAAATAAAATGCCTTGATTCAATTCTCACATTAAAATACATATATTTTCCCTTTCCCATACATTTTCTTCTGTTCTACCAAACAATGCTCTAATGCAAAAAGTAGGTCATTTGGGGGCTATTTTTAGAGCCCAGCACGCACTCTTTATGAAACGGGCAACCAGAGACTCAATTTCTGGATGAGACATCACCAGACCACATCAGGCAAACAGACAGCAAGCCAAGATATATTCAATTTGCCGGCGAGCTGGGCGAACTATTAATCCGGTTTCAAACTTTAATGCCCTCCTGCGGGGATGAGAGGCTGCGTCAGAGTGCGTGTGAGTGCGTGTGCGTGTGAGGAAGGGGTTTGCCTTGTGGATTGTCTTTGATGAGCGGGTCGAGGAGACGTGCAAGGATTTGCTAAACTCTGTTTCTAACTGGATCCCTGTTTCATCAGCCGACCAACCCCCTTTCTTGCTGACATGTTATAATAACTCCTACACTTACTTTGTTTAAAGAGGAGACACTTTTTTGTCTTTAAGTAGTGCCGGAAAACACAATTTTTGCTGGTGAAGGACATAACCCTTGGGAAACGATCCAGTTTTAGGCCTGTAGTGCTTTTACCTCTTCACAGAATATACTGTATATCAGGTGCGTCAACCTAACGCTTATTAATGCTCACTTTCCTATACTTTTGCCTCTTGCAGGTGGGGGGAGTGTTAAATTCTCTGTGTACAAACTCATGAATGACTCTTTTTCAGTAAAACAGCCGAACCGGTTCACCAGCCCAGTAACTTCTATGCAGCTTCTACAGCTTTGTGTTTTATTTACACCAGATTAGGGCTGTCATTCAAATATTCATCTTATGACATAAAGATACATGAGTGTTCTATCTACGCTTGGACTAAAGAGCTTCTTAGCTACAGATGTAAGGTTGGGTGGCTCTATGGCATCCAGTTCTATTGATGATGTTTTTCTATGAAGTTAATCCAAGCTGTGTGAATGTCTGCGTTAGCTGTTGATGCACCTGAAAATACTTGAATCCGTTATGTATGTATGAGCAGATGGAAAGATTCAGTGAATCAGTGAGTAGTTGACTCCTTCCATTCAGTGCAGTAGGTGGTTTGAAAGAATGATTTCTCTAAGCTGCATCAAACTCATCATTATGTCAGATGGACTCAAGAGTGGATAGAAATCTATTACCACGTGCACGTCTTGCTCATAGAAAGGAATAATGGATTAAAGGAGGAGTCTGTAATATGTCTGCTATGTTTGCACACCAGTGTTTCAATGCTGGCGAGTGGAGTGATGTGTTGCACTGTGTTACAGCCTCTCAGAATGTGTGCATGCTCTATTCCACAAAGTCCCAGACTGTAGCCATCCAAACACATGGAATGCAGGCCCAGCAGAGCAGAATGCCAGACCCCAGCCAAGCGTAAAACACACTGTAATCCTATAGGCATTGCATGGCTAATAAGCGAACGTCCTTGGATGACTCCAGCAGTGCGAACGCTGCATCAAAAAAGCCATTTGGAGGAATTCTTGGATGGCTGCAGCCACTGCTACATACACAAAGGCGCTGGGGGAAATGGGCTTTTTATCGAGCGTCGGTCACTTATTCTCAGAAGATGCATGTTAGTGGACAATGCCTGTCCTGATATAGTCCTCTAAAGGCTTTAGTTAAGATGAGCTTTTATAGCAGATGAATCAGAATGGTGTCATGCAGTGGAGCTGCACAGATGAATATAGTTGTTGTAGCCTCAGCACAGAGAAATCTACTAAATTGTTTGTTTCATTCTCACACAAACTGTGGAGAGCAGGTGCAGGTGTGTGTTTATAGTTTACCACAGCAACCCAGGGGGGTTGTGAGCACACGTGCGCTCACATACACACAAAAACACACATGCACAAACAAAAAAGGGAGTTCAACAGTGAAGATGGAGGACAGGTGTGTGTAACCATGTGGATAAGGTAGAGAAAAAGGGTCAGCGCTTTGGGCACACCTGAGGGAAAACATGCACACACACACACACACATACACATACACATACACATGTCGGAGCAGGTCAACCACTAATCACAGGAGAGCATGTAAACAAACCTCTCTTGAGAAGGAATATATCACAAAAAAATCCCTTTGCTTCATAGCCATTTTGTTCAGGCTCCATCGGAATTGAGCCCTGAAAGGTATTTATTTTAGTGGCAAGAAAATCAGCCTTGTGGAAGACTCATGCAAAAGTGAAGTGGGTTTCAGCAAGAAAAAAGAGTGTGTGGTTTATGTATGTAGGCAGGAAACTCTCTGACTCCCTGCAGGATTTTCTGAGCTGGAAAAAACACTCCAGAGAAGATATGTGGGGCAGAGCAATAAGGAGGCAGCCACAGGGAAATGAGGCCGAAACACGGAACCTTAAGATGGATTAGAGAAGATCTGATCAAAGTGCCTGCTTTTCTTGAAAAGGGGTAAAAGAGGTTGGGCATCGGTTCAGCCTCTATGAGCAGATGCCCTCACCTGGCAGAGACTGTAGTGTAAAGCATTGCATCTTCAGGTAAATCAACCTAAACACAGATACGCCCAATTTCTGAGTCCAAATTCTATTTTACCAGCATAAAATGGGAGGAAGACTTTGGAATAGGTAGCGAAAAGAAAGCAATAGCCTCACAGCTTTCCAAAACTCACTTTCCCAAAAAGTGTGGGAGGTCCATCTGAGCAGACTCGAGTAGAGCGGTGAAATCAAGGGTAATGAACTGTGTACTAAAGTGATATTTAACAGTCAACGGAAACAGGTTCAAGTATGCCAGTGGTTTCAAATCCAGCTGTTTTGGGACTTTTTTTTTGGCTACTAAGGAATTAAGGTGAGCAGATGTGAAATCAATCCACTCATGTTGAACTGACAGCAGTGCATCCTTCCTCATCACAGCTCCATGGTTATTTTTGATTTGCTGGGAGTTGAGGATTGATGTATTTTTCCAAACCAGAAGGACTGATTCCAGTTCAGTGGTGAAACAGGCTTTGGTGAATTGGTTGCCTGGCAATTGTGCAAAATAAAGAGCTAGGTTTAAAATGATGGAGAACTGATTATAAGTCTTTCAGGTTTACACTAGTAGACAAAGAAAATATGCTGAAACCGATCAGATTCCAATCAGTTCAGCTTCATAGTGACATTGGTTGATGTACAATATAAGTGACAGAGAGACACTTCTACCTCATATTTAAAGCGCTGAAGATAATTGGTCATTTTAACACAGAGCTGCAAAGATTTAGTATTATTAAGGCCATAAAGGTCTGAATTTGAAAAGCACTGATGGTATTTTCACGTTGCCACAACCCATACGTAGTTTATTATTGTACGGAGAGATATTGCAACAATTTAGAAGAAATCCTACTATAGTATGAGCCTCTAGTAGTGTGTTCCATCACATCACCTGATTAGTGTTCACTAACACATCTATAATTAAATATTAATCTGTTTTTTTGTGTTTATTTTGGTGTTCTAACAAAACTAATTATTATGGTGGACAGTCCAGTCTACTGTGGTATGGTGTTTGAATAAAACCCTCTGTTAATGGTAAGTAGATTTGATTTAGAATGTCAGTCAAATAGTCAAAGTTTGTATCGCATTAGAGATTTGTGCATAAAAAAGCACTTTAACTTTTCATTTTGCCATAAAAAGTTGAACATGTAGTGGTGTTTTCTCTATCCCTCTTCTCCTATCCTTGCTGAGCAAGCTTTCATCAGGGCTCATAGTAATCTATATGTCATCCAACATTTTGACAAGAGAGTATCATTAGTAATGTAAAGTTATGCTCCACGCATGGATTCCTTTGACCTACCTACATCTCCCACAGCAGCCTCTCAACAAATCAAAGCACATCATCACGGGAGAGGTTTGATCCATTGAGGTCAATGAGAGTCAACGTTCATGGCTGCAGGCAGCACTGTAGGATTTGAGCAGACGCCGGAGTCTTTCTGCACGGCTGTGGGTGAATTTTGATGGGATACTGCCACCTTGTGATGGGAATGGACTGTAGGATACTTTGCCCTTACTCTTTCTCTATATGTGTCAGAACCAACTCCAGCTACAGGATTCTTTCCTGATGGTTAATAGTAATGTTTTCTCTCTGCTTTCTGAGCCCAGGTCCAAAAATACACAGTGTAGAAGTCATTTTACAAATATAATATGAGATCTTTCAATCTGGTGCTGACATTGTGGTTCTCTATTGCACAGCTTTGGGTGAAGACTGAAACAGTGAGAGCTGGAAAGTGTGTCAAGGTTTTTTTTCTATTCTTTAATCTTTTGATCTAAATGGTAACAGACTGTTCTTTTAATATCGACTAGATGTCTCCCCAGGAGGTTTGGTCCTCACGTACAAATGCCTTTCTTGGGAAAATGGTCATATTAAAAGATGAAAGAAAAGATGAATTGTGGTGTTTTTGGATAATGTTTCAACAGAACCTTCACCAACCAGGTCCCTACAGAGGAACGCTGGAGTTCAGCTGCTCTGCTGCCTCTGTATGGTTTGTTACCATAGTCAATATTTTTGACAAGGAGCAGAAAATCCATTGACATCAAACACAATTTTAATGGAATCCCAAGAACAGCGTTAGTCTATCAAGAAACATGTTGAGTTTATTTATTTTTTTCTTTTGATGTATTTGACCTAATTCAGCAACTACTGGCTTTCGCCAAAGTCACGCAACCCTGGGAGCCATTGTGGATCTTCCTGGACAGGCGGACTATAAGGAAACGCAGTTGTCTGCAGTCATTTGGAAGATGCCCCTGTGGGCTTTAGAGCAGCATGACCAGGGTCAAGTGGCTCTGGACCTTCCTCTCTGGAGACCATGTCTGTTCCTCCTCACGCGATCCAGCTGCCTGCTTCTGCAGTGGTGATGTCAAGCAGAAGATTGCTCTCAGATGGATGAGTGCCCTTCGGTTTCCACAGACAGAGCAGGACAAAAAGCAGGTGAGTGATTGGTTAGTACACTTGTTTCAGAATGGAGATGGTGCAGGACTGGTTTGACCCAATGAACCACAGACTTGGTATTTAGTTGTTAATCTTTGAAATCTATGTTTTTGCTTTAGCTCCTTTGAAATATATGCAAATAAGATTAGCAAATAATAGGGTGAGGATGTGTGTGTCCACATACAGACCCTTAGTGTTCAACAGGTTCAACTGCTTGTTAATTATACTGTTACAAACAGTCTAGTTTATTCTAAAGAGAATTTCTACATCACATACTTTTTGTGGGAATACATACATCTTCTGAAATCGGGTATTATTAGGGAATTAATCCCTCTATTCTGGTAAAATTGTATACTACATGTTGGAACATTGTTGTGAGCCCAACAATAATGTGCATTGCAGAAAGCATCTTCAATAGAACATTTATACCTATTAATAGTAACTTTGCAATATTTGGAAAAATGAAAATATTTTATTCTACTATATCTAACCCTCCATCATCCAAGGCCTGAGGCAGGAATGCGCTATGTGCACGACTGACCGACAGTTACCAGAAATGTTTTGTTGTAGGCATTGCTGCACAAGGAGCTCATACCATATACTGGAAACAAAGGTTCATTTACTTGGTATAATATTTTATGTCAATCTACTTTTTAGCATTTGTGTGAAAATCTAATAATGTTTTAGTTTAGATCATAGTTATGCAACAATAGAACATTTCAAAGGGTTCACACAGTTTCAAACGATATACTGGACCTGGGGTTTAGTCCTACACTCTTCGGCATTATCAGGCATTATGGATCTCTAATGACAAACCAAAAAAAACATGCTTGGGACCATGAAAAGAAATATATATTTTAATTGAATGCATTAAATGCTATTAATAAACCTCTCTTAAAGATTTCAGAGATTCAAAGTTCAATAGAGGTGTATTGTCAATACAACAGTATAGACAGTAATCGGTATTGAAATGCCATTTCACACAGCCCCACCCATAATGCATTTATAAAGAAAAAGTAAGGCAATATATATATAAAATATATCAAAGAGAGAATACACTTAAATACATGTCTAAAAGTAAGTTAAACGAAATACAAAATACCTATAAATATATTTAAATATACATGTAAATCTGTAAAGTCTGTACACTAAACCAGGTGACAACAAAGGACATAACAAGACATTTTAATGTGATCAGTGCATTTTGTAAATGGAGTGTGCAAGACATCGTAATAAGTCCAAGTTATTAGGTTATTGCAACAGGACACAGACAAGAGAGACCGGTGCAAAATGAGCAGGTTAAAATAAAGCATGATGTAAAAGGTGTGGATGCGCGAATGGAAATATTGCATGAGGGTGGAAGTGTGGTGGTCTTTTGGTGGCAGTGAGTTCACTTCGCTTGAGGAAAGAAGCTCCTGCAGTGTCTGGCAGTTACGGTTCTAATGCTGCGGAACCGTCTGCAGGATGGTAGGAGGGAGAACAGTGCATATGAGGGTTGGAAAGTGCTGTTTCCTTGGAGATTGAATGGAGAGAGACACCGATGATCTTTGCTGCAGGACGTTCTGCTCAGCGACGGTGCAGTTTCTGTACCAGACGGTGATGTAGCTTGGTATGATAAAGGGCATCACTGATATTCAAAGGAATGTTTAATAATTTTTTTTGCATTGTTTATAGTATAATGTACAGGTCTTTCATTGTGGGCAGTCTAAGGCACATCTGTGCAATATTCTTGCTCTAATCAGCACCTTGATATTCTCACCTGTGAGGAGGGATGGATTATCTCTGCAAAGGAGAAGTGCTCACTAACACAGGTTTAGATTTGTGAACAATATTTGAGAGTAATGGGTTCCTTGTGTTTGTAGAAAATGTTTCAGATCTTTGAGTTCAGCTCATGCAAAATGGGAGCAAAACTGAAAGTGGTGCGATTATATTTGTGTTCAGTGTAGATAGTTAAAGGTAGTGAGTCTGTCTGCACTTCCTGGAAAAGATGTAGTTAAAGATGTTATATTGGATTTACCTGTTGAGGTTAAATGCTAAGTTGTTAATCTATGATTTGCTTAACACCTTACTTGTAATATTAGGTGCTGCAAATGAGCAAAAAGTAATATTTCTTTTTAAATTAATATTTTAAGAATAAAATTATGTATCTGAGCATGTTGTCTTCAGTTTTTTTGGGTGGTCCATTAAATTGCATTACATATATTTTTATATTCATACTGTACATAAACTTGATCTGAATTGTCTTACAGATTGATTTATGGACAGAACAAAACCCATTGTGAAGCTATGGAAGGGAGAAGAGAGAGGGAGTTCATGGATCCTTGCGGTTTAGGGATTTTATTTCATATCTATATTGCAACATAATTTACTGCAATAGTAACTTTATTTCCTGGATGTTGTTCCTAGAAATGGTGATAGTGTTTTACGGTGACACATCTTTACCATAATCTTGTTGTGACCAGACATTCTGAGAAGTATTGCAGCAATAGCAGCACCTTGTCCACCTCCACTTCATTCCTCATTGCCAGTATGGATGACTACACACCCCCAGACACACACACACACACACACACACACACACACACACACACACACACACACACACACACACACACACACAC
>JBBIGC010000104.1:9844612-9860364 GCA_037576955.1 Lepidarchus adonis
TGCGGCTCCAGACAGGTATGGTTTCTGTTTTTTTGGGCCAATATGGCTCTTTGAACATTTTGGGTTGCCGACCCCTGAGCTAGAGGAACGTCCTCACAGCCAGCAATCTGGACCTATCTTCTAGTGGAGCACATAAACTGGAGAATCTCAGTATAGTTTTCTTTTCTGGATTTTTTTGCTTTGTAATTGTGCTTAACGTGTTAATGTCTCCAGACAATTACCTTCTGTGCATGTGTCAGGTGTCTATTACCATTCTTTCACTCGTTCCCCAGAGGAAAGTTGCATTACTGAAGTTCCGCTTTGAGAAACTGTTAACTGTCTATGCTTTTAGGGCACTTCCATTTCATCACTAACATGTAATCTAAAATACCCTGCATCGTAACATCTGTTATACTGTTTTTGCTTGTTGCATGGTAGACATATCATGTATACAAATGGTAAACAAATCATTGTATGTTAGCATTGCTTTACAGATGCCCTTTTCAGCCATGAGCCTACTATCAGTTTACCCAAGTGGCCAAAGTGGCATATGGTGCGGTTGTTACTGTTGATGGAGCTAGCATGAGTAGTAAAGAGACCATTTTATACAAGCATCCAGATGCAAAACTGCAGAATGGCTGCAGCTGGCAGTCCATTATTCTGCCTTGTGTTCTGTAACTAAGTAAGATGTGCAGGAAATTATTAAAGTGAAATAAACAGGCAGCAAAACAGGGCTGCTGGAGGACGTTTTGCTAAATGCACGAGCGGATGTCAACTCCTATCCATCTGGATACAGGCTTTCAGGAAACTCTTTTACCATGTGAGGATGAATAATATATCTCATTTTCCTCAGCCCAACACACACCCACAGACACACATACAATCACACATATGCACACAAAACTATTTTCTGCAATGGCTGAGCAGCTCTGTGGCTCAAATAGAGTCTCAACACTGAGTCTGAGTGAAATCTTTATGACCTGCACTGCTGTTTTATGGAAGGCCTTGTTTAAAATAATTTATGTGCTGCTGGCTTCAGGCAGTGGCATGTGTGCAGCCATATACAAAAAAATGACGTGCATAAAATTACATGGTTTAAATAATGTCTGAGCATAAGTGTTTATTGTTTAAATACTGCCTACAGATTTAAAGGGATTTTGTCATTGTACACTCCAATCCAAACTACTGTTAGCAATTTAATAAAACTGTACTAAAATTATGTAAAAAGCTTAATAGTCCAAAAAGTGTTGGATCTGTTATTGGGAGATCACAAATTTGATCCCAAGTTTTGCCTCAGGTATATGTGGTTAGGAGTCAAAAAGGCAGGAATGGCCTTGGTGTCTTTGAGAGGGTGAAACCTCTTCTCTAGCTGACATGGGCATCTGCTAGGTGATGTAACATGTTTGGCAGTTAGTTTTCTCTCATCCAAGTGTGTTGAGCTGTGATGCAGCAATGATGTTGCATCAGTTTACTGGTTTCATGTGATACTATTCTTCAACCTCCTAGAACTGGTGGAATCATTTATTTAGCATGTCCTAGCTAGAAGTTGGACTTAAACAAGACAAAAAAATCAGGTAAATGTATATAGAGATAGATGCTCCATAAACACAATTATTTAAATACAGTGGAGGAAATAATTATTTGACCCCTCGCTGATTTTGTAATGGACACTCTATAATTTTAATGGTATTTTAACAGGGAGATGGAATATGAAAAATACAATCCATAAAATCACATTATAAAAATATATACATTTTCATTGAGTGAATTAAGTATTTGAGCAAAACAAGACTTGGTGGGTAAACCCTTGTTGGCAACACAGAGGTTAGATGTTTCTTGTAGTTGATGACCAGGTTTGTGCACATAGCAGGAGGTCCATTCCTCTTTGTAGATCAGCTCTAAATCGTTAAGGTTTTGAGGCTGTTGCTTAGCAACTTGAAGCATCAGTCTCTCCGCAGGTTTTCTAAAGGGTTTAGGTCCAGAGACTGGCTAGGCTACTGCACGACCTTAATGCAATTCTTTTGGAGCTACTCCTTTGTTGCCTTGGCTGTATGCTTTGGGTCATTGTCGTGCTGGAAGACACATCCATGACCAGTTTTCAGTGTACTGGCAGAAGGAAAGAGATTGTCACTCAAGATTTGGCCCCGTCCATCCTCCCGTCGATGTGGAGAAGTTGTCCTGTGCTCTTAGCAGAAAAAAGCTTGTTTCCACCTCCATGCTTGACCGTGGGGATGGTGTTCTTGGGGTCATAGTCAGCATGTGCCTTCCTCCAAACACAAAAAGTCGAGTTGAGGCCAAAGAGGTCAATTTTGGTCTCATCTGATCACAGAACCTTCTCCTAAGTTCTCTCTGAATCATTCAGGTGTTCACTGACAAACCTCAGACGGGCCAGAAGTGCCTCCTTGAGCAGGGGGACTTTGTGGACACTGCAGGATTTTAACCCATTACGGTGGAGTGAGTTACCAATGGTTTTCTTGGTGACTGTGGTCTCAGCTGCCTTGAGATCATTCACAAGCTCCTCCTGTGTAGTTGTAGCTGATCCCAGAACAAGGTCGATTGATGGTCATTTGTGTTTCTTACATTTTCAAACAATTGCAACAGCAGTTGTCTACCCAGCTTCTTGCTTATGGTTTTGTCGCCCATTCCAGATGACTGGTTGAGACAGGTGTCTTTAATGTGCGTGACAAGTTGAAATTTGGAGTATCTGTGGGAGCCAGAACTCTTAATGGTTGGTAGGGGATCAAATACTTATTTCCCTCAAATAAATGCAAAATAATGTAAGAATAAGAACAATAAGAAGAACTTTATTTATCCCGAGGGAAATTCTTTGCAGCAAGAAACAGAAAAAAAACAGAGAAATAGTATACACACACAGCACTATACAAATAATTATAGTACTTGTTGGGTGAATAAAAATAAAATAAAGGTAAAATATATAATAAATAAAAATAGAATAAAATATAGACAATATAATAACATAAGTAGAAACTGAATAAAAATGGTGTAGGTGAGTGTAGAAAGTGACATAGTGTTGTGTGTCTATATAATGTAGAATATTTATGTATGTATAACTTTTCTTTTTTATATTCTGTCTCTCACTGTTAAAATAAATCTTCTTTTAAAATTACAGATTGTTTATTTCTTTGCTAGTGGGTTTACAAAATTACTAAAATCAGCGAGGGCTCAAATAATTATTTTCTCAGCTGTAATTACATAAATAAATGATTATATTGACAGTTGATTTTATTGTGTAACGACATGAACCTATTAATATCCATTTTTCCAAATGGGAATGTAAGAATGTAAATTCAAGTTTCCACCATAATAATAAAATATCTCCCTTTCTACAGCTGTGATATTGACTGAAAGCTTGGAATCCAGACTTTCTTCACTGCTTGGTTCAATGATACTAAATGTTTTTATTACTACCAGTAATAACTTCTAAGGGTTAAAGTCCAAAGACGGGCTCCTGCTGAGCTTTCATCTTAGGTGCCAGTTGTTGAGCTCATTTGGAAGCAATATTTGCCCTCTGAGCTGTGGGGGGAATCTGTGTTCGCAGGATTGAACAGCTTGACATGAGGATCACTCTGTTTACAGTATCATCCTCACGGGTCCTGAGGCACTGCGAGAGTAAATGGGACAGTGTGGGGGTGGAGGTGGGGGTGGGGCAGGGCTTCACTCCTCTACCCCCTAGACCCGCTTGTCTATTAAAGGTGAACTGAGTCCACAGTCAGAAGAACCCTTGGCTTAGACCCAAAGCCTCTGATGTCTGGCTGTGCAAAGCTGTGTCAACAAGAACATAACTATAAAGGCAAATTTTGCTTTCTGTCCCATTAATAACCATATTTAATAAGCACCTGTATCTTTTAAAGATGTCACTCTATTATTTTATTATTTAAATAATAAAATACATTAAAATAAAGTAGTAAAAAAGGCCATATTTTTAACATAGGAGTAATTAGGTATTAGGAACTGGATGTATATACTTACAGTTGTGCTCATAAGTTTACATACCCTAACAGAATGGTTGGCTGGTTAGTGTTTGGCTGAAGCCATTTGTTGTCAAACAACTTTGTTTACTCTTTTTAAATCGTAATGACAACAGAAATTACCTAAATGACTGTGATCAAAAGTTTACATACATTGACCTGATAACATGTACACAACTTGACACAAGATTCAAGATTCAAGAGGTTTTTATTGTCAATACAGCCATATACACAGTACACAGTGTATTGAAATAGTGTTTCACGCAGCCCCCCACCCTGGTGCATTTGTAAAAAAAGAGATAAAATAAAAACTACAAAACCAAAATATAATAACTATACGTATACTTTGAAACAAAAGGGAGATATAAAGAAAGGAATTATATACATACACTGAACAGAAAGACAAAAGACATTTTAAAGTGACAGTGCAAATGAGTGCAAAACAAAAAATATATTTAGTGCAAGTGATGAGTGCAAACAAATTTTTTTGAGTGCAAACAAATATCCTCAAATGACTATTAAAGGAACCATCTTCACCTGTGATCTGCTTGCTTGTGATTAGTGGGTGAGTATAAAAGGTCAGTGAGTTTCTGGACTCCTGACAAACCCTTACATCCAGTGATGCTTTTTGTATTTTAAAGTCAAAGGATCTGTGGGGAAAGGTAGTTAAACTTATTAAAACAGGAAATGTATATAAGAAAATATATAATCAGCAGTGTTCAGACTCTAATTAAGAAGTGGGAAATTAGATTTTCTGTTGAAACCAAACCACAATCAGGTAGACCAACTACAATTTCATTTATTTAATGAATGCAATTACTATACAAATGCCATAAAGTTTCCCACTTACAATACGTCAAACAGCACGAGCCTCAAACATTCATGCACAGTCATTTGAAGTAGAGTGAGACTAAAATTTAACTTTTTAGCCACAGCCATAAACTCTACATTTGGAGAGGAGGCAACAAGGCCTGTGATGAAATGTACACAATTCTTTCTGTGAAACATGGTGGTGGATCACTGATGTTTTGGGGATGTATGAGCTAGAAAGGCTCAGGAAATTTGTTCAGAATTGATGGCAAGATGAATACCGTAGGTTATTAAAATATACTGGAGGAAAATTTGCACTCATCAGCCCGGAAGCTGCACATGGGATGTACTCGGACTTCATGAGGCTTGCGGCAACATGAACGAGCAGCATACGTATAGTGAATGCCTGTGTCTCTTGTGGGAGTCCAGTATTAACACAAAGCAGTTAGACGTTCAACTACATTCTAGTACCGTATATGACGGACAAACACAGCAAAAAAGGGAGCCAGCGCCCCCGGTCATCTGTTACTATAGCTCATCACCCCCGCCTCTAACCACATTCAGGGCCCAGACCATTTGGGATGTGTGTGTGTCTGTGTGTGTGTGTGTGTGTGTATTAATTGTCAAATCACAATTTAGCTATTAAATGCTTACAGGTATTTTGTTTCTTTTCTTAGTGACACTAAATATTTGTTGGCTAATATCTCCTAACTGATGATGTCCTGTCTGTCTGGCTGTCTGTGTCCGTCCGTCCATCTGTCTATCATAAATCCATGCTTTTGATGGAAAATGGGTCCTTACTCCTCCCTCTCTGGAGTTTCAGAGCCATGATTGGCTTGTCTGAGGTCTGATGCTCTTGTCAATACTTCTTTCTCATTGGATGATCAGGAACCAATCAGTAATGATGCTAAAACCACAGATTTTTTATTGCTTTTCTTCCCAGAAATATGTAATTTCCATTCCAGTGGATGCAGAGTCTGAAAACCTTTGACTTATTTGTCTTTATTTTATTGTTTCAAAACTGAACATACCTTTACCTATTCAGAAAACAAATGAACCCATCTCAGGAACAATGTCTAATTTTTACGTTGAGGTTGCTTGCATAATCATTCTAATGATTTCCTAAGAGTTGTAATATGAATGGAAATATAGAAAATAGAATAAGAGAACTTCCTTTTATTCTAATGCTCGTCAGATTTGTGTTGCGTGTGGGATTTGTGGAGCACAGAAGAAATGAGGGATAAAAATTAATATTTTTGTAACCAATCATGAATGCAAATGAAAAGGGGGCGGATTCACACATAAGTAAAACATAATATTTGTTGGAAATTTTTGTGATTATAAGTAAAGTTTGCTGTGACAGACAAAAATGTTGGAAAATGATGTAGAGAAGTTTTAAGTGACCGGAAACATCCACCTACAACCAGCATGTAAACACTCAGACCCATAGCAGGGTTTTCATGATAATATCTCACAATACTTCACCACTGCTGCTGATGATGGAAGGCTATGCTGATTATTGTAAACATTGATATTGTAATTATTAATTTATCTTGTGTCTTTATTTAATCAGTTTTCATTATTTCATTATTCACTTGTCAATACTTCAGTTATACTGGCAAACTGAATATGCTGCTCCACCTTTCTTTCTAAACAGAATGGACACAGGAATAATGGCTTTTATATGGAAAGTAGATCAGTTGTATCTGAAAAGTCACTAGGCACCTGAAACATTGCTAAATCATGCAAAAAAGGGAGTGAGCTGGGAACAGTCACTCTTCTTGTCTTTTGTTTCAGTCGATTTCTTCTGCTTAGCAAATAAATGATCTCTGCTCTTGAAGGCCAGAGTCTCTTTATCCGACTCTGAAGGTTGATGAACCACAGAGCCAGACTAGAGTCCACAGGACATTTCCAGAGTGTCCAGATGACCTGTCTGTGTCCTACCTACAAACTTACGACTATTACTGGACATTTACTGTATGTTGTACTAGTATAGCTACATGCTCCATAAAAATACTCCATGGAACGCAACAGGAAATCCTTCCTTCCCACTGCCGTCAGACTCTACAACTCATCCCTCAATCACACACCCACACCCACACCCACACCTACACCCACACCTACACCCACACAATAATCTGGAAAATAACCTGGTGCTCCTTACGTGCAATATTCTTCATTCTTCATGTGCAATATTTTTCCATGTGCAATATTTTTCCATGTGCAATATTCTTACTCATGTGCAATATTTTCCATGTGCAATATTCCTCATGTGCAATATTTTTACTCATGTGCAAGATTCTACATGTGCAATATTCTCTGTGGACAACACTACTTTTTTTCACATTACAAAATCAAACTTAATAGTACTATGTCCTCCATTAGATTTTATTTCTTCTATCAGATTTTAGATTTAATTTTTATTCCACTAAACTATTTTTATATTTTTTACATTATTCTATTCTACTGTTCTGTGTCTGTGTGTCTTTGTGTGCTGTGGCAGTCAACACAAACAATTTCCCCCCGGGATTAATAAAGTTTTCTCATTCTGATTCTGATGTGACAATAAAAACTTTATATAGGATCTGTGAATGTATAAAACACACTTTCTACAGACTTCATGTTGAATTAGAAAATCTGGCATAACAGTATATAGGACATGGTATAAAATCATAATGCACTATACTTTTGTCCAACCTTAGTCAGACTCAGAAAGAAAACTAATGCGATGCACATCTGGACACTCAACCATCATGTGCTCTCACTGCTTAACTCCCTGCTGAGAGAAACTCCAAGAAAAGATTTAGAAGGAGGGAGAAGAAAACAGGGTTGTTTTGCAATCTAAAACTGTCTTCTCTTTCGCATGTTCTTTCTAAATAATTGTCTCTTCTCTCCTCTGCCGCACAGCCTCCGAAGTTGTGCACTTCCCTTTAGTAGTGGCAGAGTGTGTGAGCTGCCTGTGTTTGGTGTCTGGTCATTCTTACTCAGGGCTCATGTGTCACTGATTTGTTATCTGAGCAGGTCTTTCTCCTTTGTGTCAGCATAATGTTTGGGAGCAGAAGAAGCAGGCATTCATATTTGACGAGGTTTTTGCCAAAGGCAATTCTTGAAATTTGGAAGCTTTTTAGAGTATGTACATAATTGAGAGGCTTTCGCGCTTTGTCTTACCTCAAAATAACTCGCACAAAATCCCCTCCGCTCTGTCAAAATATGCCACCCACCACTGCAGAATTAGACAGACATGTGCACAAACTCCTCAAGCAAATGCTTTACAGGCTTTACGAACATTTACTATGCGCCCAAGACAGCCTTCTGCTTTCTTCATTTCTAAGAATTACAGTGCAGTCAGTTAAGCATTTCCCTGTGATGTTATTGTTTCCAGGCATTTATTTTAGTCTGCTTATACTGGATGTGGATCAGTCCTTCTTAGTATCACAGCTTGATTTGTAATTACGCTTGCAATTAATTTATTCAAGACAGTCTAAGCATTCTTCTCTAGAAGCTAACTAGGTTGAAACACATAAAACCAGGGTGGTGTCTATGTGGGTGGCAAGGAGTGGCCCAGAGCCCGTGATTATTGATTGACCCCACCCACTGTCCTAGTAAAGAACGCCCTCAAGGGTATAAGCGTTTTAAAAGCTCCCAGGAGTAGCATTATAATCTTACGTAGCTTAACTAACATAACGGTGGGAGTAAAGTGACAAGCTATGACTTTCAAGCTATACTATTTTTTATAGTATATTACTTTATTCTATTTTTGCCTTACTTTATCTTACCTGTAACTTCTTGAGCAACTTCTTACTTACTGTTTTTCTTAGTACTCTGTTTGCTGTCCTGATGCTGTAACCATGTGGAATTTCCCACTTGTGGGACAATAAAGGATTATCTTTGTCCTTATCTTATCTTATCTTATCTTATCCCCTGCTATTCAGAAAATGTTATTTTATAGATTGTTCCTGTTGTTTTAAAGATTCACTTTTTCAGAATGGGCAATAATAAAGTGGTAAAAATGGTAAGAAGACGGTGATGGATGTGTCTGCGGGGGCTTCGTGTGAATAAAGTCCAATGAATGTTGGCAGCATGCAGTTCTGAGTGGGGCTCTACAGTAAAACAGAACCCACACTCATTTCTGTTCGTAGCTGTAGTAGTGAAGAAAAAAATTGGTTTGTCAGATTTTTGTTGTGTCATGCTGTTGACGACACAAAGTTGGTTTTATTGTTTGAATGGAAAAGAATGAAATAGTGGAAGAGCAAAATTAATGTGTGTTGTAAGCTCTGTTTATGTGACACTCTCTCTCTCTCTCTCTCTCTCTCTCTCTCTCTCTCACACTCTCACACTCTCTCTCTCTCTCTCTCTCTCTCTCTCTCTCTCTCTCTCTCTCTCTCTCTCCAGGATTGATCACTGGAACAATGAGAAAGAGCGACTGGTGTTCATTACAGAGAACACACTCCTAATCTGCAAGTATGACTTTATCATGCTGAACTGTGAGCAGATCCAGAGAATCCCTCTTAATATTGTGGACCGTATTTCCCATGGTGCCTTCATCTTCCCACCTCGCTCCCTTCTTAAGTGAGTACCTGTGTGCATCTTCCTTCACCAAAACTCAGAAAGAATTACAGTAGTGCTTGAACGTTTGTTACCCGTTTACAATTTAGTTTATATTACTGCTTACATATAACACCTAAAACATCCATCAATTGTTGTCCTGAAAGTCATAAAAGTACATAAAGAGAATCCATGTTTACCATGGCAAGAACAAATGACATTTCTGAGGACCTGATTGCTCAAGTGGTTAATACCCATGAGGCTGGAAAAGGTTACTAAACTCTCTCTAAAGAATTTGAACTTCACCAATAGACAGTCAGACAGAACACCACGGAAAAATGGTTTGTGTATAGACGAGATCAAAATAGTACTTTTTGGTTTGAATGGAAAGCTCAGTGTTTAGACAAATTAAAGCAGTGCATTTCACCAGTCTGTGAAATATGATGGGGGTAGTGTCTTTGATTTGGGTATGTTTTGCTGCATATGGGCCAATAAGGCTCGTCATTGCTGATGGAACAATGAACACAGACTTATACCAGTAAAATCAGTCCATATAATGAAAGTGGGGCATTTAATGTAAGGAAAGTTCTTGTTCTTTGTGCTAAAACTTGTCCAAGCCAATGTGCAGCACTGATCCTGAGTTATTAGAAATGTTTACTTGCAGTTATTGCTACTCAAGGGTTTCATATCAGATACTGAAAGCAGAGGTTCATTTACTTTTGGCATGCACAGCTAGTTTTCCTCAATAAATACAGTAAATGACCAACTATGATGTTTTTGTCTTCTTTGATGAACTGCATTTTCTTTATTTACTTTTAGGATTTGAACATCTGATGATGCTTTAGACCATATTTGCTGTAAAAATCTCTAAAGATTTCCTAAACCTTTATGCAATTTTGTAGTCTTCTCTGGGCTTCAAAGTACCTTTCTCAAGAAAGCCAGAGGAATAAAAGCAATACAGATGGAGCAATAGCACATTTAGACCTTTTCCCCCAAGGAGCTCATAAAAATAGTTATGCAACTGCAAACGGCTTCTCATATTATCACATCTGCATCAGATAAGACACTACACAAATGTAGCATGAACATCAGGAATGAAAACAGAACAAAATTTAAAAGTGTCCACAGTAATTATTGTTGTTTTGCAAAAGATTGTCAAGTGTAATGAATAGTCATGCAGTGAAGCAGAAGCTCAGCCTCTGTTTTACAGTTCTCTGGTAAATTCCTCCTCACCTTTTGTATTTCATGGCTGTTGTCAAGCGTGAGGTGAAAGTAAGGTTAGTACTGTGAAGAAGATACAGAAGTAGTATGTGTAACTCGCACATCAGTGTTGTCATGTCTGAATTTATGCTGATTGTTCCTGTACCTGGAAGTCGCTTTGGACAATAAATTTGAATACAGTTTTTAATAAATAAAATTTTAAAATAAATAAATAAATACATTAAAAAGTAGCTTTCAGAAAAACAAGGGAATGACTCCAGTATAAGCCCTGTCCTGTGCAGGTCAATAACATGTTGATTACTACTGTAAAAGCTCTTTAGATTCATTCTAGTCTTATTTTCTATCTAGAGGTGAAGTTTTGCTTGAAATAAGTTGTGTTCTAGACCTGTTCTATGTCTAGAAAAGATTATTTGAAATGTGTTGTTTTGTCTAGAGGGTCATACTGAAACTGAAATTGATTAACCATGTAATTGATAATATGGTGTTAAGTGAGTTGCCATACCTCATTATGGATATGCAGAGGTGCAGTATATTTTTATCAGTTTCACACTTGTCTATAGTTCATTAAAACTTAGTCCTATCTGCTACATCAGTACTCTTCTGCTGCTGTGAAAAATAACACAGATGCATTGTGTACTGTACTGTTCTATGGCGGTTTTTTTATAGACAGACATTGTAAATACATTATTGTATATTATACATTCAAAAACCACTAAAACCACTTACTGACAATACAGGACTAAGAAAGAAACATGTGAAAGCTGTTATTTAGTATGTGCCTTTACCCACAGGTGTAGGCATAATTAGCATTAGAAGTCTTGCCCAAGGACTCTTACTGTCGTAACGTTGTGTGACAGTGGGAAGTGAATTCCAGTCTGCTACATAGACCTTAGCGGCATTACCCATATGCTACATCAGCTGCTTACAAAAGCTGTTAATGTAATGCTCACCCTAAATTGCACAACAAAGACTAATTTTACTACATAAAGGGTCCTCGAGTTACGTAAGGGTTTGGTTCCTCTGAGTATGATGCAACAATTTTGACATAAGTCAGAACTCATGTAAGTTATGATGCTGCATTGAACAGTCTTTATTGAACAGCACTGTGCTTTATTAACAGCCGGCAACGTGCATGAACACACTCATATTACAGTAAAGCATTTAGGAAACGTTGCTCCAGATGGAAATCCTCTTTTTAATGCGTTAACATACACCACAGCAGTAAACGCATTGGAGAGGAGACTAGTGGCAAAACCACACTGACGGTGCCTTAGCACAGTGCACTATTAACCCCCATCTCACCCACCAATTCCTTAGTCAACACTAACAGTGAATAAAACAAACATACAGGCTCTCACACACTGCACATGCTCCCGTATTGCCGTAAATCATTTAGTAGGCGTTCAACTACCTTCTACTACCATATATGACTGTAAATACACATTTTTTTCTTGTTCGTATTGTTCCTTTGTTCTGATATTCATGCCCAGTCTGATCTGAATATGCATCATGGTGAGGCAGTGGTGACCTAGTGGTTAGGACTTTGCCCCTGAGATCCGATGGTCGCAGGTTCAAGTCCCAGCCCAGGCACCACTGAGGAACCCTTGAGCAAGGTACCGTCCCCACTTCACTGCTCCCCAGGCGCTGTTGATAGCTGCCCACTGTGCACATGTGATGGGTTAAATGCAGAGACACATTTCGTTGTGGTGACTGTGTGCAGTGGTGTGTTCACAATGATCAGAAATCACTTATCACTGAATCACTAATTAGGTAATAATTTATTTTTCAGTACTGATAACTCTTTCACAGACAGCAGTTAACATCCTGCAAAAAACACTGAGCATTTGACTGAAGGAGTTAAGCTCAGTCACTAGTACAGATTGTGAGGCTACATAAACGGCTGCAAAGCTAATCACTAAATATATGTATAGATGTGTAACATTGAAATGAATTGCTGAATGCCTTGCGTACCAAAGGTGCTCACAGTGTAATAAATGAAGCTAGCTTTTTTTTTTTACCTGTCCTGTCTTGACAGTTTTGGCAAACAGCATACGAGTTCTGGTTGCCTGTAGTGTCAGGGCAGTTTAGCTTTACATGAAAGACCCTAGGTGATCGCAGAGCAACACCCCCCCACCAAACCAAGACCCGACACCCCAGCCCAACCAGAAAGGCCCGGAGAGCCCCATAGGTGTATTTAAACACTATTCAGTTCTACCTTAAATAAAACCTAGTCTTTGCTGTTCTGCTTGAAGCCCCTATTTTGGGGGCTAACTTTCTAGTTGATATAGTTGTGTTTAATACCTAATAACTTCACACCAGATTGTCAGAGGAACATTATTCAAATTGTAAATTGAGCAAAACAGGTGCACCATTAAGAACATGGAGTGTAATTTTTGAAAATGCTGTTGTTTTTCTAAACCACAGAAGAAGACACAATGTTGCATCCTAATATTCTGGGGGTTTTGTTTAATAACCAATTTAAAACTCATTTACTCCATTTAACTCCAGGTGCACTGATTATCTTTGGCCCAGTTCTTCTGTGCTCTGATCTTTGAGCTGTGATCTTTTCCTTGATTTCTCTTCTCTCTTTTCTATGTCCTCATTGTAAGACTAAAATATATGCTGGAGAATGGATTGAATTATTTATCCCAACAGTACTAAAAGTATTTAAAAGGTACCAGTGGGTTCAGTGCAGTAGGATCTAAACAGTGACAGCACACCGGAAAGAAGCCAGCATCTTCTCTTTGACTTTTTCTGGAGGAGGATTACGTGGAAGTGAGTTGAATGTGAGCAGGGCTTTTATGAGGCGAGTGGGGGGTGGTTTGTCAGAAGGGCTCCACAGCCATGCTCTTGTGTAAGTGATTAGTGGCAGAAATTAATGTAGGCCTTTCATCCAAACCTTTTAAAGCTGGCTCAGGGGACACCAACCCAAGTAAAACTAATTTGATGAATAAAACGTAACACAGCGTGAAGTGCTTAGGAGAGGCAGACTGTATTGGAGGGGCTTTATCTTCGCACATTACATTCAATTATAAATAAAACGCCAGTGAAAACCAGCCCAAAGTGCTGAAGGGAAGGAAAAGCTGGCCTCAAACTGCCTTCTTTCTCTGTCTATTTCCTTCTCTCTCTCTCTCTCTCTCTCTCTCTCTCTCCACCCTCATTTTCTTCTCATTTTTCTCCGTCTTTCTCTTTTTTTCCCTTTGATCTCAATCTCTTTCTCAGTGAGGCAGATGTCAGTGCACATGACACATCTCCATTTATCTGAAATCTCTCAACACACAAAGCGTCACAGTCTGCTGTAGACACAAATCATCTTTATTGATCCACACTCAACCCCACCAAACATAGAATTGAACATCTGCCAGTCACAATGATTGATACATTTCTTAATTCTGCTGTGATCAATCATTTGGCTAATCATAAATTGCCAATATCATCCACTCAGGACCTTTAGCACCCGTTAGCAATGCGGGAAAACTGTTACAATTCTGGAGTGGCACCTCCTTCGTTGAACCTAATTTTTTTTATACCATCAAATAGCATCATTCAAATGAATAATTAAATGAACAGAGTGCCTCTTTGTTCCCTGGCCTCCTCCAAAGTGCAGCCCATGTCAGCATGTATAAATTGAGCTGTCCCTGTGCTATATATGCATGTAGTCCCTCGGCCTATTTCAAATCCAACCTGAAGTGACCCCGTCTTACTCATGCAGTTCTCTGGGGGAAATTTCTCTGAGGAGATTAACAGTGACTAATCATTTCTATAACTGAGGCCCATGAATTGTTTCATTTGATTGGTGACTCAATTCCAGGTATAGTTCAATGAGTTTTGATTAGTTTAAAAAGGAGTGCTGTCTGTCTGTCTGTATTTAAGCAGAATGTCATACAAAGCAACTCAAACAATTTAAATAAACAAGCAAAAAAAGTCATTAAAAACCAACTAACCCCTTAGCTACTCAACCAGTGAGCTGCCTACTACAACTGCAACAACAGCTAATCTAAGAAATCACAAAGGGACCCAGACGAACATTTAAGGAACTGCTTATCTGTTTCTCTTCAGATACAATCAGCATTTATAATTACAAGCAGAAGGACGAAATAGAATCCATCAGAGACTTGGAAAGTGAAAATCACTGCTAACCAAGAGAAGCAAAGTTACAATGCTCTGCGGAAAACTGGAACTGTCTAAAAGACGTCAAGCCTAAAGCTACCACAGCCTTCCACATTAAGAACATACCAGCAGCCAAACATGGTGGTGGTAGAGTGATGATGGGGAATTGTTTCACTGCTTTAGAGCCCGGGCAACTTGCCATACATGATTCAATTGCCCCTGATGTGAAGCCGAAGTGGGTCAGAAGAAAGAAAATGATGGTTTTGGTGTGACTTTGTCCTAACTTGATCTTCACTGAGATGCATAAAGACAGTTTATGCTTAGAAACCCAACAATCTGATTGAAATAAAGCAATTTTGCAAAGAGTGGGCCAAGAAGAGAGGAAAGACAGAGAAAGCATAACAGCTATACAGAACTAAATAAAGTAAATCATTATTTTGAGTGTTAAGGAGAGGAGGGTATGCACTTGTTCTTTTTCCTTTCTTTTTGTTTTGTTTTTAAGTCCTCAGCCTGCTCCTCAGCCTGCTCCTCAGCCTGCTCCTCAGCCTGCTCCTCAGCCTGCTCCTCAGCCTGCTCTTCCGCCTGCTCCTCCGCCTGCTCCTCAGTGACTATACAAAGTGATAGAAGACTTAATGCTATAGTTTGTAATTGTATTTGTTTCCCTCTGAAGCAATGTGGGGGAGTTGAAGTTCTTTGGTGCTTTATAAGGAGCTTCGACGTTGGTCTCATTGAGAACCTGGAAACAGTAACCTGTGCTAAAGATTCATGGTACGTGTCATTACAGTTTGCAGTCATCCCCCGTTATATCTTGAAGCTGTTCACCGTACCAGTTGGGAGGCAGAATTAACTGACTGTGATGGGGAACCAGGGATGTATTTTTTGCACTTTTTCTAAAACCGTCTAGACAAGATAATTACCCAGTTCCCCCTATGTCCCACTGCACACCTCAGCCGAGGAGAGCTTGTTTTGGGGTATTCAAAGATCTAACCAAAATGTTTTCTACAAATTGGGTGTACGAAAATATCTCTCTCTCTCTCTCTCTCTCTCTCTCTCTCTCTCTCTCTCTCTCTCTCTCTCTTTCTCTCTCTCTCTCTCTCT
>JBBIGC010000104.1:9877504-9909970 GCA_037576955.1 Lepidarchus adonis
TAAATATAGTCATAAATGGTGGTTATTCTGACAAGAGACTCAGTTGTTGTTATTTTTAGTTGCTTTAATAGTGTGGATCACTATTTTCTTTTTGATCCTCACAATTCTGAAATCCAGTCGCGGGCCGGATACGGTCAGTTGATGATCACTGTACTAAAGTATTGCAACATATTCAAGACGTACTTTACTGTTGAAAGTGGCTGTCTGATGACTTCATGTTTCATTAGGATGTTCTTTGTGATCAGTACATGACCTGTAAACATCAGTCATCCTCATACTAACCTGTGTTTTACCATCAATGGCTAGAATCTGGTCAGTTGCTGTTGATTATATTATAGTCATCGGAATGAAGAGTGTTTCTGCTTCTGATTCTTACTCTTCACCCAACGCCTTCTCTTTTCTTCTCTAGAGCCATTCTATCAACAATCTCTGCTTCCACCCACCCCCTCCCCAGTACCCTGCACTCCTTACAAGCTCCCTGAAGCATGAAGGTGCATATGTCATATTTGTTTGATGATCTGGAGTGTGTTATTACAGTTGAGCGCCATGCTGGAATTCCCCAGATTTTGTAATTGCAGTTTGCATTCAGCACTGCTCCAGCAGAGTGGCCATGTTAAACAAACTCGCCTCTTGCTCAGTGTCGTCTCAGAGCTGACGGAGAAAAAGCTTTGTTTTCACTAGCGCTAATTTTTTTTTTTTTGCCTACTTAGGGGTCAATGAAAAATCTGATATATATTGTATATGTTCAATGCCTGTGCAGGCAGTTTGTACCGAAGATCACTGATGTCTTGCATCATTTGAACCTTCTCATGAAGCACCCTATACCTGCTGTCCGGTCAGAACAGAATCTTCTGTCTCCGATGTGGGAACTTTACAGTGACGTCTGACCATTTCTATTGATTTAAAATGTAAAGGTGAAGAGATTTGGTCAAACTATGTAAAGAAGTAAGGAGATACAAGGATGTGTTCTGACACTTGTACTATATGTTAATCGTCCATAAGTGTAGATAGATTTTCACATAAATTAAATATATCAGCTCAGTTTAGTGTATGTCTTTTAGGCAATATTAACATTGATGTAATATACTTTATTCATTTTTTTGCTATTTGAACAAAATCTTGTATCTTCACTTGTTTTGAAAATACATCTCATAATTCACCTATTGTCAAAATGTTATGTCAACCAATGAGAAGTGGTCTAAATAACATTAAACACGTTTCTTTAACCTACAATTAATTTAGGAATGTTTTCCTCGTGTTAAAACATTTTATTCTACAAATATGTACATATTCTAATGACGTAAATCCGATGCATTACTTTCTTTCAGTATAGGCTTATACTGAAAAAAGCGTCTGTAGTCCAGGTCATGTGTTTGTTACTGAATTCTTCAGTGGTGGGTGGATTTCACTCATGTGCGAATCCTTTGCAGATGCAGGAAATGACACAGAGTTATTCAGCTCCAGTGAGCTACCCGTCTTCTTGAAGGAAAGTGTGCCCCTCACAGCTTTCATTTTGTCATTCGTTGCATGCACCTACTGATTCTTTTATATAAAATCTTCTTTAAGGGGTAAACAAGGTCATTCTAGATGTGGCCATTCTGCTTGACTGAGCATGGTGCTTTACTAGAACGGGATTCGTCCTCAGTTCCTGTGTCTGTTTCATACATTCAGCCTTTCTGCTCTATAATGAAAACGTGCTCTGATGGCTCAACACGGTAAAAGAATACAGAATCAAGGCGTGTATGCCTGGCCAAGCAGATATTACTTCATATACTCTTCTTCATCTGATTAGGTTTTTTGGGACCCTACACAATGGTGCACTGTTAAGGTGCACTGCTTGATTTCAAACACACTGGAATATATGACCGCATGCTTTTCATTCAAATGCCTCTCACGATATCTGCTTACATGCTCATGGCCTACAGTGCTGCACAGGTTAACACATGAAGCATCCTGCTTAGTTTGATCTTTAGTACCATAAATAATCATAAGCGTTGTGCAGCATAATGTAATACACCCATTAGTCTGCTTTGCCTGATACACGAACACCAGTTTAACAACACCCTAACATGCCACTACAATGTTAGTACAATATCACTGAAGTATTAGGAATGTTCTGCCATTTGTCCTTTCATAATTGTAATGTTTTTGTAATTGTAATTTGAAAAAAAACTTCTATGTGACAATCTTAATCACAAATAAGCTCCAACAAAGCTATAGACCATTTCGGTTTTTTATAGAACCATTCGTGTAAACCTTCTAATAATGTCTTCTTTCGACCCATTTAAGGGTTCTTTCTTGTATGTTGAGGTTCTTTAAACTTCAAAAAGGTTCTTTACATTCACACATCTCCAACAATGAATCTTTAAAGAACTATCCATTAGTAGGTTCTTTAGAAAAACAAACATTCCACACACAGAACCCTTTTGGGCATCCTTAAACGGGATTATCAGTCTGTGCTAGACACAAATCTTACAGGTTTGGATTTTGACACCTCGGGTACAGGTTGTTGTTTTTTTTAGCTGTCTGCCCTCTCTGGGTGGAAATGCATTAACTGTTCCTCTAAATACCTTTAACTGTAGATTCCACTCATATTTATAGACTGAGCTGCTTCAGCAGGTGTTTTCCGCTGTTTTCTCATCTCTTCCAGTGCTCTGAGCAGCAAGAAAATTGGTGGAGGAGTGGAGTAGGATTGGAAGGAAAAAGCATGAACTTTAAGGATTTCTGGATGTAGCTTTTTTTGGCTATTGTACACTAATAGCTACATATGGTAAACAAACAGCAGACAAACTATCATCACAGTTTTAGGCTTTAAGGCTTTTCCAGCTAGACCGAGAACTGCAATCTGCTTCTAATTCTGTTTTTCAGAAAGGGTTATTCTAGCTGTTGTGAAAGTGGAAATATGTCCTGTATCAAAGGTGAGGAATCGCTGTGCCCTGCAGGCATGGTTTCTCATCTTATTTCCAATTTTGCGTCAGCTTGTAAAAGCATTTAAAAATGATGAGAGAGGTCATTCCAGGTAAACTGGTGCTGCGTTAAACAGGTGGGCTATTACAGTAAAGCAGTAAATACTGGCAAGCAGCTAAATTGCACAACACCCCACTGCTGTCGCAATCTTCAGTGGGTAAAGCAATAAAAGCAACGCCTCTTGATGACAGCGTCTATATTAAAGGGATAATATGGCCAGAAGCTGTGTACTGTGACTCATCATGAACCAAAGACAGCAGCTCAAAGAATCCAAGGTCATTTTATCTGCTGGGTTTCATTAGCCTGCTAGCTTAGCTTAATCATTAGCCTAGTTAGCCATTTTGGATAAGATGACTTGTGTAAAGGATCATATGCTAATGTCACTCAAAGTGCATTTCAGCTACATTATGTTGTAATGGTTGTTTACTCTTTCTGCTGTGTAAAACGCTTGCTTTGCTGAATTCCCTTTTCTCACCATGGCTTTGCTGGGCTGCTTTTGTTAACAGGCTTATGTCACCTCTGTAATTGCACTGGTGTGTGTTTTAGGACATTTCACCACGGAGGCCAAAGTAATTGCACTATTTTGGTCATATGAAGGAGCTGGGCTTTAGTGGCTAGGATTTCTCCAAAGAATGTCTGCAGATGTAGTTAGCCTGTCCTGCACAACAAATGGCGCACTGCATCAATGATTGTTTTCTGGAAAAAGCTGAAATTCTCATTTAGAATTGTTGTGTGAAGTAGGTCTACGTTGGTGATTGTAGAACATTTGATCATGTCAACTGTTCAAACATTGTAAGACTTCAAGCTTGGCTGTTCGGCAGTTTGAAATGATCCTAATCGTCTTTTGAAAACTCTGGAAATACTTTAACAAGCTTGTCTCGGATTAACTCTGTTTGCTCCCTGTAATGGCGTAAATTCAGTGGATTTAATGCTTTGATCTTTTTCCTGTCTTTATGAAGACATTTAATCTCCAGTGTATCCTTTGTTCTGACATATAGATTACTTTATATTACTAATAGAAATACTTTTCCCTGGAGGCCAATACCACAGCGCTTGACACACCCCTTTCTGTACTTGTTTAGACAGTTGCTTACAAGCGTCACATGTGCTGAATGTTTCATTTGCATCCAGGTATAATATGAATAACGCAGTTTGGCTGTTTCACAAAGGTGAATAAGTTGCATATTTCAGTATTGTTAGAGCAGTAGGTTATTTTATGTGAAACATGCCGCAAAGAGTCACAATATGAATCATCCTCAGGTTTCATACTCTGAGCATCTTCCTGCATTCCACTGCAAGGAGGTAAAACTGCCCAAGGCAACACACTCTGCTGCCACTCCTACATCCAATTATTCAAAGGAAAAAAAAAAACATTTTTCCAGTCACTTTAAAAATGGTGAAGATGATTAGGACACCGAAGGGTTGCTTGTAAAGTCTGATTTTTCTTTCAGCTGAACACAGACCTTTACCTTTAGAGGATATTGATATTGTCACATGTAGCTCATAGAAACAATAAGTGACATTGTTCAAAAAGAGCAAGCTGTAAATCTTTGGCCCCTGATCTGTATTTGCAACTTATTAGGAGAAATTTTAATGTAGTTTGAATTTAATGAAAAATTAATGTGTGTATGACCTAATTTTCCTTCACATTTGCGATTTTCATTTTTTATGATGTATATCTATTTGTAACAATTTAAATTGAGGAGGAATTATACAGTAGCTGATGTATAGGGGAAAACCAACACATTCTATTATAATATACGTATACCCAATAATGCTAGAAGTAACGCATTACAGTAATTACACTACTTTTTATAATGAAATGCAAATTCAAACTTTATCTGTAATAACCCCCATATTCAGATAAGTTGAGATATTTACCAAAATGTAATAAAAACAAAAATCTGTAATTTTTTTAATTAATGTGAACATTTATTTAATTGGCAAAAGTACAAGAAATTATTTTAACAGTTTCCCTAACAAGTTTAATGGTATTTTCTAAAAATACTGAAATACAGAAATTGATGGCTGCAACACACTTCAAAATTTGGAAATGAGATCAAATAATATTGAAAATGGCAAGAAATATTCAAGAAGGACTTCACATTAAGCTAATCAGTAGCAGGTGATGTATAATGGTCAGGTATAAAAGTAGTACCCGCAAAGACTCGATCTTTGTAAGCAAGGGTTGTTGCTCACCACTTTGTGGAAAATTGTTATTAGTTTAAAGGGAACATGTCTTAATGCAAGACTGCAGAGAATTTAGCTTTTTCCACCATATGCATTACAAAATATTATTAATTGATTAAGAGAATTCATCTTGTAATGTAAAAATGTCCCTCAAGCTCTCAGAAATTATGCTATTGCAATTATAGCTACTTGGGTTTAGCAGTACTTTTGGAAAACAAAACACAGTCCGTCACTGCACCAAGAAATGCAACTTGTATTATGCAAAGATGAAGTCATACATCAACTCTATGCACAACTGCTGGAGCTCTCTGATCTCTCATGTCTGTGTGCTGTGGTCAAATGAGTCTATATTTCAGCTTGTTTTAAATGGTTTGTAAATGTGCACCCTGCTACATCAGTAATCTTTAAAACAAAACTTTGCGCCCCCCATTTGATTATGTATTTTAAAGGTTTAAGGAACGTTTGGAAAATTACCCCGGCTTGTGGGTGCTTTTGGGATTGGATCTTGAAACGCGTATGTTCATTCATTAGTTGGTAAATGCATTATGCAGCCAGTTAGATAAGGCTGTAAAGCTGAATACTGTAGTTTTATAAATGTGGTAACTGTCTTTAAATTATCATCAAATTGGAGAAAGTGTATTACTAGTGACTGAAATTAGGATAACAAGCTTAGCAAAAGTTAGCAAGGTAGCGTTGTTAGGCTACAGAATACTGCATAATACAACAGAAAACATAAAATGCGTGTTTTAAGTCGGCATGTCCTTGTAAACTATGTAATGTAGATCGAATGTATCCTCTAGCAATATGACAATAATAAAAAAAAACACAAAAAGCAGGGGAATCAGTCCACTGAAAACAACAGCAAAATGTAGAAAATGTCTTTTGCAGCCTTGTTTTCTTTTTCAACTGTATCTCCATGGAGACAACCCATTGCATAATTTATTGCTATATTTTTATTGTTATTCAAGCTGCAATGTTTGGGAGTCCCTACAGAACACTTTTAGGTCACAAACCCAGCTTGACAGATTTGTTCCTTGCGGGTGCCCTGCATGACGTCTCGGGTTAAGATGTAACAGGAAATGGGAAATGGTGTCTCTGCAGACAGGCACTTGCTGAGTTTGTTGTGATGTGGAATGAGGCTCCTCGATGCCCTGGAGTGGAATTTGACTGGCAAAGTGGAAGATGGGTGGAGAAACTTTCCAAGCGCCCATGACCCCAGATGACCCGTCTAACACCAGAGCTGCACAGCGTGCCTGGGGCGAGTAACACTATACACACTGCAGCACTGGCCTGCCAGTCTGAGATGGCACCCGGCCTGCGGCTTCCTCAATGTTTGCAGCACTGAGCTTTACACTGAGTGCTAAAGTGCTGGGGAGGAAATGGCTCCATGTTGCACTGTCCAAAAAACACACATATTCCACGTTACTCAGCTGCTTTCTTCATCTAAGGATCAGTGGTGCATTTCTGTAACCATGCTGCCATCCATACAGCAAAGTCTGCCAGGCTGCTAGTTATAGCCTGTAAATGTTTGCACATAATTTACTTTCTTTTGAAAGTAAACTTGCATTTAGTTTTCTTATTCGGTAAGTGTTCCATTTAAAGAAGATACAGTATCTCACAAAAGTGAGTACACCCCCTTTTCATTTTGTTATCTTTTCATGGGACAATGCTAAAGATATGGCACTGATACAATGTAGTCAGTGTACACTTTGTGTAACAGTGTACATTTTCTGTCCCCTCAAAATAACTCAACACACAGCCATTAATGTCTAAACCGCTGACAACAAAAATGAGTACAAGTGAAAATGTCCAAATTCTGCCCAAGGTGTCAATATTTTGTGTGGCACCATTATTTTCCAGCACTGGAGTTCACTAGAGCTTCACAGGTTGCCACTGGAATCCTCTTCCACTCCTTCATGATGATATTATAGAGTTGGTGGATGTTAAATGCATTGCGCTCTATCTTCCATGCCTCAATAGGGTTTTGGTCTGGAGACATGTTTGGCCAGGCCAGCACCTTTACCCTCAGTTTCTTTAGCAAGGCAGCGGTTGTTCTGGAGGCGTGTTTGGGGTCATTATTATGTTGGAACCATGCCCTGTTGGCCAATTTTCGAAGGGAGGGGATCATGCTCTGCTTCAGTATGCCACAGTACATGTTGGCATTCATGGTTCCCTCAGAACTCGCGCTCTGTTTGCTTCCGTTGAAACTCTAACTAACCAACCTTCCCATTTTCCCCCAGAGTTCTTTTCTCTGGCAAAGTGTAATGAGTTTGTATATTTCTTTACATTTAAAATCAATAATATCAGACAAAACATCACCACTACTCAGCCAGCTAAAAACCTATTCATATCTCCACTCAAAAAAAGACAGTTTACATGTTTGAATTATATCCATTATTATCCATATCTAATGGAGTCTTCTACTAACTATCAACTAACTTCCTATAAAGTGTGTTCAACCACATTAAAGCCAAGATCCTGCAAATTGTTAATAGCTCTCTTCTTTCAGGTACATTTCTAATGCCACTTAAGACAGCCATCATTAAGCCACTTAAAAAAAACTTGATGCCTCTATTCTCAACAACTATAGGCCAATCTCCAATCTCCCCTTCATAGGCAAAGTTATTGAGAAAGTAGTTCACAATCAGATTACCGCATATTTAATTCAAAATTACATCCTTAACATTTTTCAATCTGGCTTTTGTCAACATCACAGTACTAAAACAATGCTCATAAAGATCCATCAAGGATCCATCCTCAGGCCCCTTCTGTTCAATCTGTACATGCTTCCTCTTTGTCAAATAGAGAAATATAAAATAGACCATCATAGCTATGACACCCAGATCAATCTAGCTCTCTCACCAGAAGACTTTAGCCCTACTGATCTGTGTCTTGAAAAAGAAAATGATTAGATGCAACACAACTTGCTAAAACGAAATAATGAATGAATAATTCTGTTTGGGAACAGAGAAGGAAGGTTAAACTGAGTGCTTATCTGGAATCTAGACTTACGGACCACATCCCAGGCCAAAAGTCTTGGAGTAATTATGGACGGTGTACTCAGTTTTAGTAATCATATCAAATCTATAACTAAATCAGCATTCTGACATCTCAGAAACATAGCTAAGGTTAGAGATTTTCTTTCATCCCAAAACTTATTCATGCCTTCATATCTTGCAGGGTTGATTATTGCATTTCCCTATTCATTGGCCTCCCCAAAAAGACCACCAGACAGTTACAACTGATCCGAAATGCTGCCGTCAGGATTTCAACTAAAACTAAGAAAAGAGAGCACATCTCTCCAGTCTCTTCATTGATCTTCCAATTATGTACAGAATAGAGTTTAAAGTTCTCCTCATCATGCTTAAGTCATTCAATGGTTTGGGCCCTAAATATCTCTCTACGATGTTTGATGATTACCAGCCAAGGAGAGCTCTTAGATACTTAAACTACCAATGGAGATTAGATCTGCTCCAACATTTTAAAAAGAGGCTAAAAACTGCCCTATTTTTCCAAAGCTAAAATAAACAGATAAGAACCTACACAGCCTGTCTATTTTTAATGCCATTTTACCTCTCTCTATTTGATCTATTTTCAAGATGTTGCTTTTATGATTCATTTTTATCTAATTTCATTGCTTTTCTTTTATGCTTATTTCTTTTATTCTCTTGGCCTGTTTTTATGCTTTTATATTTTCCGTTAAACTTGTAAAGCACATTGAATGACCATGTGTAATATAATGTGCTATATAAATAAACTTAACTTGCCTTGCCTTGCCAATGAACTGTAGCCCCCCTGTAGCCCCAAACCATGACACTCCCACCACCATGCTTGGCCTAGTGGTTAGGACATTGCCCCTGGGATCAGAAAGTCCCAGGTTCAAGTCCCAGCCCGGGCACCACTGAGGTAACCCTTGAGCAAGGTACTGCTGATAGCTGACTCACTTGACTCATGTCTAGTGTAAAGCCTTCTCAGAAGAGCAGAGCCTGTAACTGTGAAGGGGGGCAGTTCCTGTTATTGCCCCTTATTTCAAAAGAAATGGTGGGTGAGTTTCCTAATAAGTTTAGTATATTTACCAACTACTTCCTTTGTCAGTGTGACATTTTCTGTCATTTCTATAGGGGTAGTGTTTGGCCTAACTGTAGTTAAAAGCACACCTGAAACAAAGTTTTTTAAAGCAGTTGAAATACTTGCGTGCTGATAAGGAAGTACCATATATGGACTTTATTCCATTATTCCTAAGGCAGCACTGTCATAAATATTTATGCATGTAAGATAAAAAAAACTATTCAATCATTAAAATGTGAAGTTTCAAAGAAACAGAAAACAAGTTTTTTATGAAAGATGTGCTGTCTTTAAAGCTGAATCATTAGCATTAATGAGTCAATAATGTGTTTCAGCCATTAGCCTACATTGGAGGTCCATCTTAGCTGAGATAACATAAACATAAACAACCAATTTGCTCATTACATCTACTCATTTTTGTTGATGTATCAGGGACCAGTCTTTATTTTTCACTGAGCGTATACGATTCTAGAGACGGAGAGATGGAGAGATGGAGCAGGGTTTGTGCATTAGAACAGTCTGATCCTCAGTTCAGAGGCATGTTGTCCTCTCAGTGTCTCTCAGTGTAACTTGTTTATTCTGTAAACATGAAGCACCTGTTGGCGGAATGCAGGTTGCCAACTAGACTAGCTCTGCGGCATTTATTACTCTTCCCACTCCCCCACTCCCCCAACACCTCCTCATTTAATTTTCTCCTTTCTACTTTTTCCATCTGTCAACTATACAGCTGTAAATATGATTGTGTGTGTGTGCACATGTGCACATGTTATTGTGTATCTGTGTGCAGACCTTTGGTTCTCATGTGGGGTTTATAGGAGTATTTTGTTTTTATTTACCCCTCATTGGCTGTTGGTGCTTCAGCTGTCAGTGTTGTGTCTGAGGCTGTGTGTTGAACTTGGAGGGGAATAGTGTTGCTGGAAGGAGCTCAAACTCGTCAGGCCTTCCAGCTATGCAGAATGCTGCAGGGAGAGAGGACACGCCCTGGATTCTGCTGCTGGAAAACAATAGCTATGGCGAAAATGTGAGGACACCATCCCTGTCGGCCGTCACCACCACAACGTGCTGACCTCGTCCATCTCGTTTTTCACCAGTGAGGTATTTTTACTGATCACTAAATCTCATGCCCAGAAAAATGACAAGACTTTGTTGCATTTGATTACAACCACTTCTGAAATTGCTTCTGCATCTATTGAATTCAAAATGGACAAGTGTAAAATTTTACATTTTACAATGTCAACCAACTTTTTTTCTATAAGTTGTTTATATTCTGTTATTTCATTCACTTTATTAAGTTTAAACATTTTTTATTAATATTCTAAGACGTACATGATTAAACTACAGTGAGAGACATTTTTGCGACGCTCAATCTTTTGAAGCAGCATTCTTCAGTTCTATATATTTATGCATGCGTTGCACAAAAGTACTTTTTTTTATTCCTGTTGTAGTAAACTGTTAATTCCTGTTTTTTATTTGTGCAGCCAGAATGTATCCTATGATCTATCTAGGCTACCCTTTCTGTCAAGCAGGGGTACATCTTTACAGTAGTAGAGGTCCGGTGACCAGCACAGTTAAGTGATTTCCATGATCAACACACCTGGTTAAGCTGGTAAGTAGGGCTGTGTGAGTAGAGGAACTTCCACATTGAATTGGCCCTTCAGAATCTGATTCGGGTCTGAGTCATTACAGTGGAATAATGTATATAGACATATACATAGACATATATAGACAGGAAAACAAACAGCAGGGAAGAGATATTTCATTTACTTAATACATTTGTGAATACTGACTGCTTTTCACACAGTAATTATGTGTAATGTTTTAAGGTCCTTATGTAGGTAGAGAGGGTGAGAGAGAGTCAGTGAGTGAGAGAGAGAGAAGGTGCATGAACCTCATATTGTTAAAAGTTTATGAAATGTTTTATTAAATGGATAGAGTATTTCAACTGTTGAATGAAAATGATTCTGGCTGTTAGCAGTCCCCACTCTGCTGAAAACAGAAGACAGACAGCTGCAAAAGAGTATTATAATGTGCTTAATCCTTAATCTACAAGATCATTCCCCTGACTTTCATTTCTGTTTCAGGAGTCGCTGCCTCTTTCCACCTGAATGAACCAGAAACAAAACAATTCACAATCATCAACCGAACGGGATCATGAATCCAGCAATTATTCTGAGCTCACTGCATGCCCAGTGGTTGGTAGATATGCCTTTTTATAAGTGTGTGTGTGTGTGTGTGTCATGGTCTTTTTGTTTCGTAGACAGGGGTTGATTTTTTTTTTTCCTTCTCTATTCATTATTACAGCAGGAACTGATGAGGGCACAGCATCTAGGTAATGAACTGAAACAGTACCATCTCATCTTGCTTTGCTAAAATCTTCCTGTAATCCATACTCAGGATAGGAGATAACCGATCACATGAATCATGGCTGATTGCATAACCTGTCAGCTCAGGTAGGGGAGGGAATTGGGGAAAAGACAGAGAGGGAAAAAAAATATCATGGCATGCTTTAGATTATTATCTTGAGGTTAGAAGGCGTTTGTCATTTCGACAGCTGTAGCTGTGTTCTGTAGAAATCTTACTCATCTATAACAATAAGACAAATAAGGGCTCGTTTCTCATGTGACCATTTCTAATGCTTTTGTCTTGAAATGTGCAATGAGAGCCTGGTTCTTACAACTTCTTACAAATCAGACCATCTCCTCTTAAACCTGCTAAACTGTGGGTCTTAATCTTAAGACGTAGTTAATAGTTGCTATTTTCAATTTTCAGTTGACATTGGCCATTAGTACTGTCATTAAACTAGTTTAAGCCATGGCAGAAAAAAAATTGGATTTATTTTCCAGACACATTGCTCCTTCAGGTCGGGTAGGCGTTCCTCTCCCATTGTTTCTCAACATGATACAAGCTAGAAGTCTCTTAACTGATATAACAGAACTGGGAATTAGGATTCTCCTCCAAGCGTGTAGAACCGTTCAATGACTTTGAATTAGTAGCAGGTCAAGAAGATGTAGTGGCACTTTGTGCTTCATGTAATTCAGAGAAGCACATTGTAGCCTTTACCCATCAAGTGTGGTGGTATGTGATTGGGAAAGTCCAAACTAGTGGGTGGAACTGGACCCCAAAAAAAGATAAACCGACCAATAAAATTGGTTCAAAGTGACATGTATCGTTTAAAATTGAACTTCTATTAAGTGACTTACGTATGTGGCATTCATACATAAGAAATATCTATATATCATGACTTCCATTTGAATTCTGAGATCTCCCACGTGTGAAACCACAATAGAGTTTTTCACTCTTTTAACAACCTTACTAAAAATATATTCGATTTTAGTAGTTACTATATAATACATCTTAAGATTAATAACGTAATAGTTCAAAGGGTTAAAGAAGGGGTTCAGTATGTTTGAAGGGGGAAAAATGCAAACTCTAGACAGGGTCCTGGGCCTGAAGGCTGATGACAGGCGGGTTTAGGGGGTCCTATCAGGGAGAGAAAGAACAGATGCTTCTCAGGGGCCCTCCTTAAGCCCTGGAGGTGCGTTCACTCTCACTCTATCCCTCCTGTGACTCCCAGCAATCTCAATCTTTTTGCCCCCTGTGTAACTCAAGCCCCGAAAATGCTCCCCGCCAAAAAAAACCTACATGCCCGGCTGGATGGAGTGCTTCACATTCTGCAGCTAACAAGCAGATCGCAATGGAAATGCATTCCACAGCGATCTCGAACATTTTTGCAGATGTGCTGCATGGTAAATATAGACGTTATAGTGCTATGTATATGGGGACTTCACAGCTGTCATATCGTGCCTCACACCTGCGTGTTTGTGTAGCGTTTCTGCAATTGAACGTACAACTCTTACTTTTCTCTTTGTGAAGTGCTACATAAGTGAGTCCCATTTGTGATTGTTTGCCAACAGAGGGCAATGTATACCTTCATCCGAAGCTCTGTAATGTAATCCTGTGCAATGCAATCCAGCAGCCACTTTTTGTTTAGTCAGCAGAAAGCTGACAGGCTCTGTGCCCTCAAGTATTCAAACAAGCGCTTATTTTCTTTCACTTTGTCCATTATCCTTGACACTAATATATCTTCTTGTGGAGAAGCTCACCATGCAAGAATGTTCTGTTCACTCTCTGAGAAATGATAGCAAAACTCAATCACTTATCACCTAGGCTTTACACTTTCAGATCCCAGGGCTTTAGCTTGTGCAAGAAACAGCAAATATGTTCCTCTGCAGCTGATGCACAATATCCGCTCCATCTGATTGAGGTCATTAGTAATTGGAGGAATTAGGAAGTGGAAAAAGTGATAAAGGTGATCATCCATGGTACTATGTCTGAAGTTTGCATTAGAGTTGCAATTTGATTACAAAAAGCTACTTATTGTCATTACTCCATGCCTACACCATCCTATGCTTACAAATTGCAATCCTTTAAAATCCATGCAAAGTTAAGGCTACTACTGGTTTTAGCTGTGCTCACTTATAACAGATAATCCTACATCATATGTCAGTGTTTATTTAAGATTTCCTAACAACCCAGTATGTTTTAGGCAGTTATATGATTTAGGCCAAAGGTTTGCACAATGCTGTTGGCTATAAGCTTCTGTTAATTGGTCACTTTACTGGCCTTGATAGCTCCCATGCCGAACTATAGAAGTAAACATAAGACGAGCTTATTTTGGCTGAAGAGATATGAGAACAATTTCGTAGACTAGATTTTTTGGCCAGCGTTTGGTGTTTGCTTTAAGGCAGGTATTTAGTGTTGAGTGATTTGGCCCAGTGCAATTTCTGTCCCTGCCCTCCATAGGCCTGGAGCCCTCGGGTCTCAATCCTCTCATGACAAGTGGAAGAGTTTATGTGCGGGGTCAGGCTGAGTGTGAGTTCAAGCAAGGCTAACCTCCGAGCTTGCCCTGCCACACCTCGACACCCCTCCCCTCCTCTCCTCCTGCCCTGGAGCTTCTCCTACTTGACCTCTTGAATCGGGGCAAGAGTTTGATGGGTGGTTGCTTAAATGAGCCCCTGCAGTGTACTCAGTTTTCAATCTTCCTCTCTTTTACTGCAAGTCTTGTACACCCAATACAAAACATGTAGGCCAACTCTCGCTTTCCTTGTGCTCTGACCCCATCAACCTTATCATCCCGACACCAGTTCTCTTCTCTCTGTTTCTGGTCCCGCAACCTCTCATTCTGCTGCTGCCCTAGCAACCTTCCTGTGAAACATACACACATGTTCTCCTTAAAATGGCTAGCATGTCACTCGCAGATGCCAGGGGACAGGCAACAGCTGTGATTTTATGGTTTCACCAGATGTCTGCTTGTATCCTTGCTAGGATAGGTCACTGTCTGTCCTCCCTCCTCCTCCAGGGCTCACTGGGCACACACTGTAAACATTTTTTCAGCACGGCTGGATGGAATGAGGCAGGGATGGGAGGAGGCAGTCTTGACACATTGCAAGCTGGGATGATAAACTATACACTCATAATTGGCATAAATGACCTGGGTGGTGCAGAGAGATTGAGGTGCCTTGTTTAAGTAGAATCACATCTGTAAGTGGGGGGGGTCTTGCTATTATTAGTCTCTGACTAAGAGCCACCTAGTGGTTAAGTAAAGTCATAGATGGGAATTGCTAAGTTCAATCTCATGTAGAAGCCGCCGCAACTGAAACATTTTAGCAGATTCAGCATTCAGAAGATCTGAAATACTGTCAAGAGCTAGACTAGACAGCAACATACTTAAATCAAACAGTGTCAACTGCAAAAACAAAAATTTGATTTTTAACACTGTATGACAGTATTGTTACATATAAAAATAGTCAGAAGTATTTGGTGTTGTCCTCACCTATAGGGCTTAACTTTGAGTTGATTATTGGATGGATTCTACAGGATTTTATTTGAGGGTCTGGCCATAGGCAGCCACAGCAAAGACACTGCAAAAGCTATGAAATGGAATTTGAAAGTAAGTCAAAATATAATGCCAGACTGCATTTTCCATGTGTTAAACCAGAATGAGTAGCAGAGTTTGGTTGTTACACTAGCCTGCCTGCAGTCCAAACATTTCAGCCATATGTGGAAAATATGAGGCAGATCATAAAATAAACAAACACAACACAGGAGACCACAAACTGCAGCATAAGACTAGAATGGGACCAAATTAAACTTTAAAACTGTTCTCCTCAGTCCCCAAATGTTTAAAGAGTTTATGTTAAAAGAAGAGGTGATACAACACTGTGGTAAACATACTTAGATTTTGTACGTCAACTACTTGTTCTGAATCAATATGGATTTTATTATATACACTATATTGCCAAAAGTATTTGTTCACCCATCAAATAATTATATTCAGCTGTTCCAATCACTTCCATGGCCACAGGTGTATAAGCGCCTAAACAGCAGACTGCTTCTACAAACATTTGTAAAAGAATAGGTTGCTCTCAGGAGCTCAGTGAATTTAGTGTGGTACAGTGATAGGATGCCATCTGTGCAACAAGTCCAGTTGTAAAATTTTCTCTCTACTAAATATTCCACAGTCAATGGTAGTATAACAAAGTGGAAGTGATTGGGAACGACAGCAACTCAGCCACAAAGTGTTCGACCACTTAAAACGACAGAGCGGGGTCAGCGGATACTGAGGGCACCAACTATCTGCAGGGTCCATCGCTACAGATTTCCAAACTTCATGTGGCCTTCAGATTATCTCAAGAACAGTGCATAGAGAGCTTCATGGAATGGGTTTCCATGGCCGAGCAGCTGCATCCAAGCCATACATCACCAAGTGTAATGCAAAGCATGCAGTGGTGTAAAGCGCCGCCACTGGATTCTATAACTGTGGAGACACATTATCTGGAGTGACGAATCACACTTCTCCATCTGGCAATTTGATGAACGAGTCTGGGTTTAGCAGTTGCCAGAAGAACAAGTACTTGTCTGGCTGCATTGTGCCAAATGTCAAGTTTGGTGGAGGGGGGATTATGGTGTGGGGTTGTTTTTCAGGATCTGGACTTGGTCCCTTAGTTCCAGTGAAAGTAACACTGAATGCTTCAGCACCAAGAGATTTTCGACAATTTCATGCTCCATCTTTGTGGAAACAGATTTGGGATGGCCACCAGTGCACAAAGCAAGGTCCATAACAACATGAATGAGTGAGTTTGGTGTGGAAGAACTTGACTGGGGTGCACAGAGTCTTGACCTCAGCCCAATGGAGAATTAGAGCCAGGCCTTCTCATCCAACATCAGTGTCTGACCTCACAAATGTGCTTCTGGAAGAAAAAATTCCCATAAACACACTCCTAAACCTTGTGGAAAACGTGCTCAGAAGAGTTGAAGCTGTTTTAGCTGCAAATGGCGAACAGACACCATATTAAACGCTGTGGATTAAGAATGGGATGCCACTTAAGTTCATATGCGTGTAAAGGCAAATGAGTAAATACTTTTGGCAATATAGTGTTTGTAGTAAAGATGTTATTTTCTTGTATATTTGTCTACTGCATGCAAAAAACATTTTGGGACAATGTCCAAGCCCACAAATTTAGGCCAGAGGGCAAGAATTCCACAGCTTGAAAATGCAAATAAGCTGCAAATAAAGTTACTGACATAAAATGGCGCTTAAACAGAAATGTAATAATGCCTTATATGCCAGGTAATTGTCAGAAAAACCTGCTTACACTCCTTAAAGTCCTTAAAGTCACTACTGTAGACTTTAAGGAGTCGAGTCTGCTGGTTCTCGCACTTGTGCAGTACCTGATACAGGTCCTTCTGAGATGACTCTGATAAGTGTGAGGAGGCCTGTTGAAATGCCAAGTTGCTTGATGGATGGCTTGTTTTTCTCATTGCGAGCAGTACAATAGCAGCAGGACGGCTGTTCTCTGTAATTCACAGCGCTGTGGGGGCAGCAGTGTGATGACACGTGAGGTCAACTCCTGTCTGCCTGATTCTCATCACCCTCTCACTCCTGTCAGCTTCACACAATGGCCTATGAGCTGCACCGGACGGAGAGCATGCACTTTCAGACATACACACCACTCACTGCATGTCAGTGGCTCATGTACCTATGACTTTACACACAGGGCTTTAGCTGAAGGAATTATAATCCACACTCTGAAACAATCCATTAGCAAAAGCCAAATAGGTTCAATTCGATCTTGTAGATAAAGAGAAATAGTATAAAGCTGGACATTGTTCAGGATAGGAATGTTTATCTTTATGTGCTACTAAACTAAAGATGCGTATCTCAGTCTAATTTCAACCAGTCTAATTTAAATGGAAAGCAAGAGCCTTGTCAGATCTGATGCTGTGATCATTTTTATCTCAGTGGGAAGCGTTCCATGTCTCCATACTACCAAACATTATTTCTCCTAAAGAATCTTAGGACACCCATTAAGACTGCTGATCAAGTGTTGAGCAATAACATGCTCCTCTAAGGAGGTATTTTCTTAAATCTGAGGCTAACTATTGAGGCAAACCTTTTTGTTTTTGGATGTTTGTGATGGTGCTTTTTATTGTTGATTTTATTGTACATAACCTGTGGATATTCAGTGAACTGTACCGAGGTGTGTTTGTGATTTTTGTAGCCAATAAACACTACTCTCCTCCTCCTCTCCTCTTTTGGCATTTAAGGTTGACCGCCTGTTCCGCTATGGTAACACGCTGCCTGGATCAGGGCATATTGAGAACACTTAAGTTTACATGGCATTAGAAAAAAAAAGAGTTGCAAAATCAGGCTGGTGGCATATGGCGGTTTAATAAAAGCATAACATTTACATTCAGTGCAGTCATTCCAAAATTCAGTCATTGCCAAGAACTTTCAATAACAGTCATAATGTGTGAAAATATGAATTTTTGGTTCTTGTGTGCGTACCTTTTCTTATTCCTTCAAGGAAAACTCTTTCTGGGAGAGTGCAACACACACACTTGCATGAGGAATCTGTTTGATGTTTCATCATTTACAGTCATATCGTCAAATCTGCAGTATTACTTCCATTCGTTTTCTTTAAAGACTTGAGTCTTCTCTTTCTTTTGTCTCTCTCACACAAACATGTTCTCAGACACTGACTCACACACACATGTGGGCACTACACACAAAAGACATTAACACATGCTATGACTCAATCATCTCATCACTGCTGCATTTGTTCCTGGTGTATTTAGTCGGAGAACCAAACCTTACGTGACAAACACCTTCTGGTCACTCCCAGAGCACAAAAAATGATTTTCACATCTCAGACACATTTAGACTGGCTAGCATTTTGTAGAGCATTCAGTGGACGTACATTGTGTTTTTATTGGGTTAAAGCACTGGACACTGGATCCAAGCAGCAGAATTCTACTTTCAGGAATTTTAGGACAATCGTCATGAAATATCCAGAACCATCCAAAAATAAATGGAACAAATAGTCTGACAATGAGTTTGTACAATTCTAAGTTCATGATCCAACCAATGAACCACTCTCACCCACACCACTGTAAGCGAAAAAGCCTCAGACATCGATGTATTAGTCTTAATGCTAACTGTTCTCCAGACTTTCTCTACACAAAGTGTCTAGCATCAGTCTGATGTCCTGCTAAAAGGTTGAATTAAATGGTTAAATTGTCCAAATTGTTTTTATGGCCTCTAAAGATTTCATTAGGAGAATTGTTGAGGTAAATGTAATGGGAGCTCAGTAAGCCTTGCCTCGTGTCTGTTCACCCTTAAGCTTGAATATTATCTATTTTTTAACTAAAAGTTTTACATGTAGTAACTCTATATACAAGTTTGTTTTTAAGTTTTGTAAACATACAGTGGGTACAATGCTAAGCTAATGCCTATTACTTACATTGTTTGCTACTTTAGCTTTGTAGCTTCAGTGCTAAATCGTAAGAAATAATCCAAGAATGCCTTAAATGGTCAACTACATTCGTTATAAGGGAAAAACTGTACATTCTATTTTCAGATGGACTCCTAACTTGAAGTGTCACAGGGATCCACAATCTACAACTGAAAGTTATCTTTGCGTTAGATTGAAAATACATTGGATCATTTACTGTACATCACTGTACTCCAGAAAGAATCACAGATATGTATCTTATTGGATAAGTGACCTCTTTCACTACTTTCTGCACAGAAGCTAAATCTCCTTAATAAATCTTACTGGCCGTGGCTTTTGTTTGCATTCCTCCAGCATAAGAGCCCATATATTCCCAAAGTACTCTGTACTGCTGTTATCTCTAGCAATGCCATCCTGAAATGCCATGCCACAGAGTTCAGACAGGTAGCTAGAAGAAAATATGAAAAAATTGAATTTTTGTTTAGTTAAACAGGGAGGAATAGAACATGTTTTGGTATGTCATAGACTTAGTAATGTGACAAAGGATTTAATAACGCATTCATTTCTGTTTTGTTTTCATAACAAATAAACCCGGCTCACACTGGGACAAAGTCTTTGGTATATGAGTGAGTGTATTTACTGGTTGTACCTTTCAGAAGATAAAGGCAATATATATTTGTGAAAGGTCAGTTAAACTAGTTTTGAGGAAGTCAATGTTAAAAGTTAAGTTAAAGAAATTATTAGGCCAAAACAAAAATCAAATTAAAGTAATTATCTTATTCCAATTCACTTATCGTATTTCATTCACTGACCATATCCAGCTGATAAATAGTCTCAAATATTTGTATTTGTGTTTTCTAAAATGTTATTTATTTACCTTTACAGCTGAACTGGAATGCTTGTTTTTTGCAGGTAATATAAATATTTACCAATATTAAGCAATTCTCCTCTCCAATTATTAAGAAATAAGTTTTTTGCAAATAAAGTTGGTAGACAATCTGCCAGACTTATATATTCCAGTCATGAATATGTTGTTTTTTCTACAGCACCTCAAAATAGCAATACCATGGCTTTAACCAGAGTATATTTTTCTGTGACTTTATTTTTATATTATTAAAATTCATGTATATTTTAAGTATGTTGTTTGTCTAATTTATTATATAATGAAATTATTAACAACTACCACATTATTATTATTTGTATATCTGTGATATGTTTATTAGTGCAAACATTACAAAAAAAAGTTTTCAGTAGTATTACTAATAAATGTTATTTAAATATACACAATTTTAGATTACTACAAACACTCAATAAAAGTTGAGACGGGCGAATTTACAATTGTGTTATATCATCTTTTCTATAAAAAACCCATACTAATTATAGAACATGCCATTCAAATAAGGCAGGTAATGACTACAAATAGCTACTCGCCTAAACCTGCCTATATCTATATTCAGAAAAATAACAAACACGTATATCTTCTAATTATAGCCTGTCTCTTTTTGACGCCCATTTCCATTTAACACCGGGTTTGAAAGATAGAAATAGAAATAGACACCGGTCTTCATTAGTAGCCCGTTTGTAGTAAACGAGATCTGTAATGACCCGCTGCGCTTTCCGTACACTAATCCTCTTTTCTTACTACCTAGGCTCTGCCCTCCTGCATTGAATCTTACTGTAAGTTCCTTTTCACATCAAAACTTGTTTTGTCGTCGGATGCTATCGAGGAAGGGAGAAAGTCTAAATACATTTTCTTTTTGTACATTTAGCCCCTTTGTCTCCACGTGGTTACCTTTTCCTATTTTTCGCCACGACCATCTCCAACTCACATGGAGTGCGATGTCATTGGGACCCTGGTTTTATAAGTTCCATTCAGCACAAAATGACAGTCTCAGCTCTTTCCTGACTCTCTGTAATGTCCGTGCTCTTTTTCTGCTTAAATGAGCTACTGCTAACACAACAATCGCTAACTCACTCTCTTCAATCCCCAAAACAAACTCCGCCCCTCTTTCGCCCGATCCGCCCACCTGTTTTTCGCTCTCTATCAGAAAAACACCTCATCCTGCAACAATGTCAATCATAACCCCTCAGGGTGATGTAGTTTGAGCCCGTCTCCATTAAACACCAGGATGTCCAAATAAGGAGAACAATCATGAGAATTGTTGAGGTAAATGTAATGGGAGCTCAGTAAGCCTTGTCTCATGTCTTTTGGTGGTTTGTTCACCCTTAAGCTTGAATATTATCTATTTTTTAACAGTTTTACATGTAGTAAGTTTTGTAAACATACAGTGGGTACAATGCTAAGCTAGTGCCTATTACTTACATTGTTTGCTACTTTAGCTTTTTAGCTTCAGTGCTAAATCGTAAGAAATAATCCAAGAATGTCTTAAATGGTCAACTACATTCATTATAGGGAAAAACTGTACATTCTGTTTTCAGATGGACTCCTAACTTGAAGTGTCACAGGGATCCACAATCTACAACTGAAAGTTATCTTTGTGTTGAAAATACATTTTATCATTTACTGTACATCACTGTACTCCAGAAAGAATCACAGATATGTATCTTATTGGATAAGTGACCTCTTTGACTACTTTCTGCACAGAAGCTAAATCTCCTTAATAAATCTTACTGTAAGTTCCTTTTCACATCAAAACTTGTTTTGTCGTCGGATGCTATCGAGGAAGGGAGAAAGTCTAAATACATTTTCTTTTTGTACATTTAGCCCCTTTGTCTCCATTAAACACCAGGATGTCCAAATAATTTTTTAATAGATTTATCTGGAACAGTGACAAATAAAGCTGAAAGAGGACCCAAGTTTATCTTGCCACTATTCACAGTGAGGAGAATGGTAAGAGAAACTGCTCACTGCTAGACCTGTTAGAAACTGCACCAAAGAGTGGAATCTTGGGGTCACCAAGCCTCCATGATACCCATAAAACGCTGTCTCCATATCAACAAGTTTGGGAGACATGCAAGGAAAATACTTTTGTCCCCTACAATCACAAACATAAACATCCGGAGTTTGCTAATCGATACTGAGACCTCAACTAGGACCATATGCTTTGGTCAGGTGAGACTAAAATTGAGCTTTTTGGAAACAAACATTCTACATGGGTCTGGGGTAAATCCAAGGATGAATATGCAGAAAAGCACCTCATGCCCACTGTAAAGTATGGTGCAGGCTCTGTTATGCTGTGGGTCTGTTTCTCTCTGCCTTCAGAGAGGGACTCTGCCTTCAAGTCCAAAGACAGAGAGGCTTACACTACAGCCAGAGCCAACCTGTCACGAGCCATCAAAGAGGCAAAGCGAGCTTACACAGAGAAGATCAACAACCATTTCACAAGCTCAAAGGACACAAAGCGCATGTGGCAGGAAATTCAGACCATCACAGACTACAAGCCAGCACGCCAGGCCTGTAGCAGTGAACCATCCCTGCCAGATGAACTGAATGACTTCTTTGTTCATTTTGAAACAGTGTCTCAAAACCACCAAAATCATCCCTGTGCCAAAGAAGTCTACTGTGTCCTGCCTCAACAACTACCGGCCCGTAGCACTCACTCCCATCATCATGAAGTGCTTCGAGAGGCTGGTACTGAAGCACATGAAAACCCAACTCCCACAGAGTCTGGACCCATTACAGTTTGCTTACCGCCCAAACCTGTGAAATTTTAAACTATTTAAACTCCTGCCCCTAAAATGACTGTGTACATTTCTTGTACAAATGCTCCATTCCAGGAGGACTCGAGTCTGAATGTTCTTTCTATGGACTTGAACTTGTCTCGGACATTAATTTCACCAAATGTCCGAGCTGGGCTTGACTGAGTCCAGCTGGCTGCAAAACTTGTTTTTCTCCAGTAAAAGGTGCTAGTTTAAATATTTCTACATCCTTATAGAAAAGGCATTTTCATTGGCAGCTTGTTAGCCAATCATATCGCTGCTAACACTAATCTCTATGCTCTCTGCAAAGTTTCCATGATGATCATTTTATTTTCACTGCGGATGTGATATTGGTAAGTTCAGGCATTATGATATTTGATTTTACAAAAAAACTAAAATGTCTCAAGAGAGTGCGGAAGAGAAAACACAAGACTTGTAAATTTAGTAACTCAGGAAATGTCCAGTTTTGTGAGACATTGCAAAGGCACCAGGAAAGAAATGAAAGCCAGGAGCCAGCTAGGTAACTAATATTGTATGCCTGTATGCCAAAGAAAACGTTCAGATTTACTCTAGTGGTGTTTCTATGTATAAATATATTAGATACATGAAGGTTAACTGGTCTTTTTGGATAAGACAAAATGGCTGAATTTGTTCTTTAGCACCTGGTTTCTATCACTGTGCACTGTTTCACATGAAACCATTCTTACTGACGCTGTGTACATTTACATATTTTTAATAATTGTGACATTCGCCTTCAACAGGAACGGTGATATCAGAACGTTGTGCGCTGGGAACTCCATGAACCCTTGAGACGTGTTTACCAGGTGAGGCAGCGCATGATAGTAGCTGATGTGTTTACTGCTTTGAACAGTGAATTCATCATACCCCACTTTAGGGTTCATCCTTCGTTTAATTAAACCCATCTAGCTCTATTTAGCCACCATAAACCATCTGTAAAACCAACTGGCCAATGTATGAAACACAGCCTGGATTAGCACTCAACTGCTGGATGAAGGAACTTATGATTACCTTTACCAGGAATGTGTCAAAAACAGAGAATCAGTTTCACAGCTTGTCCCATGTCAACTGGAAACCCACACTAAGCCAACTTGCCCCTCCGCACACACATACCCACACACTGCTGGCAGCTGGCTATGCTGACTGAAAGGTGACGTTATCTGTTAGGAACCTGGTCCACCTGACACTAAATACAAATACATACGCACGCACACACACACACACACACACACACACACACACACACACACACACACACGCACACTTTTCCCTTCCTCAGATTGTCTTTCCTTCATTGCCATAGCTACAAAAAGTCCTTAAGCCAAACCAATTAAAATGAGGAATTACGGCTGTTGCTTTTAATTGGGTCGAGCAAAGTCATCTTCGCTTCAGCGTGTGTGTATTGAATAAAGTTAGTGTGAACACTGCTGCAGCCTGTATTTCTACCTATGACTCATCTTGGAATTTTAACAAAATAACATGAGTATCTTTATAGTAATCCTCTTTGCATCTCTCCTTCCAACTGCATATATACTCCTGTCAATCTAGCCAGTAATCAGAATCAGAAAAGTTTATTAATTCCAGAGAAAATTACTTTGCTGTGATTGCACATAGAGACATACAGACATGGTTACAAAAATCTAAGTATGGTAATAGTAGTAATTAAATAGAATAAGGTCAAATAAGAAAAATATTTATTAAAAATAAAAATCTGTTGAAAAAGTATAAATCTAATAAAATAAAAATAAATAAAATATGTAGAATAAATGAATAAGCCAGCACTGAGTGGCCGGTAGTGGCAGCTTGAGCTGCATTGCACAAGATATATCAGTAAAATTGCAGCAAGAAATGTGATAAAAGCAGATAATTATAAACCACTATAATATGGACTATAATATAGATCAAGTGAGAGCATGACTCAATCTATGTGGATCGTTGTTGAATGTGGAAAGGCTCAAATAATGATAATGATTACAGGATGTTCAACAATTACATAATGTCAAATGTGTGTTAAAAGATGTGGGCCAGCTAGCAGAACAGTTTGCTATCAGTCTGTAGATTTCTTTTTGTGGTGATGCTGAGTCCTTAATGAACAATTTTTTGACTTCAGGTGGCTTGGAGACTTGTTCACCAGTCACTCGACTATAATTAATCTGACAATATGCATGATGTTCCAAAATGCCACAGAGTCAGGCCTACTTAATTTGACCAAAAAGTTCACATTATGATCCTTTATGGATAGATTTCTAATAAAAGACTTGGATCAGCCACCACTACAATTTGTTACTGAACTACGAATTCCTTTTTGGTCTCACAAGCCCTCTGTGAACTATTTGCTTAGATTCAAGCATCTCTTCATATCATCTCACCATGTTTTATTTTTAAAACCTATCCAGTGACAAAGGGCACCTCAGACCCTCTCTTAGATTACCCCGGGATGGGTGCTGGTTCATGGGCCTGGGATAAAATGTCGTTGGGATGCCACTGAACATCATAATGTGCTACACATACATCCACTTTAACAGGTTGAGGGGCCGGCCAATCACACTTGTCACTCCGTTGCATGGATACGACTCTCCTGGGTTGCTAAACACCAGGCCTTACGTTTTACATCATGGGCTATTTTTCTGAAAGTTGGAATATCAAAGATAGAGTTACCTCATAGAAGTGCTGAGCTTGGGACACCTGCTCAGATGTGTACCAGAGATGTTAAAATAGGCCTCTCTTCACGCTGCACTGTACTCACCCCCAGAACACACCAGCCTTCTCTGCTGCCCTTAACTCTTGCTGTTGCTGCTGATTCAAACGTTTAATATCCGCCTGGAACTGATATGCTCAAATATGATCATTTCAGTGTTTTGTCAAAGCTATTCCCATTGAAGACTTTGGTCTTTATAACCGATTTGACAATCCTGGCATTTAAGGGCAGCATATTAATGAAGTTACCTGAATTTACCAGAGGTTAAGTAGATTTCTAACAAATCCCAGGACTATGAAAAGCAATGTACTGCCAAGATTTACTCAGAGATTAAAACAAAGCAACACCCATCTGTGACTGATGGCTTGTGGTTGGTAGTTTGTTGCACAGCGGAAGCCTCAGATGTGTGGCAAGCAGTGAATGTTGGCATAAACTTTAAGATCATGTTTACTGGTGTTCTGTGTGAAAAGAGATTCTGTAACATAGTTATGAAAAAACTGAGCAGAACAGGCTTCTCCTCAGCATAATTGATGAGAGATAAATATTGTTTCATTTATAATATATACACAATCCCAATTCCAAAGCTGTGTCTCTGTCTAAAATGTAACAATAAACGGAATGCAATGATTCACATATCCCATAGACCCATATTTAATTCAGACTAGAACGCAAAATTGGGGGAAAAAATAAGGTTTCAATTTGATGTCATCAACATGTGTTAAAAATCAGAGACATGGCTATGGTTACCATTGTGTAGCATCTCCTCTTTAACAATAGTCTGTAAACATCTGGGAACTGAGGAGATCAGTTGTTTTTTTTTGGGAGAGTCCTGGGTCACTTTTGTTGTATTTTTTTTTGTTTGTTTCATGATCTGCCAAATGTTTTTAGACTGTAGGAATTTTCTACTACAAAGCCATGCTGTTATAATAGATGTAGAATGCATTTAGCATTGTCTCAGTGAAGTATGCCATGGTTTGGAAATATGCCATGGTATGGACATCTATGGTTTGATGTTTTTGCATTAGTGGATTGGATGAGTTGTTACCAACATTTGGTATGAATTTCATGTCAATTGCACCTTTAGAAATATATTTATTTAGAAAATTAGTGACGTGGTCAAAATGCTCAGCTAATGTTGTTTTCATTCTATTAGTTATTTTCTGAGGAAAACCTCCCACTGCCCAGTTAAATAGTATTATATATAGTACGTGTTTAGATATCTAAGACTTCATGGATACCTAACTGCATGATAATACAGACATGCCTGATTTGCAATTGACATTCGTTGGCATAATGTCTCTGGGTAAAAAATAAAACTTTAATAATGACTAATTAAAATGTAAAAATGCAATAAGTCACGAGCAATATTTTTTGAATTATTTATGTTAAATTGCTTGTTTATTTAGTTGTTAAACAGAATGATGACCTAGCAACCAACAGATGTTCCTGTTATGCTGTAGATTAAAAGCTATGATCAGATCTGAAGGCTGTGACTCAGCAAAAACCTAAAAAAAACTGTTCATCCTTGATCCTCAAATCAGATGGTGCAAACAAATGACAAGAAGAAGAAAAAGAAAGCACACAAACAAATCTTGTTCCCACCAAACCATCTTGGCTCTGTGCCATGTTGTTGAAGCCGAAGGCAATAGGACGCATATTTCCAGGAATCAGTGCTGTTGTAAATTCACTGAGTGAAAAGGTGTATTCACAGGTTCATTCATCTTCAAATGGTAATGGGTCAAAGAGAAGTACATTCATCTTGCCCATTCTGATTTCAGCTTGACAGGTGTGTAAAATGTTGATTCAGCAAGTGTTGTAACAATATGTAAAGTAGCAGTGACTTGCACCTGAGCATATGATATTACGAGCAGTATATTGTATTAAACAAGTCTGTTATTTCCTGGCATTTTGATGTATTTGTACTTGTACCATCTATTAAACACTGTTTTACTATTTAGTGTAAAATAAAGTAAACAGGTATTTTAATTTTTAAATGTATGGCTTGAAGAAAAAAAATATTTAATTGTTTATATGATTGTATCTACGTTTTTGACTCCAGAAGTGTGTACTAAATGAAAGCAAGAATTCATAAACTGTTTTTTTTATGTTTACTGTTCGACACACATCCTATCTTTTGAACTAGAAAGTATGTAGTGTATTCATAAGTCTAAGGATTTTTTTGTTTGTTTAAAAATGTTCAAGACTTAAAGCTTTGAGTCCTCCATGGTAAAAAACTAAAATCGCTTTTTAAGACATTGTGGTTGGATTTTGGCTCATTTTCACTTGGCAAACCATCTCCCACTTCCCAAAGTTATGAGAGTCCATCAAATGAACTTGCAATTTCAAAATCTTCATGACATTAGCAAGGCCATACAAGCATCTTACCTCATCCTTTCTAGAAACCGGTCTATGGGTTTCTTTTTTATTTTGGAGTATTGTAAGATCTTCTGGTTCATTTCTCCATTCATGTTTCCTTTCATGACATCACAAAAACCAGTGCATATACACACTGATGTGCTAAGGCCACTAACATGGAGCGAATAACACTGATTAACTCATTAAAAAATTCAAGGAATGTCAAGGAATATATTATTTGGTAAAAGCATATTGTGTTCTTGTAGTTGGATGAAGGAAAAGTAAGCAGATGTGAGACTTCCTGAGAGACACAATAATAGAATATAATTGTGAAATAGAAAATAGAAAAGCTTGTGGGGTGCTCCTGGAGGTTTATAGCGGCCTCAACAATTATTGGCACCCTTGATTAAGATGTGTTCTTAGGGTTCTAATAAATTCATTTTTATTCCTGACAAATATAGTCTCATGACACAAAAGAGAAAAAAATCCAACCTTTCGTTGAAGTTTTTTATTCATTGGGACATTTTACATGAAATCATGTGTGCCACAATTATTTGCACCCTTAACAATTCCTATAAAATAAAAGTACATTTTAAAATTTCTAGTTTAGTTTTTAGTTTTGATCAGAGTAAATGGGAACTTTTAATTACTAATTAATGACTTCCTGTTTCCCCAGGGAATAAATATGACGTCAAAGTCCTATTGATCTAAGCCACACTTCAACATGGGAAAGACAAGAGAACATGCCGTAGGCAGATGTGTGTCGACTTCATATGTCAGGTAACGGCTACAAGAAAATAGTTCCTTGCCTAAGCCTTCCTGTATGTACAGTCAGAGGAATAATAAAAAAGTTTAAACAACTGGATCAGTGACAAACAAGGCTGGACAAAGATCCAAGTTTATCTTGGCACCACACACAGTGAGGAGGACGGTAAGAGAAGTAAAGATTTATACAAAGCTCGCTGCTACAGAACTGCACCTAGGAGAGGCATGTTGGGGTCACAAAGTCTCCATGACAACCATAAGGTGCTATCTCCATGCCAACAAGCTGTTTGAGAGACATGCAAGGAAAAAGCCTTTTCTGATCTACATTCACAAAGTTTTCTTAGCACTTCTGAGATTTCAACTGGGACTTTGGTCAGATGAGACTAAAATTGAGCTTTTTGGCAACAAACATTCTAAGTGGGTCTGTTGTAATTCCAAGGATGAGTATGTGAAAAAGCACCATGTTGACTGTAAAGTATGGTGGAGGATCTGTGATGCTGTGTGTCTGTTTCTCTGTTTCTCTGTTTCAAAGATCTTAAGAACCTTGTTTGAGTGGCTCAGCAGAAATAAAATCAAGCTCCTTCCATGACCATCTCAGTCCCCGGACCCCAAGTCCCCTGAAAATCTGTGGCATGAGCTGAACAGGAATGTGCAAGGTAGGACTCTGAACAGTCCTGAACAAGAGGAATGAACAAAAAGAAAATCCCTGTCTCTGTATTTTCCAACCTTGTGAAATGTTATAGAAGATTCTGTTATGTCTTGTTGGCAAAAGGGGTTGTTTGAAATATTAACAGCAGGGGTGCCAAAAATGGTGGCACACATGATTTCATGTATTTAAAAAATTCTTATTGTGGCATTTTTCCCAATTAATAAATGTTAATTTATTTAAACTATGAATGAAAGGTTGGTTGTATGTCCTTTTTTGTTTCTGAAAAAAATATTATTAGAAGCCTCAGAACACATCTTATCCAGGGGTGCCAACATTTGTGGAGGGCGCAGTATCTGGATTTTGGCATAATTTGGAGAAGCAGCAGCCCATTAGGTAGATGGTCATAATGTTTTGGCTAATTGTTTTATACTGTGTATATTTATACATGTAATGTTTAAATACTTTCTCCTTATTTTTTTATAATATAAATCCCATTCCCAGAAAAGCCTGGGTTATTTTCCAAAATGCAATAAAACAAAAATCTGTGATATGTTAATTCAGATAATTCCTTCTATGTAACCGACAAAAATATTCAAAATATTTTCAATAGTTTTACTAGTCAACTTTATTCTGTAAATATTTACAATTTAAAATGTGTTGGCTGCAACACACTCAACAAAAGTTAGGACAGAGGCATGTTTACTATTGTGTTACATCAATTTTCCTTGTAAAAAACGCCTACTTAACATTTTGGACTGGGGACTGAGGATGTATGGGTTCCTCCTTGCAAAATACATTTTCAGATTGCTTTTCTTGATGCAGCAACTTATTGCTTTTGGTGACAATGATTTTCTGAAGTGCTCCTGAACCTAGGTGGTTGTGTTTGTCACAGTAACATGATGGTTTCTTAGGCAACACTGCCTAAGGGCTAGAAGGTCATACACATCCAAGATTTTTAATCATGCCCTTTACACAATAGAATGTCTCTAAATTCTCTGAATCTATTCACAGTATCATGTTCTGTAAGTGTCTCTGCAATCTTGCTTTGGGATATGTTCCCCGACTAACAATTCTCTCACAAATTTGGGCACAAAGTGTTAAACCATGACGCAGCCTTGGACTGAGCCTTTGATTGACGCTACTTTTATACCCAAGCTTGACACCAAACCTGCTACAGATTAGTCTGCTTAATGTAGCCTGTCCTAACTTTTGTTGAGTGTACAATCATGATATTGTAAATGCATTTATATTTACCAAAAAACATCAAGTTGGTCACTAAAACTATTGAAAAACTTTTATTTTTATTTTTGTTTAATAAGATACAGGAAATTAAGTTTCATATTATAAGATCTTATTTATATATAAGAATTAATATACTACAAATTTTTATTGCATTTTGGAAAATATTGCAGCTATTCTGAAAATGTGTTTCATACAATTAAAAATAAAATAATAAACAGTAAAATGTATATATTTAAAAATAGTTACTATTGTTATTGTTATTAGTATTATTGTTGTTGTTGTTGTTGTTGTTGTGTTGGTGGTGGTGGTGGTGGTGGTGGTATTTAGAACAAAAATGCAAGGACATGTTTTTTGTATTAATTTGCTCCCCTCATGTTTAACCAGCTTGGTTGCCGTAACAATGACAAGTTGCTAGGCAGTTTTGAAGTCATCCAAGTGCCAGTGGTCCATGAATTATCACCTCTTGAGCACTGTACTGGTCAGTGGACTTTCTGACTCATCTGTACACCCCCTTCATTAATCGCAGATTAGAACTCACACACACACACACACACACACAAAACTCTGCTCAGATCCTGAATGTTGCTGTCTAGTGCGTGTATCCCACGCTTGTGTATGTTTGCCCCCTGTGTTGCGAGGCAGGCCAGAGTCAATGCCCTCCTCTCCAGCTGCCCCTGGACACCTGCTTGGTGGCGTACCATATGTAAATGCTGGACTGTAATGGTCAGCTGTAATTCACACAGGAAGATGGGGGCATAAAGACGAATTAAGGAAGATGATGTGTTTAAAGGCACATGTGCTGTGCCCTTTGCAAACCCAGGCCGATACAATTACAGATTAATATGGATTTAGCACCGTGGCTAGGAGCTATGATGCCCTGTGCCAGGATAATGGACGCATTAGAGATGCTGGCCTGAAGACAGACTAGAACTGAGACGGTTGCTCACAGTGCAGCCTGACGTAACCGCCAATGCTCTAAACAAGCACATACACCTCATATGAAGTAATAGGAAAAGGGTGACAGACATCCTATGCCAGCATGTTAAAAGCAATTAACAGTGTAGTGATGTAAGGGTTTCGTGTGTCGTTATGAATATCAGTCGTAATCACTCCTAGGCTGCATTAGTGGTTTGAAGGTAACGTGCCCTTGTTCAAAAAGGACAGACGTGTATGATCTCATCTATATACAGTGATTGATGTGCCTTAAAATGGTAATACAGACAGAATCAGAATCTACAGGAATAGTTTGGTGAAATATAACCTTTACATGATTTCCCCCGACCCTAAATGTAATCAATCAAGACATGATTGATGCGTGCAACTACAGTGGGACAAAAAAGTATTTGGAAGCCACAGATTCTGTAAGTTGTCTAACTTAAAAATGATGAGTGAGGTCTGTATGTTCATCATAGTTTCACTTCAACTGTGAGACACAGAATGTAAAAAAAATCTAACATCCACACTGTATGATTTTTAAAGAATTTATTTGTATAATGGTGCAGAAAATAAGTATTTGGTCAATAGCAAAAGTTCCCCTCAATACTTTCTAATGTAACCGTGGTTGGTCAAGTGTTTCCTGTAGGTCTTCACCAGGTTTGCACATAATGTAGCTGGTATTTTGGCCGATTCTTCCATGCAGATCTCCTCAAGAGCTGTGATGTTTTGGAGCTGTTGCTGGGCAACACAGACTTTCAACTTCCTCACCTTCGTTGCCCGGGCGTTGTTTTTGGGTTTATTGTCATTCTGGAAGATCCAGCCATGTGTCATCTTCAATGCTCTCACTGATGGAAGGTGGTTTTTGCCCATGATACATGGCCCTATTCATCTTTCCCTTAATATGGATCAGTCGTCATGTCCCCTTTGCAGAAAAGCAGCACCAAAGCATAACATTTCCACCCCCATGCTTCATAGTGGGTATGGTGTTCTTGGGATGCAACTCAGCATTCTTTCCCCTCCAAACACGGCGAGTAGTGTTTACACAAAGATTTCCATTTTGGTCTCATCTGACCACATGACATTCTCCCAATCCTCCTCTGGATCATCTAGATGGTCTCTGGCAAACT
>JBBIGC010000104.1:9913579-9936678 GCA_037576955.1 Lepidarchus adonis
TTAATACAGGTAACGAGTGGAGGATAGAAGAGCTTCTTAAAGAAGAAGTAACAGGTCTGTGAGGGACAGAATTCTTGATTGTTTCTCTGATTGTTTCTAGGTGCTAAATATTTATTCTCTGTACCATTATTAAATTAAATTATTTACAAAACATCCAATGTGATTTTCCTGGATTTTTTTAAATTCTGTCTCTCACAGTTGAAGTCTACCTATGATGAACATTACAGACCTCACTCATCCTTTTTAAGTGGGACTTCTTGCAGAATCGGTGGCTGCCAAATACTTTTTTTGCCCCACTGTAGCTTCTGGCACTGGAACTACAAGGCTAACATAGCTTACAAGTAACAGAAGCTTACAAACTATTAGAGAATATTAATTAAACTCCTTACATATATCATCACAAAAGGGTGAATTTTATCAGCCTTCTTTCATTATAAAAACTACTGCTTTCATCTCCAACTATATTGGCTGGTTAAGTGGACTTTAAAAACTTTTTGTGTGACTTTTTTTGGAAGGGCAGTGTATAGTGATATGTAACAGATAACACGGCATTCTGTCCAATTAAAACATGGTAAAGCAGCATTGTGGTACACACAAGTAGAATCAACTCCCAAAAGGTCTTAGATGTGCCCCTATTGTTCCCATTTTTCTTTTTTATATGCCTACAGATTATCCACCAATTAGCTCTTTATTTTACTTATAAGCAATATCTAGACTGCAGTTCTTTTACAATTTGTTTAGATTTCTTAAGGCACATATATGTTGCATCTTTTTAGCCCTTTCTCCGTTTACAGTTTATTTTGTTTATTTGTTTATTGTTATTTTGTTATCTCAGAGAAGTAAGTACACCACTCACATTTTTGTAAATATTTTATTATATCTTTTCATGGAACAACACTGAAGATATGACACTTTGATACAATGTAAAGTAGTGTACAGCTTGTATAACAGTGTAAATTTGCTGTCCCCTTAAAATAACTCAACACAGCCATTATAGTCTAAACCACTGGCAACAAAAGTGAGTACAGGTGTCATGTGTCAAATTGTGACCAATTAGCCATTTCCCTCCCTGGTGTCATGTGACTTGTTAGTGTTACAATGTGTCAGGTGTGAATGGGGAGCAGGTGTGTTAAATTTGGTGTTATTGCTCTCACACTCTCTCATACTGGTCACTGAAACTTCAACATGGCACCTCATGGCAAATAACTCTCATTGAATCTGAAAATCTGAAAAAAAATTGTTGCTCTACATAAAGATGGCTTAGGCTACAAGAAGACTGTCAATACCTTGAAACTGAGCTGCACCATGATGACCAAGACCGTACAGTGGTTTAACAGGACAGGTTCCACTTAGAACAGGCCTCGCCATGGTCAACCAAAGAAGCTGAGTGCACATGCTCAGCAACAGAAATTGTCTTTTGAAAATAGACATATGAGTACTGCCAGCATTGCTGCAGAGGTTGTAGGGATGGGGTTCAGATTGTCAGTGCTCAGACCATACGCTGCACAATGCATCAAATTGGTCTGTATGCCTGTCGTCCCTTAAGGAGGCCTCTTCTAAAGATGATGCACAAAAAAGCCTGCAAACTGTTTGCTGAAGTAGACTAAGGACATGAATTACTGAATGCATGCCCCGTGCTCTGAAGAGACCAAGATAAACTTATTTGATTCAAACCGATGTAAAGTGTGTGTGGCAGCAACCAGGTGAAAAGTACAAAGACAAGTGTGTCTTTCCTACAGTCAAGCATGGTGGTGGGAGTGTCATGATTTGGGGCTGCATGAGTGCTGCCATCACTGGGGAGCTACAGTTCATTGAAGGAACCATGAATGCCCAAATGTACTGTTACATATTAAAGCAGAGCATGATCCCCTCCTTTCAGAAACTGGGCCACAGGGCAGTATGATGATAATGACCCCAAACACACTTCCAAGATGTCCACTGCCTTGATAAGGAAACTGAGGGTAAAGTTGCTGGACTGGCCATCTGTGGGGCATTCTCAAACAGTAGGTGGAGGGGTGCAAGGTCTCAAACATCTACCAGCTCCGTGATGTAGTCATGGAGGAGTGGAAGAGGATTCCAATGGCAACCCGTGAAGCTCTAGTGAACCCATGTTCAAGAGAGTTAAGACTGGGAAATAATGGTGGCCACACAAAATATTGAAACTTTGGGCACAATTTGGACATTTTCATTTAGGGGTGTACTCACTTTTATTGCCAGTGCTTTATACATTAATGGCTGTGTTGAGTTATTTTGAAGGGACAGCAAAATTACACTGTTATACAAGCTGTACACCAACTATTTTACATTGTGTCATATCTTCAGTGTTGTCCCATGAAAAGGTACAATAAAATATTTGCAAAAATGTAGGGGGTATACTCACTTTTGTGAGATAAAGTGTTTTATTTTTAATAATTACTTTTTATTCCTTCTACTTTTGCCTATGTAAGGCATTTGTGTATGAAAATTGCTGTATAAATAAACCTGCCTTGGCTTGTCTTCATACACAAGCCTCAAGCTGAGTATAACTGTTACATACACTTTCCTGTGTGGTTTGTCATGTTGTTATTTAAACACTATGACATACGTAAGTATATGCAATAAACAATGAAAACTTTACAGACAGTTGGACACCAAATGTTTTGCCTCAACTTTCTTAGGGGAAAGTTATATTAAAATAATTGCATTTAATTTTATTTATTTTTAGTACAATCCCAGTATTAAGCAGGAATCGGTGGAGATTATGAAAGTCTTTTGTGAAGGTAAATCTTGTGCAAAGCATCAGAAGATCAGAATCTTAGTGTCTTTATTTTTTAAGAACACAGCTGTTTTCTTGGTCCACTCAAACGTGCCTGAACTCCAGGACTTACCATACACCGCCTCTGAAAGCTGCATGTTCTTTTTGAAGTTGGATGGACATTTGACAGTTGCTTCTTAGTAGCCATGTTGGAAAATCAGACACATTCAGTTCAAGTCCTGTGGGAAAGCAACTGGGATTATTCCTGAACAAAGATCCCTGAATGATAAAAGGATTGCATTATAGCTGAAAAAGGGGTACATGGTTAAGAAATTAATTTTAAATGGTTGAAAATCCACAAATATGTTAAGAAGATCTAATTCTGGTCCTGGTTGGCCACAGTTTGATGATCTCCCACCAACTAAACTTAAGGTGTGTTTAAGCAGAGAATACAAATTTGGCAGTACTAAGACTATCCAGTACAGGCAATGTAGATTTATGCACAATATTTAAATAATAAAGGTGTTGAGCTGAAAAATAAAGGTGGTGATACTTTTATTCCCATAGACCATGGTATAACCCTTAGGAACCTTTCAAATGATTGTTCTACAAAGAACCCAAAGGCATTGTCAAGTGTAAAAGAACCTTTTTCAAATGTAAATTCCACAATTTGTTCTGATTGGAATCAAATGTTTGAGATGTAATTCAGTCCCATTCATTCAGTTTTGAGATTTTTCCATATCATAGCCCAGAAACACTGAGAAACAGTTCATTGTATATATGCTTGCATTTGTATTTGCAGGACTCAGTTGTTCTAAGTACTTGCAGTCACCTCCTTTCAGAGGGATTTGCAATATCCTGGATTTTTCTTTTAGCTTATCTATAGTTAATTAAGTATTTGACCGTGTACATAGAACATCTATTTATACAGCGTCCGATGAGCTGTGATTGTAGATGTAAGTGAGTCTTCAACCCTAAGTAGTGCAAACTGTCTGAGTTGGACTCTGTTTAGGAATGGCACTTCCAAAATGAGGAGGCACAATTTGCAGATGTTAGTAGAGCTATCTGTCTGCCTGGGTGTGGGGAGTGTGTTTAAATGTGTTGGGTGGGTGATATGGGGGTCGGACTAAAATAACTCTCTGCTGCCTTGGCATGTGGGGGAGAGATGAGGCAAAGTAGATGTTTGCTGGTTGGTTACTTGTAGGGGGGATTTTTTGCACGTCACTTTCCCTCTGAATAGGCTATTAAAAAGACACGGCTGCCCTGCAGCCTGATCTCACTATGTTGAGATACTATGCTGACTTCATCAAGGCCACCAAGGTGCACAGTGGGTGCTGCAGTCATCAAGGGGGCGCTAGAGAGACTCTCTGAAAAGCTGCAAAAGTCATGTTGCCTGGATACTCAGAATCTATTTTTTATATTTCCCCCTCTATGACCCTGCCCTTTAATTTAAGCCTCTGATTCATCCGTCATTCATTTCTAAAAAATGCTAAACGCCTCAACGTTTACAGCTGCCTGGACGCTCCAACAAGACAAGAGGCAGGAGGACTGGGAGATAGAAGGGTGGAGAGTGTTGGAGAGAAAGAAGCTTAGGCCATTTATATCTATAAAACACTGTGTATCATCCAGTATGAGACCAACATATACTCATCAACAACAGTGTGAATTCATTCTTTAGAAATTGCAAGGCCTCACGCCAGCTAAGTGTTGCAGGCGTTTGTGCTTAGCACATGTCAGCAGTAAGAGGAAAGAGGCAGGTGAATGGGGCTAAACCTTCAGCCCTGGGCTTAAGTCTTACTGACAGATTGACAGACCACCTCAGGCACACTGGGACATTTCATGTGACATTGTATTTCACCTGGCCAGTCAAGAATGGAGCTTTGCTAGCTGTAGTTATGTACATGTAAATGCCAGACTGACAACTCTGGGGATTCAGGCATCAAATGGGTCCTGGAGTGAGCTGTTCAGTACAAGTCTTAGATATCCATCACTGGGGACGTGGTCCAAGAATGGAGTGGGTGGGGGACAGTTTAGGGGTGTTGCTTCATATCTATATCTTAGCAACTGAGGGAGTACTATACCCTGTCCAGTTGTTGCCAGGGATTGGTCAGCAGGCTGGCATTGACGCCGCCCCCTCAGCTTGGGGTCTGTAGAAAGAATAACCCATCAAAGCATCATCCACACTTGAGCCACTCCTGTGCACTTGATCAAACTGCACTTTAATCTGTCTGAAACTACTTTTTTGATCTTGATGTTTAGTCTTTTTTGTTATTTGTGACTTTTTTTATAGATCTGACCTCTTATGTTGCCTTGATAGATGTGCTTGGGCCACTTTCTGATAGTTATCGAGAAGACTACCGTCTGGCAGTATGACATCTCCCTATGCAGCTGTACAGTTCTACCCAGAACACACCTTTCAACGGTAAGGCAATGCCTGTTTTGGAGTTAGTTCTCCTATTCATGGCCAGTTGCTGAGTCATCAGGTTTTGTATAGTGTATGCTGCACATGATGTTAAGTCTAAATGCTCAGTTTTAGTAGTAGTTTGATTCAGTTTAGAAATAAAAGTTGGACCTGTTAGTAACCTGTGTAGGCGGTTGTGCAAGGCACTGCGTGTTTTTTTTCCTTTACTTGTGCACAAATGAATTAGCGGCACACTCCTCAGTTCAAAACTGGGCCAGCACTATGTATTACTTTTCTAGTTCTATTCTATTTCTGTGCAAAGTGGAAGCTATAGCTGTCTAGTCTGAGACTGTAGTGTGTCTGGTGAGGCAAACAGTTGTATCTGCTGCCGGACCCTGATATTTATAGTTGTGTGTTCTTATGGTGACAATGCAAGTTTATGGGAGTGTCCAGCTTTTTGGGCAACTAGACTAGATATTTGAAACCCAGAGCCTGCTGGGCTGCTCACTGTTCTAACAACACTGGACATTTTTTTAGCAGATTTGAACAAAGCTGGACGACAGGTGTAGTTCTGGCCAAGGAGGCCTACTCTCACTGTGTCACTGTACAGTGTAATGTGCATTTCAGTAATGTATTGGGAGATCCTTATAAATGAACCCTATTAGATGGGTTCACTTTTTTACGTATAATAGTCTGTTACTGAATGCCACTGTTTGGGCTAATGTTTGTTTAGTACATTTACATTTACATTTATTCATTTGTCCAAAGCGACTTACAGGTACAGGAACAATCAGCATAAATAAGTACATTAAGTAAAGAAAATGTTGCCTCTTAAAATAGCCCCTATAAGATAATGAATCGTTTAAATATTATAATGTTCATTTAAATATTCAAAGTTAATGTTAATAAAGAAAGGAGGATATGGTAATATTAAATATCATCCATGACTGAGCCTAACCAGTTGTGTATGATTTCCAAATCCAAATAAATTCCTTTCAAACTAAACTTTGACTACCACTAAAATGCACAAACTGAGCTGTATGGAGAAACAATAGCATATTGAAAACCGAATCACTCTTGTGCACTGCGCTTACTGATGCAGGTGTGTTTTCACTGCTGAGCACACTTGACCCTAATCACAGGTGCATATACCTGCAGTTGTTGTTTTAGTGTCCATTCCAATTGCCATCAGCTGATCTTTTTTTCTCCTCAGGGTACAAAACCCTAACAACAGACACACGAGTTCATTTAAACACATTCCTTTATTCCTGATTTAAACCAGGGCTGACTAAAGTTGGTCCTGGAGGCCAGTGTCCAGCACAGTCTTCTAGTTCCCCTCCTCAAAACACACCCTGGCAATAAACAGGTGAGTTGAACCAGGTGTGCTTGATTAGGGAAATCACTTAACTCCCCTCCAGGGCCAGAGCTGGACACTCCTGATTTAAAGTATACCACTGCCGTTAATAGCACTGGCTTCTTTTTATTAGTCTAATACTGAAATCATTAATAATTGTGTCTTATTTCTAGTATTTTGGTGTATGGCCGTATACATATTAATTGTCTTGTAGTTTTTGGCAACTACTTTAACTGCATTTTCCTGTTCCCGGACTCATGGTGGATATTACAGTTATATGCACAGGTTTGAGGGTCTCTGTTCAAAGTTATTTTACATAAGTTAAATGTCCTTAATAGTAAATACACTGATTTAAACATATTTAAGAAAACACAATATTCAAATTTGTTGTCAAATACACAATAACATTTTTTCACTTTTAAATAATCTACAAAATATCATTTGACCAATGGTGTCTGTAACCGCTGAAGTAAAATAGTAATAGTAATATCTTTAATACCTAGAATCCTTAAAACAAATACAACATAATAAATGCTACTACATTTGTCCACAAAGCTTTGATTGCATTACAGATCAGTGAATTCTAGTTTATCTCATATTTTATTTGTATTTCCATTATTTATATCCTATTATTGTATGTAGAAAAAACTGAAAATCAGTATCAGAAATCAATCAGCACATTTAATCCACTTTTAAATAAATTCTGATATTGAATCAGTAATATAAAAAACTAAGCCTGGTTTGTAATTTTTTATTTATTCGGTTATTTTATAGAGGGCACCTTATTTGTTTTTTCTTTTCTTTTTTATTCTACAGTTAATACTGCTTTTAGAAAAGTCTGAATAAGTCTAAAGTGTCAGGGTGGAGTGAATGGAATTTGCCATTTGTTTGAATTCATTCAGACATTTCCTCTGTCTCAGTCAGTTGAATTCAGCCACAATGAAAGCACGCGACTGAGGGGAGGAGAAACCTCTAGCACTGCTCTCCTTTTGTTTGAGCCTTCATGTCTGTCCGGCAGCCGCAGGTTTGAGGGATGAGGGAGGGAAGGTGTTCTCTTTGAACGCTACCTGGCTTGTGATTAATGAAGTCACTGGAGAAGCCCCCACACTAACCCCCTCGATCGCAAGGCTCTGTTTGTTTTGATTGCATTTTCATCGCTGGATGTGCCCAACCTGCCAGGAGACAATGGGCGGCCCTGTTTAGCCACGACCCTTGACCCTGTCCCGTCTGCAAGAGGCCCAGTCTGCATTTAAGTGGACGCAGTGCACCTTCCCCCTAAGGCTAAATACATAACTCCCTCAGTAACTAGACACCAGCCACCCACAGCCCCCACACCAGCTCCCACTAGAGATCAAACCCACCACACACTAGAGCTGTGCAGAAAATAACCACAATGAAAAAATAGAGATGAGACGACTATTGTCTCCAAGGAAGTTTTCAAGTCGTTTTTAAAGTGGTGGCTCTATTCGAGAATATATCCGAAATGTAAAGTTTGAATAGCTTTGGATGGATCTCGCAAAGTATTTCGTAAACAAACTTTGATCTTTCCTGTGCAGACAGAGGGGCCGAGCAGCTAAGCCGAGGGTAAGATGTGATCTGAGATGATGATGGAGTGGATTGTCCTAAAGAAGCCACATTCACTGGAAACAGTGTGTCTGCAACTGTGATTGAACAGAAATGACACAGAAGCTCAAGTCCTGTAACGGTTATTACATAATGGCCTGATCACAGTTATTTGAGCTGGTTGCAATCATTTTATCAAGTCTTTTACAATAACTTATTTATCACTGAGGTGCAATTCTGAAGTATGTGGTTTGAAATACCACATTATTTTACTGTTATTCTTCATATAAGACTGTGTTTTTTTTATAAATGTAACGACAATATAAAACCATGAAGTTCGAAATGGTCTGGTATTTTTACTGGTCTTTGCATAATAAGTATTTAACATTCAACAAAAATGTTACAAATTCTTTTTTTTCATCAATATTTTTATGTAAACACATTGTAAACTTATGCAATCATATGCTAATAATGATGCATCTTCTGTCTATTAGTTAGGTTGAAACATATAATTATAAGTTTAAAAAAAAACATTTCTAGACATGCCATAGGTCTTACAAAAACAACAAATCTTCAAATAATCTAATTGGTGCTATAACACGTTTAGGTGCAGATATGAATTTAGTTGAACTTGAGCTGTGTCTCATCAGTTTTGGGAACTGGGAAGTGTTTATGGTTAGGAAGCAAGACAGATAACTGGCCAATTTTAAGCTTATTAAATACCTAATATAGCAAATAATCAACAGCTACCATGTCATGATTTTATGATTGTGATTAGTAGAACGAGTTTATTTGACCAAGTTGGCACACACAAGGAATTTGTTTCCGGCCAATGGTGACTCTCGATTCAAACAACACTGCACTATGTCAGATGCAGTCGGTATAATACAGTCAAAATATACAGTATGTTACACATTATGTAATGTAAAGTGTGCGATGTACAATATATTCTATTCAGTGGGCTATAGTAGACAGTATAGATAGACAGTGCACAATACACAGTGTAGATACAGGACATTATGTTCAGTATATTGCACAGGGGATATGGAGATTAATAGGGTGGTGATGAGATTTATTCTGTGAGTTCTGCTGTTCATGAGGGTGACGGCCTGGGGGAAGAAAGTGCTTCTGTTCCTGGCAGCACAGGTGCCAAAATGGAGAAGCTGAAAGTAAACGTCGCCTGGATGCGAGGAGTCTAAGATGATCTACTCTGCCAGCTTTCTGCTTCTAGTGGGGTACGGTTCTTGTAGGGTGGGCAGGGGGGCACCAATGATTTTCTCTGCTGTTCTCATTGTGTGTTGCAGTTTCTTCCTGTCCTGTTGCAAAGCAGCTTTAAACTTTGTCAAACGAGGAATGACTCATAGTGTCGGTCAGTGCACTTGGGTGCAGTTGGGTCACTTGCTTTGATTGATTTATAAGGTTTATAAGGCCACGTGGTCCGACTGTGAGCTTTTACATTGAAGCAAAGCTTTTGACAAATCCTATATAAATGAAAGCAACTATATGTGGAAGAACATGGCATAGGCTTGTAAATCTTCAACACATGGATCATATGAAAAAGGCCGGGATACTTCTATGTGTGGGTGTTGTACCTTTTTGTGGGACCATGATGTCGTTCTTGGCTGCTACTCCTTGTCAACTGGATTGTGTTTCTGGCAACTTCCCAGCGTTGTGGAGGCTAATAGGGTCGGTTCAGACCTCTACCTCCTCCTCCTGTCTGACCTTCTCTCCACCCTGCATCCTTCCTTTGCTTTGATTGGAGTTCTGTCTCCATCCAGGGTTGATGGTGATGATGTCATGACACCGAGCTGTCAGTCGAGCTCTCGGATCGCCAGCAATGAATCCGAAACATGTCCCTCTGCTGTGTGTGACCCTAGAAAGTCTCTACTCAGCACCTGCTAGAGACCTATATAATACTCATGTTGTCACTGGCCTGAAATGTTGACAATATTAAGTGCAATAACATATAAATGAGACGGACAGATACCTAATCCCTGTGGCGCAGGACCTTAGGCCATTTAATAGCCATTACATCCTGTGATATATAAGTAGCATTTTGTTTTGTGGTATAGGGTGCTGCAGCAGATGGCGGATCTGATTCAGGACCCAGATAAATGTAGAGTCACTCAAGAGTCTGTCAGTGCACTATAAATGAAACCTCAGCTTCCTGTGATATAAACACTTTGCTTGAGTTGCTTACACCTGTTTAATAGCCTGTGATTTAGTTGTTTATTTATGTAAAATACTGAAATGGGTAGTATTTCAGTGTAATAAGTTGACTTGTACTTTTAAATATTTAAATGTAGGTGACATCAGAATCATTTCAGCATCTGCAGATATTTGCTGTTATAGTTATAAATACTGGCATTGAAGAATACTTTCATGAAAAATGTCTCAATCTACATACCCCGCATTGATGCATGATTAATCTTTATAGTATCATTTTCACACTACAGTATTATTAATTTCTTATTGTTGTTACTGCTATATCAATGAACCGAACCTGCAAATGCATAAGGATATTATAATCATATTAGTATCAGTTTATACAGACACATTTTAACCCCAAATTTGCTGATGCATTGATCATGCTCTGGAAGAGCATAATGTTTATGTAATGCTTGATTACAATGCAAAAATACCTTTCTCGTTTTCCCTCATTTAAGCTTATAGATATGTTTTTCTTATCCATGTAGTTAATTTTTTTTTGTATTTTCTTTTCATCAACAGATATACACATTAAATATATTGCATTGGCCTACAGATCTCAAATCAGTGCATCCCTAATATTGCAAGTAATTCATATTCTTATATATAGTTGTGAAGGAAAATATTTTAATGGAGTGATTTGCTGCTGCACACACCTTAGCATTAGATTCAAAGTTTCCACAGAAAAACAGCAACCCCTATCTAATCTTGGAATCCTCAAAAACGCATAGAAAAAAAGAGAAATTAACATTGCACCTTTAGTTTAAGGAAAAACAGGCTTTGTTAAAGTAATTTGATTAAATTAATGAATTAATGCTCCCCTTTATGGTGTTGCTAATATGAGCTCACAATACATTTTAAGATGTTATAATAGATTGTCCAAAAACCAATGTGGTTTTAAAATTTCGCTTTTTCCTGAAATTCACAATCATCTCCATTGGTTTTATTCTGTCAATTAGGAGTCCATAGTTAATACACCATGTGATGCCTCCAGTTCAGCTCCAGTTCTACATGTGAACAAAACTGTTATAGTGGTGTCTGCATATTTACATTTCAAGTACACAGCTGTATTATCTTAAATAAGTCAAAACAATTAACATTGACCTGCTGTGTGACAAAGAAGAATCAGTCAATCAGGGTAGTGCAGTATGGACAGTCAGAAAATCGAGCTGTCATATCAGTAACAGTGGGAATCGGTATGAGGCTGATATCAGCAGAAAATGCAAAGACTAGAGTTTGACAAAGTGCATAACTCCAGTACCTGACTCAAAGTATAGATACTCCTAATCAAACATTACTCAATTAGATGTGAAAGCTCTTGTCATTTTCTTTTAGGTATAGTGTAGAAACAGCTGGATCAACAAGGGGCAGCCATTCTTGTTATTATTGTTTGTTTTATTTTACAATATTAAAACATTTATGAAAGGACTTTAGTCAGTAATGTTAACTTGGGGTTTTCACTCGCTAACTATTAGTATTTGTCAGCAGTAAATTAATTCTGCACCTGGGTTATGTGCTAACATTTCCAAGTTTATATTATATAGTATATTATATATCTATTTCATTATTCATTTACATGCATTACTCTGGATGTTGAAGTCACATATCATCTTCTGTGGTAAATATAATTGCATAAGTGAGCAGTGAACACATCACAGCCATTTACCATGGAATTTAAAGATGTATCTTAATATGACAACTTGGCAGGCAAATCCAAAAAATAAGCTATTGACAAACCGTAGCATAAAATTACAGCTTCTAAAAGCACAGACAGTTTTATTTAAAAAAAATTACTCGAAATGTCTGCATACTTCAAAATGCTTACTCAGGTTGGATGAATTTTTAAAGGCACTAATGTAGTTCTCAAACTTGGATTTCAGATGTACTGTATACAGTATGTATATCCACATGTGCTCTGATCAGGAACATTTATCTTTACCTTCATCACCTTTTGCTGCTGTAGTTGCTCATTCCAACAACCAGTGTCAGCTGTTCAGGAATTCAGCACCTTCAGAACATAACGGAGAGTGTAGGAGCAGTTTACCGTGATTGGTTCATTTCCTGTGATAAACACAATATGGTCTGTTTTATGTTGGAAGAGAATTGTGTCTGCCAAGTTCAAACCTGCACTTTAAATGAATGAGCAATGAGAACCTTCATGGGAACTCACTGGAGTCAAGTACAATACTTGTCAAATATACTGGTGTAAATGTCATAAGTTTGCCAAAAAATTACAATACTCAATTAAATGTGTTACCGTCCACCCCTGAAGACTCAAAACCTCCTGAGTTTGGCACTTTGGAGGCTTGTGATGCATGACAGTACCTAGCTGAGGTTTAAAGTAGACATTCTCCCATGTCAGGATTCCCAGCAAAACCTTATCTGAGTAATTCAACTCCAGCATCCACCATGTGCCACACCTCTTTGGCTCAGCATAAAAAGCTTGTTGAGCTGTCCATCTGGGGAACCTTTTGAGCAGATAAAGAATGAGTTCTCCATGTTCTTGAAGCTGCTCTACCAGTCTTCACCCTCCATCATTTAGGTATTAGCGTTAATTCAGCTGTATTTCCAGTCTTGGGCCTATCCCATAATGTTTATTCTGTTGTGGTGTTCAGAAAGAAGCAGGCATGACAGCATATTATACCAACATGGACTCAGAATCCATGTGCATTAATGTACTTTAAGCTCATGCCACACCTACGTTTTTGGCTAAGCATTAATTTTCTTGTTGTTTCCATCTCTTGCCAAGTCCATATAGAAGATCATACACACAGTAGAGGCCTCTTTGCAGCTGTAGCTGAGCTGGGAACGTTTACCTCTATGTGTGTGTGACTCAGGTTCAATCACACTGAGTAAAGTCTTGTTTCTGAGCAGTTTTTGCTGTGAAATCCAGCACTGAAACTTTTGAGGCAGAAAACATTAAGCCATTTTAACTTCCAGATAAGGATACAGTGATGATGCAGTGTTATGTGGTCAACGGGTGCACTTGTGATAATTGTATTTAAAATTATTATATTGTAAAACATTTGACACAGAACTGTTTTTACACATTCCTAACTGTATTTGTGCACTGTCCATCCTTATCTAGCCAAGTTTAGCCAACAAACGATGTTTGTTAACTAAATAGGGATATATGTGTATATATTATATCTTAATTACAGCACTGCTATCAGTCTTTGCAGTTTACACACACCCACACAGACACACACACACAGACACACACACACAAATATTTTTTTGAGAAATGATCCATATAAACACACAGCTGGCTTATTAGGTACATAATGTTCTCTCTATGAACTTCATGTGCCTTTATATACATTCTCTCATATATATATATATATATATATATAGAGAGAGAGAGAGAGAGAGAGAGAGAAAAAGAGACAGACAATAAATATAACGAGAACGTTTTGACAGGCAGTGAGCTTCAACCCAGTGTCATGTGCATTTTATCTGAGTTCCCTAGAAAATCATTCTATGAAAATCCAGACTCTTTAAAATGTATACATTTCAGAGTAATGAGATCAGGAAAACCAGATCTGGACTGACACTGGACTCATTATGACTCATATCTGGAAAATTTGTGAAGACAGTGGGCCATCATTCTTTGCAGTATCCCAACCAGAGAAACTGAATTGTGTGGGCCAGATCAGAAGAACGTTGTTGTGTGAGAAGTCTGGTTATGAGTTGGATTAATTCAAGGCAAAGACCTTGTGTAATTCGTTTTCTTTAGGTTTTCTCACCCACTTTAAGGGACATGGTGTTTCTGCTCTGTTTCGGGTGATTTGCATTTGCCTTCCTCATAAAGGTATGGACAGAGGAAGGTCAGGTCTGAAGCTCTCTGTGGTTGAGTTTCAATAAGCTGACATCCTCCTTCAGAGCTACTCGTTGGGTTTGTCTGCGTGGTGTAGTGTATTAATATCACTCCCACACAGAATGCAGGGGAATTCCGGCCCTACATCCACAGCCCTGCCTCAGATTATACCACACACACTCTCTCTTTCTCTCTCTCACTCTCTCTCAAGATACACACACACGCACGTACACAAACATTCAACCCCCTGCCAAGCCCAGTTCAGCTGCACACACACTGAATGCTGCAAATCACAGAGTGGTGTTGCTATCATATAGGTGGTGGGGGGAATTCCGTCCTGTCTAGGCCACAGTGTGTGCGGCTCTTCAGCAGAAACTATGAGATGCTGCCTTTTGCTTGGTGTTGCATTTCAGTGAGAGCAGGGTCAGGACGTCTGCACTGACATTCATCCTCCTTTTGTCTTTAAAAACCTCTCATTAGTGATGGAACCTTTAGAACACACCCTTAGAAGAATCCTCTTCTTTTGAGCACCATCTTGCTTTATGTAGGGAGCTAATAACCTTAATGATTTTAGCAACAAGCAAACATGTGTTGTGATTTTATACTACTTAAATAAGTTGTATAACACACACACACACACACACACACACTTATATACATGTACACACACACACACACACACTTATACACACACACTTATACACTTATAAATATACACACACACATACACACACACACACACACACTTATATACACGTACACACACACATACACATACACACACACACACACACACACAAAATCATATCATATGAGTAATTAAAGATCTTTCTTTTGAGCACCATCTTGCTTTATGTAGGGAGCTAATAACCTTAATGATTTTAGCAACAAGCAAACATGTGTTGTGATTTTATACTACTTATATTCATTTCAAAATGCTTTAAAATAGTTTAAAAACTTTGAATAGTGAACCTATTTGTAAGAAGAGGAGATTTTTTCTTTGTTTTATTAAATGCCATTGTTGTGAAAACGGTACAGAAATATTTTTGTTATTTTTTGACAAAAAGTCAAAAGTAGAACCTGGTTCTTATTTCTAGGTCAGAGCGTCTGTTGTGTAAGTAACTGCTACACTGGGAGAACCTACAGTTTGAAATATGGCAGCAGAGGTAAATAATTTGTTTACCTGCAACAAGTTTCCTGCTAGTCCTGTCAGTCTACATATTGCACCAATGTTTACTGAGTACCACTATCAGGATGTTTTTTCTTCTTTACTGGATTGATCGGCACATTTTGAATCCCACCTCCTTTTCAAACTGCTCTTTACAACCACTCCTACAAAACGCATTAAGTGACACTGCCTAATTGCTACGGGGAACTATCCTACAACCCACTCACTCTGAACTGTAACAATAACTTTACCCCACAGTAAAAACAAGCTAGTTCCTCTAAATTTCCCAGATCTGAAAAGGTTGTGTGTGAATTTTTCTTTTAGTAGATTGAGGGAGAATGCAGCTTGTCTTTCTTGGGCTGAGGGATCGTTCCTGGCCTCCATGTCTCAGGCGCCAAGTTCCCAGGGAACAGACATCGGGCAGGACGTCTTCAATCAGCTGCTAGAGATGCTGGACCAGTGTGTACCGTTATTCACACACACATACAAACACACTTATACACACACACTTCTACACACACACACACACACATACACACACACATACACACACTTATACACACACACCCACATAAACACACACACACACACACACACACACTTATATACATGTACACACACACATACACACACCCACACACACACACACACACTTATACACACGCACACACACACACACACACTTATACACACACACATACACACACACTTATATACACACACACACACGTATATACACATACACACACACATACACACACACTTATATACACGTACACACCCACAAGCACACCCACACACACACACACACAAACAAAATCATATCATATGAGTAATTAAAGATCTTTCACAGCTATTTAGTAAAATGTGGAGTGTATTTTGTAACACAGCTTGATGTTAATTAAAAATAATGACAAACAGTTTTCTTCTTACTTACTATAGTTGCAATCACATATTTATTAACATTTAAAGTAGCATTAAGGTTTAAATATCTGTGCTGTAAGAGTTCTGACATTCCAAAAGATGATAAAATGTGGAAGGTATGGCTTAATTATGAATTATTAATACATATTAATACATTATTGTTGTCTTTCGTCAGGTCCGCTTTCCACTCGGTGCAGCCCATTGAGCTCAACTTCTCAGAAGACTCCTCCACCAAGTCCCCTTCAAACACCATTGAGATCAGCATGGACTGCATCACCATGCATGGGTCCGAGGAACACCTCGCAGTGAGTGTGCTGGTCAGCTAACACCACAAAATAAAGTCTCTCTTACAGCCATACATTACCAGTCAAAAGTTTGGACACACATTCTGATTCATTTGAGCGCTAGTGTATGTGTCCAGTCCAACTACTGAGCTTAAGCTTTCAAAGCTTTTAGCCAAACTTGCCCTACACCACGACAGTAGGATTTGTGGCCTAGTTCCTGACAAAGCAGCAGCAGCATTACTAAACCCTGCAGTATTCTGTTGTAGACTCTCCCTGCTCATATTGCTTCATCAGTTCACATTGTACTTTGTAGGATGTCTTCAGGATTAAAATTTCTGTTGCAAATGAAAGAAAATTTCACAAGACTGGAATCGTTTGTCTGAACATTAGGCAGATACTTGTTGGTACTGAAAAGAGAAGTTAGAAATACAGCAGGGAATATTGTTTACTTAAAAAACAGTCTTGAAAAAATGACTCAAGTGATTAAATGTGATGTTCTTAGTGCCACAAAATATTTCACAATTTTAGAAGACACCTTTTAAAAACCAAATGCCCGTTTTACATGTATACAATTAAAACTATTAATCAAAATGCTCTGCACTCAGTGATGTTTTTTTTTTTTTTTTGCTTTTCCTGTAGTTTCAACATATTTTGGTATTATGTTTTAATAAGTTGCAAATGCTAATACTAGTTACACTAGTAGTGGTTAGAATGTTATTCACTTTGCAAAACAAAATGTTGTCAAACACTGATGAGTCTAAAGCAGAATTTTTTTTCTGAACTCCCATTTAGATAGACAACAGTTTTGTCATAGCTGTTATAGATGGAAGTGAATGATGTAACCCCACAAAGAAATGCAATTTACAGAATTGTGGGCCTGATTTGTTCTAAAGCCAATTATCATAATCCATATTTGAAGGCTTCATGTGAAACCTTGGTGTGACCAGTGAAGTGCATAGTTTTGTTTATGGGGAATTCAGTGGTAAACTCCAGTAAAAGCCGTCATCAGCCATATGCACATCTGGGGGTGTCAGAGTTTGTTGTGGGGATCCCCTGATCTGCAGAGCTAACCCTGCACTTTTCTGATTGGATTTTGAGTTACTTATATTAAAACAAATGAATAAGGACCAATAACTAATACGGGAGATAAGCAGCACAGTCCTGTTGATTGACTGTTTATGAATATTTGTCCTATGTGTTGACATGCTTTAGAAAATGTACTGAGAAAAGTTTCGCTTAAGTATTACATGGCTGAGAGGAATTCTTGTTAAAATATTTTAAATTTTAAGCTGTTAAATATGGGTGGCAAGACTGGATCAATGCAATGTGAAAATGGAGCAGATGTGCTACAAAACTATCAATCAGATGTTTTCTTCTTTGATGTAAGTTAAACTCATTGTTCTTCATTTTATTCTGTGGTTTTCATCAGAAGTGCAATTAGAGCAAAAGTTTAAATACTGAAGCAAATTGTTGCTCAGTTAAAGAGTTAATCCATTTGCATTTGAAAGGCATTTAAATATATTCTTTCTAAAGTAAAACAAAAAGGCTGTTTATACATTGAATTTTAAAGACTAAGGCTAAATTTAAATCTAGTGGCATGAACTCAAGTTCTGGAAAAGTTTAGACATTTTGTTAAAAGCAATTGAAACAAGAATGTATAATTTGTTATTTCTCAGAACCTTTATTTAACTCAGAAAGGTACAAAGATTTCCAGTTTTTTTTTTATTAAGCAATGTATTTTGCAAATATAAATAGGTTTAGAATATGATGCCCTTAACACACTTTAAAAAGTTGGCATATTAGCAGTGTTACAGTTTTTCTTTTAATAATACTTTTTAATTATTTGGGAACTAAGAATACTAATTGTTGCAGTTTAATTTCTGCCCATTATTCATTAAAAAAAGACTTAAGCAGCTCGATAGTACATCATTGCTGTTCTCTCATCCTCCTGTTCATAATGCACAATGACAGATATCGGCTTTTCACTGATAACAGTTTAGATTTCCAATCCCTCTGTTTCCGGAGAACAATGTCTATTTTTATAGAAATACAGTGGTGTGAAAAACCGTTTCTTGATTTTCTGATTTCTTATTTTTTTCCATGTTTGTCACACTTAAATGTTTCAGATCATCAAACAAATTTAAATATTAGTCAAAGACAACCGTAGTAAACAGTAAACACAAAATTCGTTTTTTTAAGTGAAGTATTTTATTTTTAAGGGAGTAAAAAAATCCAAACCTACATGGCCCTGTGTGACAAGGTGATTGCCTCGATGCACTAAACTGGTTGGGCCCTTAGCAACAACATGGCAATCAAGCTTTTGCAATAACTTGCAATGAGTCTTTTACAGTGATGTGGACATTGAATTGTTTTCGAGCAGGAACCACTTTTTAAGGTCAAGTGTTACTTCTACACCAGATGTAATGTGGCACACACCTTCCAAAAGTTCAAACTTTTTAAACTTTAAACTTTTGTCTTGTTAGTTCACAGAGTATTTTCCCAAAAGTCTTGGGGATCATCAAGATGTTTTCTGGCAAAATTTAGATGAGCCTTAATGTTCTTTTTGCTCAGCAGTGGTTTTTGTCTTGGCTTTCTGCCATGCAGGGCTTTTTTACACATTTTTTATGGTGGAGCCATGAACACTGACCTTAACTGTTGAGGCCTGAAGTTCTTTGGATGTTGTTGTGGGTATTTTGTGACTCTTGGATGAGTCGTTTCTTGGAACCTACTTCACTGTTTCAGGCAGGTCTTATTGAAGTGATTTCGTAATTGAGAACAGGTGTGGCAGTAATCAGACCTGGGTGTGGCTAAAGATATTGAACTCAAGTGTGATGAAGCACTGTTATGTTTCAATGGGGACAAACACTGTTTTTCTGGAAACACTAATAAACAACTCATTTAAAAAATATTTTGGCTACAGATTTGCTCTTCCAACTTTAAATATACTCTGTAGCTAATGTTTCTGCACAACTCATTGTTAAAGCTGGTGTGACAAAGGGGTGATTGGTATCATATTAGTTAGCCAGTTTAAGACAACTTTGATAATGAACTGAAATAAACAGTGTTGTTAAATGTTTGGCTAGTGAAAACAATGCCTAACGTAAAGAAAGATTAATACAATAGAACACATCCTTTATGCAGGGATGATGCGGATCAATAGAGGAACATTGGGCAAAAGAAATCTTTTTTTTCTTTACAAGAACAGTGCAAAGTCTAGCAGATCATTGTGACTGTACACTCTATTTTGAACATTACAGATCCCCTCTTGTGTTTGGTAGGACTAAGTGATTTTTGAAATCAGATATTTGTAACTAATATTTAGTGCATTAGAAATAGAGAACGTATGGAGGTAAAAAGTAAATATTTGGTTCAGAAAAGAAGTAAAAGCGAATGTTGGAGCCAGTACTGTATGTGTAAATAATTCATTAAATCTTTCACAACAATTATTTGTCTGGCAGTTAATTTTCAATTTAAATATTTTTCAATTAAAAAAATAGACAGATTTTGTGTGTTAGTGCTCAGGCAATCCTTGATCAATCCATTGTGGATAATCTTTTTTTTCTCCCAGTGAGGCATATTTCACTCTGAAAAACATTTGTAGTTTCTTCCAGCTGTTCCTTTCCATAAATACTAGGTTTGTGACTTTTCCCCCTCCGGAGAATTCCACAGGCATTCCCACAGGTACAGTATTATTTTAGCTTATAACTGGAAAGCACAGGAGAGTGAGTTGCAATAGTGTGAAGTGCAGATAGAGCTACAGCCCAGTTGGCTCAGCCTGTGAGCAGCCGGGCTCAAGTGGAGAGCTGGTGGCTCCCCTCCCAGCAGAGGAATGCTGTTGTCCGCCAGTAAAGAGGAGGGGAACCAGAGAGCGACTCACCCAGCAACGCTGTGATTCCGTACCCTGAGGTGTTGGGCGGGGATGTGGGTGCGCTCTCTTTTTTCTTGAACTGGTGATTAATGCCCCCCTCCTTTCCTTAAAACTCCACCCTCCCTCCACCCGTTCTCATCTTCCTTTCTGTGAAAAATGGGGTGCGGTGCGGAGACAGCGGGAGTCTAATACTCAGGGCTGCTTCAGTGAACGTCCAGAAGATGGAAACCATAACAGTTCATACTGAGTGGAGTGATAAAGTTTAATTTCCTGCTTGTTAAAGACACTCTCCTTCCAGTCCCATTTTTGAAAGATCCACTTGTAGGATATGCTTTATAAGTAAATTATATAGATTTTAACATAGTTATTAACATGGTTACTGTGATGTCATTTCATTGTGTAGCCTTTTTCAATATTTTTTCAAAAATGTCATATTTTTTCACCTGCACATGTGGGAATGTGAAGTGTGAATGTATGTGTGCAAAAGTGCAAAATAAAGGCACAAAAAAAGCTTTTTCTGTTAAAAGTGTGCCGCACTGTGTCTGATTTTAGAAATTATGCATTGTTGATTCATTTTAATAGGCTTATAAAATGTGTATATTACTAATGTTAACTTTAGTACATTTATGTGATAAAGTTTTCCATTTAGCTTTGAAATATGAGAAATATGATACGGCAAAGTCATTTCTGTTCAATAGGAGGAAAGGTTTTGAACAGTCCTTACTTTAAGCTTAACTGAGAAATCCTCCTTGGTATAATGACCCCCCCCCCTCAGATCATCAACTCTCCCATCCTCCCCCAAACCTTGGCATCTCCTTCCAGTAGGCTCTGCACACTTTCTTTAGTGCCCTCAGGGAATGATGTTTGTATTGTACAAGGGTTTTCTGTTCAAATGTGAAATTCCGTTTCTTGTGGAGCTGTGTTTTTTTTCTCTAGCTGGAGGGCAATTATTTTAAGCAGAACCTTCCTCTTACAGACTGAGGTCCCTCCTTGCTGCCCTCACACCTAAGGAGGAGTAAGACAGAGGTGTGGAGTCAGATTACATGAAAGAATGTGACAAAAACAGTGACAGAAAAAGTGCTGTGCTCCAGCCACAGAGAGCTGATGTCACAGCGAGATTGTGCTGTCGATCAGCTGAGCACAGAAAAACAGCAGCAGGGGTTGGTAATGAAACCAAGAGATTTACAAGTGACGCATAGCCACATAGATTTAGGAGAAGCTGAGTGCGCCCTAATTACATGTTTATCCATGGAATTCTGTGGAATTTGTCTTGTTTTTTTCAGCTTTCCTCAACTTTCTTATCTAGTGAAGGCTGTTTAGATTGCATCTCAGTTCTGACAAAGGAATGCATTGTTCAATGAATGTTTGTTTTAAAGTACTATTCGTTCAGTGAAGATTTGTCTGGAAAATCCTGTCAGTGATCTTACTGCATGTATAATATTTGTTTAAGTTTGTCCTCAAGGAGTCTAGTCTCTTTCAGTCATATCCAAAACAAAGGCGAACTGAATTAAGTGCTGAAAGAAAAGACTGAGAGCATATGTCTTGACTGAAATGTACATTTTGAGTGTGTATTCAGGGGTATCATGCTGAAACATATTTGCCTTGAATTATAACCTGTGAATAGGTTTTGTTGGCACTGTGTGAACTGTTTCGTCTTCATGCATCTCTCCTCTTTAGTCTTTAGTTTTGCCATGTGGATTTTTAGCTCGGGTCTGACTCCGCACCAGGTGATTACAGAGAATTAGGAAGGAGTGTTGCTTACCACTTTCCACCTCAAAATTGCCCTTTTAATCCACCTTTTTCCTGGATCTTGATTTTTCTTAAACCCTCTGTCTTGTACCAGTGATTTTCATTGATTGAGAGTTGAGTTTTGGGTTTTTGGTGTCAGATCATTACAGGCAGCCAGGTTCAACCTGGAGAGATGTACAAACACTTTTCTGACACACTCTTGATTCTCAACAGCTAAATCTTTACAGACACTTCTCCACCCCACCAGTTTGCCTACAGCAACATCAAATGGTGCTAAAGAACCAGATGTTCATTGTTTTCAAGATGTTTAACCTTTATTCGCATGAAGGAATGCAGGATTTCTGTTATTTCACCTATATAGTGACATGTTTGAACTATAATGTGAAAAGTTTTTTCACAAATTAAGTGGTAGAGCAGAGCTAGGTTGCATTTTTTATTGAGTATAATGGGAAATCCACGGTTTTGAATACATAAGTTCTATTTTCTCACAACATCACACCACACTTATGAGAGTCCTTGGGCAAGACTCCCAACACTGTGTTCACCTGCCTCTGTATCATGATTCAGTTGTAAACTTCAAAAATATTTGTCATATTACACAGTGATACATCACGCGCAATACAAAATAAAGAATGGAAGAACAGAACAGTGATCAACAACAAATCCAAATGTTATAAAGAGCGAGGGAAGAGTGAGAAAACCCTTTTGACAACAGCTTTGATTAATTGCTTTTTAATACTTTATAGTGTAAGTTGAGCCTGTTGCAAATCAGGTTTGGTAGGAATCATATGTTTGTATGTGTGTAAGTCAATGTTTTTTGTTTTAATCAACCAACATTGTGGGTGTTAATATATTAATGGAATATCATCCTTTGTGTATTTTTACCAATTCTTCACACTTTTAAGTTGTTTGCATAATAGATTTTCATTATTGGTACAATGACTCATGATTAAAAAGATGTTTTTAAAAATAAGCAAAAATGTACTGCCAAACAAGATGCACACACTGAATATTATTATCATTTATCAG
>JBBIGC010000104.1:9940878-9953800 GCA_037576955.1 Lepidarchus adonis
ATCATTGAAAATTTGTGGGTAGATCTTAAAAGAGCTGTGCATGCAAAACGACCAAAGAATATTACAGAACTAGAAGCATTTTGCATGGAAGAATGGAAGAAAATCCCAAGTACAAGAACTGAAAGACTTTTAGCTCTAAAAAGCGTTTGCAAGTTGTGATATCTGCCAGAAGAGATGTTATTAAGTATTGATTATGTAGAGTGTCCAAACTTTTTCAGAGTTTCACAATAATGTTTTTAATCTTTGTTCAATTTATGACATAAAAAGCAACTATTAATCAATGTTTGCTGAAACATTTCATAGAGAGATTGTGTTTAAATTAAAAAATGACCAAAATGGGTTATTTATCGAGGAGTGGCCAAATGTTTGCATAAGACTGTAAAGTGTCTAAATTTTGCTTCTTAAGTTAAAATTTAAAACTTAAGAGCAACAAAGCTAACAGTGCTAACACTAGAAGTCAAAAGCCACCCATTTGTTTATAAGTACATCCCCAAACGTATCTTTACTACATCTATGTTGCCATTAATGCAGCACAGGCTTGTGGATGTAGCTCAAGACAAATTATGACTTTATTTACGTTTACAGATCTTCACTGTTCTGCCAAATGCTGTGGACAGTTTAAACAGCAAGAATTTTTACTGTACATCTCTAATAAACGTTGATATGGAATTAGTGTTCTGGCTGGAATGGTCAGGTTGTCTGTAATGATGACCTGAAGCAGTGCAGTTTTGTTAATGTTTATATTAGTTATATTATTCTAAACCAAATCCTAAAGTCTATGCCACCTTATTGAAGAGGATGTATTAGTAATGTATTATTATGAAAACACAAGACATAACAGCCTTTAAGTTAGCAAATTTTTTGCATCAAAGCTGTTTTTCAGTGCAGAATAAAAGCTCTTCTTCAGGAAATGTAAGTATAAACCTGTCTGTGGTCACTGTATGCAGTATGAAGAGGTTCTAAAGGCAATTATGCAGTAAAGCAATTCCACAGTTCAATTAAACTGCCCGCAGGTGTCAGGCCCTTTGACATCCTGGAGAACTAGAACAAACATATATTAAACTGAGCAATTAAGGCCTATCATCTAAAGATGTTAACAGCTAAAGATGTATATAACTCACTTTTACAACTTTCAGTTTTCAATGTGTAAAAAAAAATCATTTGTGAAAGTTAAAAGTCAGAGTTCTTCAGAATTTATCAGCCTATAGGGTTTGATCCCAAAGCTGAAGCCTTGTCAGAGACCGAATGGTAGATGCTTAAGATCTGTTTTGATAGCTCAAGGCTAGTGGCATTGGCAGCCTCTGGCAGCCATCATCAAAGAGCAAATCCCCCTTTCACAGGAGAAAGAGAAGCACAAAAGCCATCTCATCAATTATGCTCTAAGCAGGCCATATTATAAGTGACTCATCTAATTCTCTGTCTCCTCTCTGTCTCTTACAAATTAATCTCTTTTTCAGTCACACATCCATGTTATTGTCATTGTGTCAATGCAGTCAACAAATCCTGACCTCTTCAGCACCATTAAAGTATTTGGTGGCAGGCGGCAAAGTTGAGCCAATAGAGCAGTGACGCCCCCCTGTCTGTATTCAGGAAAGATTTGCTTATTTTCAGTTTTTTCTTCTTCTCCTCTCCCTCTCAGCAGGGGGGGTGATGGAGTCTGTCAGCTCCCTGTATAGATATCTTCCCAAACCCCAAGCACCTGATACTTGATACTTCACTAATCCAGCAACCCTAAGCCCAAACACTCCTCAAAGAGTCGCAGCCACAGAAGTGCAACATCCTTTGTCTGAATCACCAACAGCTAAATGTATTTACTTATTTAGAACTGATCTTTACAACCATTACCTACATCAACCATTAATGTTCTGTCCAGTGGGGGATATACTGTACTTCATTTATCTACAGGGCAGAAATAGGAGATGTACCACTTATCAAGTAGAAATATGATCACTATTCCGCTCCTCTCTGTGGTTAGGTGTTAGTGTATTTCACACGGATGCTAGGAAGTTCTTGTTCAGTATATATCTTGATTACTGTACTGGATGGCCTGCCAAGCAGAGACTGCTAGAACTTTTAAAAATAGGCCAGACAAGATCATGTTTAAACCTAATCACCATAGACTTGGGTATAAGTAAACTGTCCCTCCACACTCAAGAATGCCACAGAACTGTAAATAATTTTAGCATAGAAAGAAATATAAAATATATTTTTAACTTATCAGAACCTCTTTTTAGTTAATAAAATAAAATGTGAATTAAATATTCCTTAAATTAAGCGAGAAGAAAGCACAATAATATCTCCAGTTCAATTGAATGGTTTACAGTGGTTAACTAGAGTAATTTTGTTTACTTGGATATTTTGTTTATCACTTTAATCTCACTATTCCATATGAAAAGCATTGGATCTTTTTGAGGAATCTAAGGAGATGAACTCTAGTCCTATAAAAACACAAATGATGTTGAACATACTGCTTCATTAAAGTCCAAGCAAGTTAACCAGGCCCATAGTTGCCCTTTACCCCTGTTTTTTTCATTAAATGTACAATTGTTATTATTTTAATTTATTTTTAATTAGACATTTACAATTTTAGTTTATTCACTGTAATTGGACTGCTATTGGCATTTAAAACAAACATGATGTTCTAAAACTTTTGACTGGCAGTGTGCTACCAGTGCTACCAGTAACATGAATAAATTGTTGAGATAAATGAGATAAAAGTGTCGGTCGGATGCATATTTGTAAATGTAATGTTAAATTGTGGAAAAAAAGAAAATGCAAGGAAATATTATCTTTCAATCAGATGAACTGCTCATCCAGAAAAAGAACAAAAATCAGTATTAAAACTGAAATGTACTTTTCTGCAACATTTCTGTTACTGTTACTGTTAGCAACAATCAGTTTTAGGAGTCTAATGTCTGCTCTTTCTTTTTGACTTTAGCCATGTTAATTAGTTTAGTTTTAGTGAAGTTTGCTATAGTCAGGAAAGTTTTGGGTCCCCCCTTTATCTTACTTATTTTATTACTTAAAATAGAGGATACACATCATTATGGCTACAATGGTATGAGCATTATGGACAGAGAAAGCATTACAGATCATTATAATATTTGAATAAGTGCAATAAAACATCCAGATATTTTAGCCTAGTAAAGCAGCAGGCCTAAACTCTCTGCCCCTTTATACAATTAATGTATCATCAAATATCAATTTGCAATATTGTTCAAAAATGTAATTTCTGCCAATCTACCGGTATGCTCCAGATATATATATACTAAGTTATGAGAATGAATTTTCTAATTTAATTTCTTGCGCTTAGAATGTTTCTTACTTCTTTGTTCTGTTAACACTGCATGCAATTAGTTTTGCCAAACTGCTATTATACCAACATGAACTTCTGTCTTTAAGTATTTTAAAGAATCGTGCAAGAGTCTTTAGTTCTTCATGGTGATTGTTAATGCTGTGGATGTGACAAAAGCATGTCTGACATCCGTGACACCAAAGCAGCACAGGTCGCAGTCGAGTTGTTGTTCTATGATGACAATGTTTACGCATATGATTTTGAAGGGTTTTAAGAAAGTTAAGCCTAATAATTTAGCATTTCGGTGTTGCTAATTTTATACTGAAAAATGTACATGTTGACGGATGACTGACATCGCTGTACTGCAGTAGCCCCACCCTCCAGTCGTTCAAACCAAAATGAAAAACTTTTCCCAGCCAACAATAAACTTTTGTTCCTTTAATCCTGTTAAATTAAGCTTTTTTCAAGCTCATATTATATACTAGTCAAAAGTCAAAGTCAAAGTAAACTTTGTCGTCATCTCTGCTATATACAGTACAGTATACAGAGAGACGAGACGACGATACTATACTAGGATACTAGGATGTAATATAATGTAGCAAAGGCCTGAAAAAGTTAGAGCGCCCTTTAAGATGGAACATTTAGGATGGAACATCGTCACTGATCTGTCTTTGCTTAGCGTTGCTTTTTGAATTGTTAATTGCTGCAGTAAACAGTACGTTTAAAGTCAACTAATCATTTGGGGATGTTGTCTTTTTGTACTGAATTATACTTTTAGGCCACTCCATTTAAGGAAGCCACACCCAACACCAGGTTTGTAAAATCGATCTATAAGCTGAGGCTCATCGTTGAGGAAATACGGTAATAGGGTAATAAAAGTTATACTAAACTATAGTGTTTAGAACGTTGCCCCTGAGATCAGAAGGTCACAGGATCAAGTCCCAGCCCGGGCACCACTGAGGAACCCTTGAGCAAAGTACCGTCCCCACTTCACTGCTGCCCAGGCGCTGTTGATAGCTGCCCGCTGCTCCACGTGTGCACGTGTGATGGGTTAAGTGCAGAGGACAAATTTTGTTGCGGTGACTCACTGCTGTGGTTTGTTCACAATGACAGGAAATCACTTCACTATAGTGGAAGTATATTCTGGCTAACCATCAGTGTTGAACAAAAAGCGTAGTGGTGTCTCCTCACAGGAAGAAGAATCACAGGTCTCTCTGTTCGTCTCTCTGTTTCCTCTTGGTTCTCTGGGTTCTTTCCACTGTCCAGAGAAATTGGCTCTAAATTGCTAATAGACGTGAGTGTGTGTAATGGCTGCCGTGCAATGTGTTCTACCTTGTGCCAATAGTTAAGTGGGATTTGTTCCTGTTTCCCATGACCTGGAACTGAATAAGCAGTGTAGACAACGAATGAATGATTAATTGTAACTGAGTAGTCATATGTCAAAACAATTATTACAAAATTATAAAAAATTAAATCACCCGTGGCATTAAGCATTTCTGATATTAGGTTAGATGACAAATGATGTGTAAAAGTCTTTGTGGTTAATTAATTTCATATCAGACTGAAAATATGATTGCATTAATGTTAGTTGAAGTAAACTATAAAGTAGATCTGTATGCTAACGTTGGTGGGCTGGGTGAAAAACAGCGATTATACAGAAATTAACCTCATTTTCACTGTGGAGTTTAGTGGATGAAATGTGATGCTATGGGTTTTTTTCCAGAGGTCTGAATTGACATGATTAACATGATTGGCTTCATCAAGTAACAATATATTTAAAATGAAAATGTAGCTGCTTCAGCTAAAACGCTACAATTGATTCATTCTAGAAGGAGAATGATTCAAAACTTTGACTACATCCAAATAAAAATATTGCAAATAATTAAACTTTTTTTAAACTCCCAGTCCTCTGACAACCTACAGAGTGAACTGAGTCTAAAAGATTGGTAAATGCCAAAAATAATTGTGAATTTACTTCATGATAGTTTTTACCCATGTTTGGCAAGGGTGCCAGTAATTATGTAACTGAATTCAAATGCTCTCAGTCTTTTTGTGTATATATTTTCCCACATATTTTAGCTTTGGAGCAGCTATTCCATAGTTTCTTGTGAGGATCTAAAATTATTCTGAAATCTGATTAGACTTCCTTTTATTCACCATTAACATTAAATTGTTTATTTCACAATAATAGAAAAACACACCAGTGAGTCTATTCATCAATTCTTCACCAGTGTTGTTTTAAGCTAATTAGAAGTTTGTTTAGCTGAGCTAACTGCCCTCATCAAAAGGAATGTCAATAACATCTATTACAATCTAAAAGTGGATGCAGGAGCAACGCTTTTTGTCCATCCTTGGTCCAGATGACCTTAGGCTAAATGCCTCCCCAGTACTGAGACAGGGTGTGGGCCACTGCTGGGAGACAGTAATAGGTAGTGGAGGGGGTTTGACGGCCCTGACAGCTCTTTATAGGGGCCTCACAACCTTAAGGCATTAGTTTTCTCCTTCTTGACCTGGGTTAATAGAATCCCCACCCCAAAGCTACACTTTACACAGCTCCCTCACCCTTTGCTTAGCTAAATGAGTGTGAAATTTTTTTGTCACATATTGAATGTTGTGGGGAATGAGTGACAACAATAGCTACATAACTAATATTTGTATAATATTCTGCTCTCTGTTATGTTTATTGTTAGAATAAATGTTGTCAGTACAAAGTATAAATGTTAGATCTCTGTAAAAGTTTGGGACTGGAGGAGACAAATTGCTGTAGCCTTGAAAGTGAAACATTGTACCACTGTTGACTGATGTAGGGTTTCAGATGCTCAACAATTCAGGGTCTCTTGTTTTGAATTTTTCCTTTTTAGTTTAAAGGTTTTCAGTGACAGGTTTGAACTGCAGGAAGGTCAATATAGCACTTGCCCTCTCCTACTATGGAGCCCGGCTGTTGTAATAAATGCAGAATTCAGAGTGGCATAGTCATGCAGAAATAATCAAGGCCTGTGACAAAAAATGCATCTGAATTGCAGCATATGTTGCTCCATTACCTGATTTTATCATTCACAATGAATAATTTGTGCAACCTACCCATTAATTAATGCACGCCCAAATAATCAATGATGCTGGCCTCTGTTCTCTTTAGTCTGGCATTCATTAATTTCAAAATAATTGTATATTTTGATTTGAGCATATATTTTTAAATTAAATAATGCAAATTCTCAGTTTCAGATTTTGTCTTTATTCTGTTTTCAATTAAATATGAGCTGCTGCCAAATATGCATTTATAAAATGTCAAACACATTAGACATTAGAGAGAGAAATTAGCATTAGAGAGAGAGCAGCAGAGAAATTTAACATTTATTTCTATAGCTTATAAATACAGTAAAATGAAGAAATTTAGTGAAGCAGCCCAGTGTTTTTGTTTCTTGAGTGCAAAAGTATTTCAAATCAAAAATTGTCAGGTAATAATATATTTAAATAATTCTCTGTATGATTTCCGTATTGTCATGCGTCTCTAAAATCTCAAAATATTATGGTTGTCAAAGGTAACAGACAGAATGACTGACTGACTCTCTCTTTCTCTTTTTCTTTATCTTGCTGTCTCTGTCTCTGTTTCTCTTGGGTTAATTCTCCACAGTTCTTTTGGCATGTAAGTGAGGTTACAAAAGGGAGAGCCTCTGTCTGAACCAACATTGATGTGTTCTAAACAGATCTACACCAGTCATCTCTGATAGATACAAGCAGTCTACAGCCACCCTATTGTTTCTGGAGGAACCCTAATAGACGTGATGCTGGGGGCACGTTGAGGGGTGGGAAGGGGTCCATTCATATGCAGATAAGGACAGAAAATGCTTGTGGTTGCCTGAGCTTAGTTAACTAGATTTAAAAATCATTGGGAGTATATTAATATGCTTTCCCAAAGTTTTTGTTTGGTTGGTCTGACATTTGTAGTATAAAACATTTCGAAGCAATTATTAAAAGTAAATAAAATGTTAAGGATGCAAATTATATGAAATAATTATTTAAATCGTGTGCTCTTGATTATATTATTGTGTTGTAACAGTAATTTTGAGGAGTTGACATGTAGAGCAGTGATTGCTAAAGTGTCGGCCTCTACAGTAATTTAAAAGCAAGTCTAATTTAAATGGAGAAATTCTGCAGTGATATTTGCTTTCCTGAATTAGATTTTAGAGCCATGATCTATGTTATAGATCATGTTATAGAACCTTGCATATAGCATGAAATAGTAAGCTCTTAACCAAAACTTTCATTGAAAGAAGCTGTCCATCAGCATTGGGTGCGAGCACTGTTGGGTTGTCCTTAAGGGAAGAGCTAGAATGTGAATAGCACCTTCCCAAAAAAGTGGAAGGGTGTGGATTTAGGCATTGGACAGGTAACTTTTCAGGCCCTCCCCTCTCTTCAGCTTGGTATATATGAGAACTTTTACAATTCCTATAGAGATTTTAAGCCTGTGTCTTTCACATCTGTTGTCTACACTGCTGTTTTAGTGGAAGAAATTAGAAGAACAAGGTGTAAGAATCCTGGAGCCCGTTGAGCAAACAGCGGCTGCACTGCTCAATCTCAGCGCCAATATGTTGTACCTGGAGACAAATAACGCATCGTACAGTGAGGTGAGGCCCCTACCATTTTGTGGCATTTTTGGGGATCGAAATGTTCCCCTAATTGTGGTTTGGTTTTCTTATTAGGATCCCATGGAGCAACTGGAAATATTGGATCCACTATTGATTTTTATTTATTTCAGTCTAAATTTAAGTTCTTAGCAATTGTGTGAGTAATTGGATACAGTTGTCATGTTTTGGTTTAATATAAATAAATTGGTTTTGTATTGTTAGTTTTTTGTTAATGAAGTTTGTTGATGAGATTTATTGGGGGTGGGGTAGATGTCTGACTGACGGTATGTGATTTGCTTTTCCTGGACAGTTCTGTTATTCCTTGCTCGTGTTGTGTCTGTTTGCGAGAAAATCTAGTGTTTGTTCAACGGTTGTTATGTCTGTTAGTTTATAGCTCTTGTGTTTGAGTTGAAATGTTCGACAAATAGTTTGAGTTTGTTTAAGATAGCTGATCCTATTTGCATAGAACAATTGTGATACAATTTGACAAATGCTCATGTGAGCAACTTACCTGCAGCAGCTCAAACAAATAGGAAAACAAGTAGTAGTGGTTTGTTTTTTTCCCATTTCAGATGAGAACATCAACATTTTCGACTACTTATGCTCTCGCTCCTCACTTTGCAGAGTCAGAAAATCATACATTTTTATTAGCTGTGTTTGATAGGATTAGATTACTGGATAGATCTAACAAACATATGTAATAAAAATGTAATATTGTACAATGCACAGCATGAGAACATTTATTTCAGTTGGTTACTAAATTATGTAACGAATGTTAAAAGGTAAAAAAATAAATAAAATGATTTTTTACACATAGTCTATAGTGATATGTAACAACAGTCTTTTTATAGTTTTGAATTTTTTGGACAATTATTTTAAAGAAAACATTGAAAAAAGTAAGTTCTTTGATCTTACCTGTTTTTTTACCTGTGAATATTCAATATTTTCAAAGATTAAGTTTTTTGTGCGTAGATTCGGCTTGGACTTTTCATTATGTTTTTTTTTTTTTTGCTTGTGTTAATTTTGTCCTATTTTTATTTTCCTGGTCAGTAATCTTTTTTTTATATATATACATAGTGATTTTTTCTTCTAAAAAAAGCTTGGAGATAAAGTGTTTTGGTTTGGGCCTCTTTTGAAATCCTCCATTGCTGTTAAGACAGCGAGTGGATCTGTGTGTTTGTTCTCCCAAAGCCCCTCCATTCTTTATTGGCAGGTGGTAGTTGAGTCTGCTGACTTCAGAGCCACCAATTCTTTGGCACAAAGCTGTTGTCAACACAACACCGTTAGCCCAGAGTCTGACCTGTGTGCCGTTAGAAACAGTTCAATCCTCCCTCCTTCCCTTGAGTTTTTAAAGCTGAGCTCAGGTAACCAGTCCCCAGTTCACACAGCTTTGATTAATGCTCTTTAATGCTCTGTCTCTCTCATCCCCTCTCACCCTCTGTAATGATGGTCGGGATAATGGGTCCAGAGACTCCCATGTTTGGTGTAAGAGGAGACATAGAGGTGGTTGAAGGGTAAGAAGAACAGTTTGAGTCTTAGGAATTTACCGCAGTAAGGGTTTGTGACACTTCTGAAACATAACTGGTTGTTATATACAAAATAAGTCGTATTCCAAAAGTGGTCTTACTTCAGAGGCTTTGAATGTGAGTTGCCAGTGGAGTAGCTGTAAATTTCATTGGAGATTTGTCTTATATCGTGTCCATCTCTATCTCTCATTGGGGGGATGGGACAGGGTGTCTTGTTAAACTCCCCCTACTTTCTTTTAACGCTTGGTCGAATCACAAAGAATGCATCCACCAAGGCCCTGCAAGAGGAGTTTCGGGCGTGAGCGGTTAATTGCTTTAACAGTGTTTTGATACAGATACAATCACCCGCTCTGCCTTTCCCAGTGGGCATGAAGCGAGGCAAGACACCCCACCCAGCCCCTCTTTATCCAGCCCTTCCACCCTCCTCAATTTAGTGCTTAATGGACTCTGCTGACATGGTCACCTGAGAGCGTCTCAGAGACCCAGCACCCAGCCCGGGACACTCTGGTCAGGTTATTGGAACACTCTCCAGAATGGCAGTTATTTCAGCCCCAGGCTAGGACTGCCCGAGCTTCCCTGCAAATATGGAGAATACCTGGATGGTTCATCTGTCATGTTATCAAAAAATTCAATGTTGTTTTAGCCATAAGCAGGTTAATGACTGCACTAATTAGATTTTCACATTGCAATCGAAAAGGGTGTAATTATGTGTTCTGCAATGAGCAATGAGGAGTCTGCCAGGGATTTAGAAGTGAAACAGATAGCAACATAGATAGCATACTTTTCAACAACATACTCCTGTAACACTTTCTGAGGAAAAGGGTCAGTGATGCAACAACCCTTTTTTCCTAGTCCACTTTGTTTTTCACACAAGTAAAAAAGCCACTTTTGTTCAGAAGATTGCTAGTTTGACTCAGTATTATACAATGTATTAAAGCCAATATATTAAAGCTATTTTTTCTAAAGAATTATGGGGATAGTTTCAAAAAGGAGAATGTAGAAAACAGTGTTTACAAACTAGTAAAAGTTAAAAGATTAGTTTATTTTTTTTATCAGTCTCAGTATCAGATGATGTAGAGTTGTAGTCTTTTATAAGACTAGCCATGGGCCTTAGAAATGTGAAAATGATTTATAAGATATGTGTTCTTGTTTGCGTATTTTTTAGATATGGTTATGAGATAGTAGATAATTCTTAATAGAGAACAGAATTATTGTATTTTATTTTTATTTTTTATTTTATTTATTTATTTGTTTACTTTTGCTACAATGACTTAGAATAACCTGGAGTATTCATGTCTGTCTAAGAAACATGAGTGTTCTAGGCAAAAGACTACTATACTAGAAGATCGTGCTTGTTGACAGAAAAACATTGCAGTAATTGATTCAGTCTAAGAGTTATGCCAAACCAAAATATACTCAAAGAGAAGCTCAGCCATGAGACCAGAATTGATTGCGCCCTTTTAGACATGGCGCTGTTTGCATTTCAAAAATCCTTGCAATGTGCTATAGCATTATTGAGATTCCAAGGATGGCATCAACAGGCTATCACTCCGAAGGTCAGTTACTTTTACTCCTTTGACTGTGTCCATCCATTGGATTGATATGCTTACCCCAGCATCTGCTTAGAGTCAAGGAAATGCGTCCCAGCCTACAGCAAGCCGTTCAACCTTTCATTGGTGTTATTAAAGGCTGCTAGTCCCATCGTGGGTGCCTGATTTACAGCAGTTCTGCTTAGCATTCTGACACTGCAGGGGCCTACACTCTGAGGAGGCTATAAACAGAGAGGTATTTTTAAGAGCAGCTAAAGTAGTTGTTAGATGGCTGTTGTATTATAAGGGATATCATCTGATTAAAGAGAAGATGTAAAACATCATAATCTCTCATGTTCTGCTTCCATTCTGCAAGTGTGCACTCAGACTATTAATGTTTATTGCAGTACTGTATTGGATTTGGTCTGTTGAGTGGTGTAAAATCTCCCAGGCCTCTCCAGATAGATCATAATGTTCCACTACAAAGTTCCACTTCAATATCTAGATAGTTTGACTTGACAGTCCATTTCAATGATTTGAATGACATCAACATCATTCTTAATTGAAGTATATGAGATAAAGTCATGTATCTTCATGCATACAGTATTTTCTCAGTAGGTATTAACACAATTTTACAATATGTAAAGTGTGGTTGTGTCATTATTATTATTTTTAATTCAGCAAAAATGGCCTTATATCTGAATGTAATATAACAAAAGATAATACACTACTGGTTAAAAGTTTTAGAACACTCTAGAACACTTTTCCAGTGTTTACTGGTAATTTAAGCAATTCTTTTACAGTAAGGAAGTCATTGAAGTCTTGAAGTTTAATGTAAACAATTCTCATAGGTTATATACAAACCTCTGAGTGAGGAAAGGCGGAGCTGGAACACATTGTTCCTCCACCCTCTGATGCAGTATTAGTACAGTACTGTAGAGCAGGAAGTAGTACTGTATATGGAGATCACAATGTGGAGGAAAAGACCAGAAATAAAGACACACAGTAAATGAACGAGCAGAACCTTAGAAAAATATAAATGGACAGTAGATTCAGTAGCAGCACAGTTACAGACTTTAACTCCATAAAGCTGGTTTGGGATGAACAGGACAGAATGGAGCAACAGTAAAGCCGTCAACCTAGTGCACCTGAACGAATTCTTTGCATTAAGATTAAGTGCTTCATTTATTTCCTACGCTTCAGGAAAGCTGTAGGTTAAGCAGATCCTTCATTCCTGAAAAATGTCCATCAAGTATACATTTTTGTAAATATTTATTTATTTATTTATTTATTTATTTATTTATTTATGTTATTTTGGTCACTTATTTTTAACTTTAAATGTAAGGTTATTCACTGTAACAGAACTGCTTATATTACCAGCAAAGACTGGATAAATGGCATGTACTAAAACTTTTGACTGGTAGTGTATGTTATGCCCAAACAAAAACAATGGCTGCAAGATATGTTACTCACAATACACTATGATATGCTGTGCCTCAATGCAAATATGTTCTATTGTTATGTCCCTGCAAAACCTTAAGTAAAATTTGACAAAGTTCATATGTGAATAATTAAGTGTCAGATTAATAAAACAGAATTATCTGCTGTGGTAGAACAGGCAAATTAGATAAACAAGAAAATGGATTCAAACACATATACCACATTAATTTTACACACACCCCAGAGGCAGCATGGGGAAAACCTCAGTCATTCTGGTCCAGGGGAGGAGAAGTGGAGTTCACTAGCACATTGTGGAACAGCACTATGCCAAAGTGCTTTACAAACAAACACAAACAAAATCTTTAAATCTTATTAGGAGAAAGGCCATCACACATTTTTTTGTATATATATATATATATGTGTGTGTGTGTGTGTGTGTGTTTGGTGTGTTTGGTGTGTTTGGTGTGTTTAGTGTGTTTGGTGTGTTTAGTGTGTTTAGTGTGTTTG
>JBBIGC010000104.1:9990811-10002021 GCA_037576955.1 Lepidarchus adonis
AGAGGAACCCATGGTTGTTGAGTGTCCACAAGTGTGTGCACAAGATTTGAAGAGTCAGAGTATTTGTAAAGCTTTGACATTGGCACCAGCTGATATTTACAAATGACAGCTGTTGCCCTGAATCAGATCTAACGAGCTGATTAATGTGTGAAACCTTGTAAAATTAATCATTTTGGATTTTGGAACTCTTAGGGTGCCCAAATGTTTGCACAGTGCCATAATAATGTGAGTGGAAAATATAACATTACATGAAACAGCAGGCTCTGTGAGAATATAAACATTTTGTATCATAAAACCAGTGCATAGACCTGTGTGAATGGTGTTAAAATTAAAATTTAATGCTTACTGGGAAGGAGAAAGTGAATGTGCAACTTTTAGTGCTTATGTTGCACCTCAAACCATCTTCCCCTAGCAGCAAATTACTAAAAAATACTTTTCATTGACAGCCTTTAGTTTGTGTTCCTTTTTCAGTATAAAAATTATGCTCTAAAGTTTCAATATTTGCTGTGGGCATTTATAAGAAAATAAAGAAATCCTACCAGGTCAGAATCCAGGTGGAAAGCAGTAGACAGGTGTCCAGCATTGTACTGCTCTGCAGGGCGACAATCCACTACAAAGAAGCGGACTCCTTCCTGATAGCAAACAGCCCAGATTACACACTTATAGGCTGCAGGTACCCAAGGGAGTGACCACAGCAAAGAGATTTAAGGGTTAATCCAGAAATTTAGCAGGAAAAAACTGTGATTTCATTTATCAAAGCCTGAAGAAATCATGTTTTAAAGCTCTGTTTAAGAACCAGTAGTCCACACTAAAAAGAGTATGAAATATGCTCCAGCCATATTTGATGAATAATAATGAATCTTACAGTGGTCATCTGGTGCAAACCCAGGTGTATTTGCATACAGTAACACCCCCAAATAGTTATAGAGGGTATGCACTTTCTATAATTTTTCCAAAATGACATTCTCTCTCAGTTGGACTCTGGCAAAACATGCTGCCATTCATATGGTAAAATACAAAAACAAACAATTATCTCCTTAAATTAAAAGCGAGACTCAAAAGTGATCCTTACAATTGACCAAAAACAGTAGTCTATGGCATTGTCATTTAAGAGGATAATGGTTCTGTGAACTGCAGCAATTAACCTGCTTCTTATTTCTTTAGCTTTCAGGAGTCTGTAAAAAGATTGCTCTGATTTATTGCTGAATTTATTGCATAACAGCTGTTTCCCCTTTCAGACGTGTTTTTATAGCACTCAAGCTCAAGGCTAACACTGCTATTTAGCAAAAGTAAAAGTTAGCCACTAAGTGGATGTGCTCACTGTGAGGTCACATGTCTACAGCCTAATACAGTACATGGTGAATATCTGGGGGACTAGGGTAGTTCACCCGGACGCCCACAAAGAAAATGAAATTTTTTTCCATGGTTTCAAGGAACACAAATTTAACACTATATTAATTTCTAACTTTAATTGCAATATTTTACAGTTTTAGTAGCGCATGTTAATGCATTTTTTCATCAAGTATTACTTTACTTTGAAGAACAAAGTACTTTTCCTGCTTGTTTTCATACTAAGCATTTTTTAGTCATCAGCCATTCAGTCAATTATGCTGAAACAGCTTTACATAAGTGTTTATGGGTTTAAATCAGACAACCCATTAATTTTATTTTTTACCAATAGGAGGGTCTGCAATCATATCATTGGAAGTAGTGTGAAATACAAGAACATGATCACACATCATAAACATTGAAAAAATGTGTACACATGAAACTCTTTTTAAAGCTCCTTTAGAAAGAGAATGACCATAGCTGAACCAGGGATTTCACTGTACAATTCTTGCAAATGTAATGTGTAATGCTGAATTAAAGTTTTCTACTTAGAGTAAGAGAAAACTTCTTGTTTTGTTTTTAACAACAGCTGTTAAGACACAGTAGCTACTGCACAGTATCACCCAAGGGCTGTGGACTCACTGGCTGGAGCTGATTTGCTTGTAGGATCTCTGGCACAGACACGGGAAGACACAGGGCCTGGCTCAGGTCTATGTCCTCCTCCTTCAGAGCAACAAGACTGCTGCCAAAAAGGTTCTGGTTCTCCTAAACACATTCACAGACAAACTTATCCCTTGCAAGATCACAATCATAATCTTGCTAAACTGCTGTAATGAGAGAATAATGAGAGAAGAATCCAAAAGAAAGGGAAATGCTCACCTTTCTGAGGGAAAGGGGCGTCTTGCTTTGGTAGTACTGTGCCAATGAAAACAGATCTTCAATGTCCTCAGCCTCCAGCAGAGAGGGTGACTGTTCCAGCATTTCTGAACACAGACAAACCGTCCAGTGCTTTAGTACTGTAACACACATGATGTTCAAATTCCAAAATACTCTGAAGTGATACTGTTGAAGAACTCACTTATGAGCTCCTCTTTACTGCTTCCCTCTTGGGCAAGAATCATGTCCCTATATTAAAACAAAAAGTTAATTAATACTAATTTAAAACAAAAATGACAAAAAAGAAAACTGTTTGATACAAAATAAGGTTTTACTGAAAAAATACAGTTTTAAACAACACATTGTGGAGCCACATACTTGGCATTGACAAGAATGATTAGCATGAGGAAAAAAATGAGAAAGGGGTCGGCCTGCTGGAAGTAGATGTCCCATAAGGACTGCGTGACCTGAGAAAGACAATGGCTGGAGAACAGACTACCCAACTACAGAGAAAAAGCAAATGAAAAGACATAATTTCAACAGACCAGTTAAATGTGAGTTTCATCACAGAATTGTTCTTAAATGTAACCAATGATGGAAATGTGGTGCACAGTAGTGAAGACAGAGAACTGACCCAGTTCATGGCGTACGAGTCGGGTGTAATCTTTTTAGTGTCCAGAAAAGAACAGAGCTCTGGCTCATGGTACTGCAGAAGCAGTCTGTAGAGATGGAACGGTCTGCCCTTCGGCACACAGTCCCTACAGAAAAGCACAATACATCAAGAATTCAGACATGGAGCTCAACCAGATGCTACCTGATTACCTGGGTCAAGAATATCTAATTTAGCATTTGGATCATTTAGCTCGACTTTTTGCTAAAAACGTCACTGTTTTTTGCCCAATGCTCACATAATTGGTGTAAAACAATTATCAAAAACATGCTGACAATAAAATGACTGTCGTGTACTAAATATTCCTTCAAAATTGCACAATTTGGTAAAAATCCATTACTTGTGAACACTTTGGCCATTTTTTTTACTTTGGGTCAATTTCATCAAAAGGAGTAACTGCTAAATGTCCATCCCAGATATATTTGTATCTGTAAATGCTTCTGAGACAGACTGGTAGAAACTGAAAGGCCAGTTGATAGCTCAAAATTCAGCTACACTTGACAGAATTAACACAGACAAATTGTCATGAAATCCAAATGTTATTTCCATGTAGGCAAAGATAAATTACAAGTCAAATTTTAAAAGAAATTGGCACTAGGTAAAGCCATTTGTGAAAAATGACTTAAATCAATAGTATTTCATTGTCAATTCCACTTTGATGACCCTAATTTTTTCAATGCTGTGGCCCATCATTGGGGAGATACGGGATTATAAAAAAAATGAGATCACAAGTGTACATTCCTAACCACAGCACTGCTAGAACTGCATAAATAATATTCAATCATGACTGTTCTCTCTGTAAGAAATGTATTGGGCCTAAAAAAGTGATGAAATAGGCAGGGCTTTCTATAAACTCTTTCTTTCTGAACAGAGGACCGTTGTGTCTACATGTCTACATGCCTACACATGCTTGGACTCATTCCTTAGGGTTAGGGGCAATTATTATTAAAACCAAACACATTATCTTTCCAATGGCACCCAAAAAGAGATTTTCCATTGTTCCTTGCATTTGCAGTTCATCCGGAAAGTATTCAGTGTTTTCCACAATATCCTTTGTTACAGCCTTATTCCCAAATTAACTTAGACAAATAATCTTTTACCTCAAAATTCTACACAAAATATCCCGTAATGACAAAGTGAAAATTTCACAGCATTAGCCATGACCCTCAAAAATGAACTCAAGAGCATCATGTTTCCACTGATCATCCTTCAGAGGTTTCTACAACTTGACACAGTTGACCGTGCATGTCAGAGCACAAACCAAGTTATAAAGTCCAAGGAACTGTCTGTAGACCTCAGAGACAGGATTATACAGAGGCACAAATCTGGGGAAGGCTACAGAAAAATGTATGTAGCATTGAAAATCCCAATAAGCAGAGTGGCCTAGATCATCAGTAAATGAAAAAAGTTTGGAACCACCAGGACTCTTCCTACAGCTGGCCTCCTATCCACTCTGAGCAATCAGGGAAGAAGGGCCTTAGTCAGGGAGGTGACCAATAAGCCGATGGGCACTCTGACAGAGCTCCAGCATTGTGGAGCACTGTGAATACTTTTCGGATGGACTGTAAAGGGTTCTAACACGAATAGTACATTTACAGCATTTGGCAGATGCTCTTATCCAAAGCAATGTACAGGGTGACCACCTTTAAGTTAAATGCCTTGCTGAAGGGAACTAGCAAGCCTTTAGTCACAAACCCACTTCTCTAACTGTTAGTCATCTTACGTTCCTTCCAAAATCTATTAATACTATTAATAGTATTAATACCGAGCTTATTTCCCATAGCTATGGCCTTCTCTTTTTTAGGGCTACACTAGATGTTGAAACATTTCTGTGGATTGGTTCCTTTCAACATTTTGGTTTCCCTCGAGACACAGAGCTGCTATACACATACAATTACACTAATCTAAAGACAAGTCATCAGGTAGACAGAGAGATTCTCAAAAAAAAAAAAAATCTTACCGAGGGATGTATTTATTCATTATGGCATAAAAGCAGTTGTAGAGGTCACTGCGGGGCAGCTGGAGGCCCAGCAATGGTTTAAGAAGGTGGGGCCAGCTGAGCTCTACAGTGAACGACACATTTCGGGACTTGCAGTAGAAGGTGATCACTGCCTCCACATCTGCCACCAGGTCACGGCCATCCTCTACAGGCAGCCCAAGCTGGTCTGGATAAGTGCATATGCACAGAAATTAATTTTTGTTCTTAAAGGAGTCTTAGAAATAGGTTATAAGGTTTGGTTTTATTTTTCCACAAAAAGTAGTATATGTACACATCAATAAGTTGTCATGAAATTAAAATAATTCTAAAAAACATTCTTCTTCTTAAACACAAAATTACTAAGCATTTATCAACACTTTTTAGTAAATTCACTGCTTGTTTAAGTGATGTGAGAAATAATTTCAAATATCACAATTTGCCTTCAGAGCCTTCAATAGCAGATGTCTAAAAGACAGAGGGAAATGAGAATAATGATTAAAAGATTTATTTTCACTCATCATAATACTGCTATCCAGTGTGACCCAGAGAACTAAGGGCTCCTTTTTAGTGCATTAGTTTCTCAGTGTTTCTTCCTAATGTAAATACTGTAAATAAAATTGGAATGAGTGGATTAAAAACAGAACAGATTAATTCACTGGTTGTCTTAGTTTCTTGGTCTTCCTTTGGGCCTAGCTTGAAGGCTAAAGCATGAAACTTTCTGAGCCCCAGTGTATAGAAAAAAAACCTTTTTCTGGGTTAGCTGGTGATGCATCTCTGAGCTTTGGAAATTCCCTGAATAGAAACCAGTTTGCTAGAATAATATGGGGGTTGATGGCTTGCGGTCTAGCACAGGGTTGGATGAGGTGATGGCTCCGGGCTTTATCTGTCTGTTGCTTACTCACATCAAAATGTTTGTGTGAATAGTGAATAATAAACAACACAGTTTTCATGCCATGTTCTTCATATAGGAAGGAGAAGGAAATGTTTGTCTTAGCTCTGTGGACTTTGACAGCATGGTCCAAATTCTGAATATATTTCAAAACAGCTGTACTGCTTAAAAAGTATTGATTGAAATGTATTGGTGCCATAAGAACAAACCTAACATATCTGCAGAGTAGGAGAAAACCTTTCTTAAGTAACAAAATTTTATATCATTCAAATTTTTCAAGGAATGTTCATTGTAAAGGGACATCAATTTGTCTTCAATTCTATTTGTATGCCTATGAAAAAGAGCCATGAGTAAAACTGAGATATAAATAGGACAATTTAAAATATTTACCAATGAGCTGTTGACATCGGTTATGTATGAGTGTCTGCTCTGGGAGGTTTAAAGCTCCATCCCACGAGGACAGGCTGTCTCCTTTACCTGCCACATTTAGAGCAATCTGGCACACAGACACACAGACAAAAATCAGTCAGTAGTGCAAAGAGGGTGGAAAGTTTAAAGTAATGGAGGAGGAGAACAAATGAGGGCGTTGATACAGAGATGCAGTGGATGGTTTTTAAAGCAGCCCTTATGAGGGAGGCCATAAAGCTGCACTCTGCAGTGTGTATAGCTCTTCCTTGCGCACAATGCCTGGCTCAGATTTCACTAATGACCAGAAAATCAATATTGTAGCTCTCTACACTCTTCAGGGAGCTCCTGCAAAGCTCCCTCTCCTTCACAGAGCTTTTCTGATCACTTTCCTTGTGTTAAAATATAACTTTCAGCTGTTTTGATTACATTAAACACCATTTGGGAAATGTTATAAAATGCTGTGACGAAAATCTCTTGAACCTTTGTCTAAATGACAAATGTAAGTAGTTTTCCTGAAAAAAATATTTTTATTTTATAAATGTACATTATACATTTATATGTACAATGTACATGTATGTAACATACTCAGTTGGAACAAATCATTTACAAATGTGTCGATCTTTTGAAAACAAACACAGTACATAATATTGAGAAAAGATTCTTAGAATCTTGAGAATTCTCACCCTGTGTAGGGTAAAGCTGCAAATCATTGTTAAACATGTCAGATGATGTGATCTTTGAAATCTCAAAAAGCATTATATCAGAAACCATTACGCTACAGATGAATATCATTACAAAAAGAATACAGTTATGTAGGCCTAAGAGTTGCATTGAGAAATGCAACTAGGGAAACACAAATCAAATCAATTCAGGCCAAGCTCATCTCAAAACTAAAGTTGTGAAATTGTGTGCTGTGGTTAGGAGTAAATTTTTTAGCCTGTTTTCAAAGAAAAATGGAATGTCAAACTCTTCTTAGCACATAAGAAGTGGACCATCCTGTCTGCTATCAGCAAAAGGTGCAAAAGCCAACATTTGGCATAGTGTGGGGGTGCAAGGGTGCCCATGACATGGGTGACAAATGTGTGAGGGTACCATTTGCATTGGAATCAAATATACAATCATGTGAAAAAATTAGGACACCCCTCTTCAGCTCTTTATAAAGAAATATGTGTGTTCAATCTGGTTACTATTTATCTCTATTACATTTTTTTAATTGCAGGTAAACAACAATAATTAACCTATATTTATTCATTAAACAAAATATATCAGCAAAAATGTGTATTCTAACTAAGGAATTTTTTTTAAATACTCTACCCTCTAACAGCTAGTGTTACCCCCTTTGGCTAAAATAACTGCAGTGAGACTTCTTGTAACCATCTACCAGCCATTTAACTCCGGGCTAAGGAAAGTTTGCCCCACTCCTCAATGCAGAGTTCGTTAATGTTCTTATAGATGGTCTCACTTGTTCTTCAAGCATCTTCCGATACAGTGGGGCAAAAACGTATTTGGCAGCCACCAATCCTGCAAGTTCTCCTACTTTAAAAGATGAGAGAGGTCTGTAATGTTAATCATAGGTACACTGAGACAAAATGCAAAAAATAAAATCCAAGAAATCACACAGAATATTTTGGTATAATATTGCAAAAAATAAGTATTTGGTCAATTACAAAAGTTTACCTCAATACTTTGTAATGTAACCTTGGTTGGTCAAATGTTTCTTGTAGGTCGTCTTCACGTTTGCACACACTGTATCTGGTATTTTGGCCCATTCTTCCATGCAGATCTTCTCAGGAGCTGTGATGTTTTGAGGCGGTCACTGGGCAACACAGACTTTCAACTCCCTCCACAGATTCTCTACTGGATTGAGGTCCGGAGACTGGCTAGAACACTCTAGAACCTTGAAATGCTTTTTACGTAGCCACTCCTTCATTGCCCAGGCAGTGTATCTGGGATTGTTGTCATGCTTCAAAGTCAAAGTAAACTTTTTTATTGTCATCTCTGCTATATACAGTACAGTATGCTTGAAGATCCAGCCACGTTTCATCTTCAATGCTCTCACTGATGTTAGGGGGTTTTTGCCCAAAACTCTCATGATACATGGCCCCATTCCTTTCCTTAATACGGATCAGTCATCCTGTCCCCTTTGCAGAAAAACATTGTAGATCGGATCATCCCAGTCTTGTGCAGGTGTACAATCTTGTCCCTGGTGTCGTTAGACAGCTCTCTGGTCTTGGCCATGGTGGAAGTTGGAGTCTGACTGTTTGAAGGTTTGGACAGGTGTCTTCTATACAGATAATGAGTCCAAACAAATGTCATTAATACAGGTAACAAGTGGAGAATAGAAGAACTTCTTAAAGAGGAGGTCTGTGAGGGCCAGAATTCTTGCTTGTAGGCACTAAATACTTATTTTCTGCACCATTATACAAATAAATTCTTTAAAAATATATATAATTTTGTCTCTCACAGTTGAAGTGAAACTATGATGAACATTACAGACCTTCTCTCCATTTTTTTTAAGTGGGACAACTTGCACAATCGGTAGCTTCATGGTGTATTCTATGATGGTGATCTGGACAGGTCCTGTTGCAGCAAAGCATGACACATCCACCTCCATGATTCATAGTTGGTATGATTTTTCCTAGAATGCTATATTATGTTAACACCAGACATGTCCTCTGTTCTGGGGTCCAAATAATTTAATTTTAGACTCATCTGTCAAAAGAACATTCCAGAAGTCTTTCTCTACATTTTCTCTGGCAAACTTCAGTCTGACCTCAATGTTTCTCTTAGAGAGCAAAGGTTTCCTACTTGCACACCTCTGATGCAAGTTAAGGTTGTGTAGTCTCTTTCTGTTTGTAGAGACATGCACTTTCACATCAACAGTAGCAAGAACCTGCTATAGGTTTCATGGTGACATTTTAGGGTTTTATGACATGGCCAGAGATGGGCAGTTGTTTTAGAAGTCCTCCACTTGTACACTACATTCTAAACAGTATGGCTAATGGCAATTTTTTTAAAGATCTTTTTAAATCTCTTACCGGAATTATAAGCTGCTACAATCTTATTTCTGAAGGCCTGAGCTCTTTTGATCTCACCATGATGTTCACGCTCACCTCAACAGTCAGGAGCACACCAAACTAAATGTCTGAGGTTTAAATAGGACAAATCTCCTTCAAAATTATATCTAACAATGTTCTAATTATGTGCACATGATGTACTACACCTGTGTATGATTTGGGCCATTTTAACTGGGAATAAAAGGTTGGTGGTGTCCTAATTTATTTCTCACCAGAAATCACATTTTTGTAGAATTACATTTTACAGAAGTCGTCAATTATTCAGTTTCAATTGGATTTAGTTGTATTACTTCTACCACTATTGTTAAAGTTGAGATTAAATATCCATATGTCAAAGAATGTTACAAAAAACACAGGCTTTAATAGGGTGTCCTAATTCTTTCACATGACTGTACACGTGTTGCCATCAAGGTGAGCTGCCACTATTTAATTAGGAAGTAAATGTTTATTTTAGCAAGAAAATGCTACAACTCATTCTGCAATTTGGGTTTCTAGACTCTTACTCCATGCGCTTGACTGGTTTGCCAACAGTCCAGTTCTCCTATTGAAAATGGATCAAGCAGGAATGGGCAAAAATTCAATTTGCAAAACAAACAATTAGTATCTCAGTTCAAAAATGTTTGAAAAAACATCAATTAAAGAAATATGTAACACTGGTAAACATGCATCTATCCCAACCTTTTGCAGATACCTAAAGCATCAAATTCACAATATGTTTATATTTTTAAAATATATATATGCATTTAATTGAAAATGCTTTCTCTGTACCCTTGTCAGTTAAAACAAATATCCATTAATTCCATTAAAAAAAAAAACAGGGTTTGTATATTTTAAAAAAAACATGGTGCCTTATGGTCACACTCACTTTATGCTGCATGTGTGACATATACATACATATATTATTTTTTGTACATATACCTTATGATAATTCTAATCAGTTGGTTTAGTGCCAAGTTTGGTAATACAGATCACAAAGACACACTTACCATCCAAAGCTTGGCTCTCTGAGGGGGTGGTAGGTCTCGGACTTGGATGATTGCATCCTCCTCAGCATCCAAGTCACCACCTGCTGAGTCCAGAGCCTCCACTAGGTCATGGTCCCTGGACACACGCACACATACACACACAGCATTAGTGAAAGGTTCTACTCTGTCAGAGTAAAATAAAATAATACATCTCAGCAAATCTAAAAAGTCAGATGCAATTAATATCTGTATATCCTTATTTTAGACACACACTTAACTACAAGAACAGTGATATTTTCTAGGATGAGGGTGTTTCACCATCTGCCAGACTGCCAATGGGCAAAACTAAACAAAATGCAAAAGACACTCCTTGCCACAATCACACATTCTTCCTATTTGTTACAAAAACAACGTCCATCGCTCACAGCAGACAAAACAGTTCCACTAGAACAATGTGGCTCTGAAGCCTAACAAAAAAGAACCCACTGTTTAATTCAGGAGGAAACCCAGGGTCGAGCAGGAGCTGGCATTGGTGAGGCAGCACCATGAGTTTATGTTCTGTGAAATACAGCCTCTACTGTTCTGGACCCAAACAACAATCATTCAGAAGGTGGTGTACCAGTGTCTGTATTTGGACTAACTGATGGACCTTAGTCCTCAAAACACCCGTTCAGCAACTTCCAGGCTGTGGTTGAGACAGAGGTCTAGTTACAACTGCTCCGACCTTGCTTGATACTGTCCAAGGTTTGACAAACAATCAGGTGTGAAATGAGCAGAACAATTAATTCAGAATCAGAATCATGTTTATTGGCCAAGTAATGAGTGAACACATACAAGGAATTTGATTCCGGTAGATGGTGTCTCTCAAGCACAGCAGTAAAAAAGGAAAACGACAACAGTGTAAATATACAATGAAAAAAATAATGAAAAAATATAATATTCAATAGTATACAGTCTACTGTCTACAATATGAGTATGTGATATGAATTTATATTTATAAATATAAGAAGTGTTAACA
>JBBIGC010000104.1:10023951-10039676 GCA_037576955.1 Lepidarchus adonis
GTGGGTCTGGTAGAGCTGGGAGATGGAAGGGAGAGGGGCCCCGATGATGTTCTCTGCTGTCCTCACTATCCGTTTCAATGGTCCCTTGATAGAATGATGTGAGGATGGGAGGGGGGAGGCTGGCCTTCTTCAGCTTTCGGAGGAAGTGGAGGCATTGCTGGGCTTTCTGATGGAGGTGGTGTTGATGTTCCAGGAGAGGTCGTCCGTCATGTGCACATCCAAGAACTTCACACTGCTGACAATCTCAACAGTGGAGCCGTCGATGTTCAGTGGGAAGTGAGCAGCAGCCCTTCTCCTGAAGTTAACAACCATCTCTTTGGTCTTGTCGACCTTAAGAGTCAGGTTGTTGTTCTGACACCATTCCACCAGTTGTTTCACCTCCTCTCTGTAAGCAGACTCAAGCTATTCTAAGCTACAGCCGAAATTCCCAAAAAGTTGGGATGCTGTGTAAAATGTAAGCAAAAACAAATCTCATAAACCCATATTTTTCAATTCAATTCAGTTTTATTTCTATAGCGTTTTTTACAACAGATGTTGTCACAAAGAAGCTCTACAAGCTCTGGGTCCGAGCTCCTAATGAGCCACGGCAACGGAGGCGAGGAACACTCCCTGAACTGAGGAAGAAACCGTGGGAGGAACCAAAGCTCAGTAGGGGAACCCATCATCCTCTGTAATTTTAATTACAATAGAACATAGAACATGTCAAATGTTTACATGGAGTAAATGCACCATTAACAATAAGGTAATTTGAATTTTATAGCAATGGCACTCTCAAAACTCTGGGACAGATTTTTTGGGACCATGTTTACCCCTGTGTAGCATCTCCTCTTCTTTTAACAACAGTCTGTAAATGACTGGGAACTGGTCTCCTCAGTTTTTTTAGAGAGTAATGTTGTCTCATTGTCTGATATAAGATTCTAGAAGCTCTTCAGTCCTGGGTCTTCTTTGAGGGTTTTATGTTTCATGATGATAAATGTTTTCAACTATTGGAAGGTCTGGACTACAGACAGGCCAGTCACCCATGCACTTTCAACATTTGATATGTTTTTTATGTTCTATTGTGAATTAAATATGGGTTTATGACATTTGTAAATCAGTGCATTCAATTTTTATTTACATTTTAACATTTTATTACATTCAACATTTTAAAATTCAAAACGGGGTTGTAGTGACCTGCAAATATATATTATTTATTTTACTTTACTTTTTTGCAGTTTTACATTTACTCTATATCTTTTATCAAATAGATTAATATGCATGGAAAGTAAAGGTTGATGTATGAGCTGGCAGTTTTAAATCAGTTTTTTTGCCCTGCACAGGTAGAAGGTTGAAGTAATCAGATACAGATTATCTAGAGCTGAGTATGTCAATCACTCAAGTTGGTGTTATTTAGGAATGACACAGGATCTGCCCTTAAGCATGGACCTGCCCACCATATGGTCTGTGTTGCAGGATCGTGGCTATTTTACTGGACTACACTCATCAATAAATGATCATCATTGCTGGATGATATCGTGTTAATAAAACATTGTCTCAAAACAGAAGCAGGTGGCATATATGCAGTGTGTGTTTAGGCTTCAGTTACAAATAATATAGTCTAGATAGTTTTGCATTTGAGCATCTACTCGAAGTTACACGAAGTTGCTTTTTTCCATTAAAGGAAATGCTTGATACTACATAAGGTCAAATCACACAATATTTTTTAAAGGCACAGTTAGTTTTGTTTCATTTTGAGCATCTCAAGTACTTTCAGTATAAATAAAATGAAATGTGTATTTCACATTACAGCAGCCTCATGGGAAATACATGTGAAATAACTCTTATTCACAAAGACCTACATTTAAAGACAGAAGTCAACTTTCCTACCTGTCCATCCCATGGAGTAAGTCAGACTCAGGGCCTTGGGGCAGACTCACAGTATCATGAAGAAGTGAAATCAGTAATGTCCCCTCAAACCAGCCATCCCTCTGTTCTGACTACAGAAACAATTCCAATATTAGAAATAGAAACAGTTGGTATCATGATTCCTGCTGCAAGTGTGATTAGCAACTGTAAACTAAAGATTCTGCTCAAACTGCCCAGTGTTGTCCATATCAAATACAGTTTTACTTAAAAATGTGTATACCCTTCTGAATTATTTAAAAGTTTATATAAATCTGTGAAGTCTGGTCTACACATTTGTTATTACAAAACCATGCTTTGATTAAACAAGATAAGGATCAGAGGATCTAAAAATAGCTGTTCATCAGTCTACAAAGCATTTTGAAACTTCACCAGTTCACTGTGGCAGATATAGTGTAAATGGAAATTATGGAACACCGTTCTCACCTTTCCCAGGAGTCCAAAAAAACAGAGCATAGTGTATAATTCTAGAAGCCTGTTGATTTTTCTTGCACTGGCAAATGTTAATTAGTCCACTGTCAATTTAATGTTGGACCAGTTTGTTCTGTTGTTATGAGTTGAATGAAGATTTGATCACATTTTAGATCAGATTTTTATACAAATTCACAGATTTTAAACTTTTCACAGACAGTGTAATACTACTACAGTATATAAATAAAAAGCACTAGTCTAAAAGGGTGTATATTCCAATTAGTTTAATAGTTTCTGGGTGAGTAATGATGAATAAAGAACTCAATAGCAGTAGTTCCCAAACTGGGATTCTTCTCTTTTCATACACATGATCCAGCTAAAGAGAAACTATATAATGAGGTGATGAAATGTGTCTGGTGTACGGAGGTAGGGAATAGTTGAAACAGCACAGTGGGTCCCCAAGACTGGGTTTGCGATTCACTGTTCTATTGCATAGAACCATTCAAGATGACGTTCCCCTTGCATTCACAATGAGCAACTAGCCTAGCACCACTTTTACCATTCTGATCTGAAGTAGGATTTCTTATTCTAAAGCATTTAAAATGTCTTTTCTAACCTTGCTTGAATGTTCCACTTGATTCTTGATGTTTTTGAGAATAATGCTTTCCACCCCTGCATGCTGACTAGTTCTCATGATGCACCTGAGAAAATGCAGAAAGCAAGAAGATAAATCAATAGTAGTATGTAAGTGAATCATAAATAAATTACTTTTATTTATTAACCAAATAAAATATATTCACAGAAAGTGAAAATAATGAAAAGAGTATACATGCCTAAAAAATGTATGCTTGGTCTCCCCATTTAGTTTCTCTATAAAAAGCTGGAACAGCACTAGAGCTCTTACTCTCTGCAAGAGCAAGGAGGACACACTGTAGTATTACAGTTAGATAAGCAACTAATGTGTTGCCATGAAATTGAAGTTAAATAATGAAAACAAGCAGAAATTATTGTCCTACACTCACCAAATGCTGGATAGGACACTCAATCATAATTTTAATTAAAGTCTGCACCAAAACATTAAAAATATGTTACTTCATAAATATTTAAACGTTCTGGCTTTAAATGTTTTCAGAAATAATTCTATGCAGTCTTTTATAATAAGCATTGAAGAATTACCTGTGGAACACTGTTAAAGGCCCTCAGCTCCAACAGCTGCACTGGAAGAATACTATCCTGAACTCTCTCCAAACTTTTCACATAAAGGTCCTTTAGAGACAGAAATAATCTTTGCTGGGTAATTTAATAGATATATCATCATGACTTACATTTTTCTAAAGGTTCTGGATGGGTTATTCGTGTATTTGATATTGATATGTATATAAAAGGTGCTAAAATAATTTGTTTACCAATCCTTTTAATATCCATGATTCTTCTTTTCTGTAAGAAAGAAAACAGGGAAAATCAAGTTCTGACTTTCTAAGGATGGCAGCCTTGGTTATAATAATAATATCTCTCACCTGCTCAACAAAATACTGATGTATTCCATGTTACACTGAAGGATGAAAACGGGGCTGCAAACAAAATTGCAATATTAAAAGCATTATGACAACATACGAAAATAGACAAGTTATACACTAATTAGTACATTTATGCCACTTTTTCATGAAGCTTCACTAAATACATGTGAAAGATCTTACATTGGCTCTAGGAACCAGTAGGTGGCATGCAGAAGTAGTAATGTCCAATTATGAGGAAAACACTGGAAACTATGACTCTGTATTGACTTCATGAGTAAAGCTAAAAGACTTGAAAAGAAGTTTGTTGTGTTTTGTGGGCATTGTGATCTTTACCTAAAGACTGCAGGGAACATTTCCATAGCAATAAGATGAACAAAGAGCAAGTACGCCAGACAAGCTCTTGATTCCGTTGGGTGTCTGTCATCTATATTTTCTTTCCCTCTCAAAGGACAGTAGAACAGTAGTTTGGGCAGAGGCTCTTGAATAGCTGATAGAATGGCCTTAAATGAGAAGGAAAAGGGTAGAATGTACATTTTTTAGAGCTATAGTGCTTTTCATTGTGAAAAACTAATATACTCACCATTATCTCAGTGGCAAAGTTCCAGAGGGGAGAATTGTGTGTAGTGTCAACCTCCCGATCAAGCTGAGCTTCCAGGAGTGGTTCTCTCAGACTTTCCATGCAACTATGAGCAAATTACAAAAAGTAATCAAACTTTACAAGATGAAATTATTATTATTATTATATATTAAATAATTGAGAATTATCAAGTTTTTGTGTGAAACCTACAACTTGAGAAGAACAGCCCTCAGTCTTTTGTCATAGCTGGTTGTCACTAGACTCTTATTGTCTTGACTTTTGACTTCCTGTACAAATGGCTGCACAAAGGTCAGCAGTGCAGTGCAGCAGCGACAGAGACCATATTTGTCTTCCTGTTCCTGTTCGTGTGAATATGGCACAGGCAACTTCGAAATCTGTTTATGCAGAGCATCCAGGGCCAGGCCGAGCGAGGGAGCCTTTGAATCCCCCAACTTCGACAGCACTGTGTGGGATGAGACATTAGTAAACAGCAGGGGGAGCCACATTCTATCATTCGTAGACTTGCTCAGTGATATATTAGCTTTATATTTGTATATTTTTGTTTATTACAAGGAACATTAAACACAAAAAGACACAAAAGTTTTCCAAATTGACCATATGATGCTTTTGAGAAGTATGTGTTTGAGATTAAGGTTGAATTATTATATATAATGTGCAAATGTTTACCTTGTATTAAAGACAATCAATGCATCACTTTTATATTCTTCATTACATGGCACATTGTACATTTATGTTAATGTTTAGCTAAAGCAAAAGGTGACTGATTACCTGGTTGAATATGCCGCATGATAATGATGATAGTGTCTGCAGTAGCATCAGGATCAGCATCTTCCACTTCTCTCAGCAGAATATCGAGGAGGACGTTTGCATTGCAGTTCTGAAGAAACCAAAATTTCAGTAGTTTGTACTTATTTTCAAGCCACATAAATTAATCATTGTTTATTCACATGTTCTGTCCTCACCTGTATCAGGTAGGTGATAATAGCTTCACAGTGCACAGGGTCCCTTTCCTTTCCCACAACCTCTTTAATCAGTGGTGCTAGGAGACCACAACCCATGGACCTCACTATGACCTGGAACATGATAAAGCATCCGTCATCTTTTAAGATTTCAGGTGATACATATTCACTTCCTTTCGTATTGTTTATGTTGTACATACACTTTACACCATGATTCCCTTGTACTGATAAAATGAGCAGACACTGATTTGATTTTGAAATCAGCCTTTCCAGGCTCTGATCTGTCTGATGGACTTTTAAGCTCTGGTTTGAGCTGAGCGCAATCCACAAGCTCCTGAGACTCTGTATGCATGAAAAAGGGGAACAGTGCAAGGAAAAGGAGACTTAATGGAATGCTGCTACTAAGGGTTTGCAGTGGAGCGAGAAATCTGATGATGATGAAAATGATTTTCCACCAAATACTCCCACATCCAAGGGTGAAGAGGCCAGTCAGGAAGGAATTAAAGAAAAGTAATGGTTGTAGTACAGCCGCTCTAAGAGCTCCACCAGTAAAAAGAATGATGTCACACAAATAAGCCTGAGATATAACTGTTTGCTTACTGAGCACCTCATACCTCATAGAAAACGCAATCTGAGAAAATACTCTATTGTTTCTTCTGTCATATATAGAGTTTGATGTGATGAAGCAGTAAAGTTGGGAACCCATCCATGAAATGAAATATCTTGGTTTAATTTTAAGTATAGAAGATGCTTCACCTTGTGTCAAACTCACAATCTCTCAGTCACTGAGATGTTTCCCATTGCTTTTTTAACATCATAAGTAGAACCTAGGCTTTTTCACCTGATTTTTATCTTCTTTGATGAAGTCCAGCAGTTGTGCAGTGTCACCTTGAGCAATGCAGGTACGACTAATGTTGAGAAAGAGTTCATGATCTTCTTCTTTAAGATCTTTTTCTTGGGTTGTTCTCTAAAAATGGTCATTATGTAAAAATGTTTAATTTTTAAAAGAATTACAACCATCATTTATGTTACATTTCTTTAGTCACAGCAAAATGCTAACACATTATATGATACATATATATATCTCATTTGTTTAAACATGTTCCTGATCACTCACCCATCTTTGGATTACGTCATCCAGTTGACTCGCCGCCATTGCCAAGTGTCTGTCTAGCCACAATGTGTCCTCATAAATAGCCCCAATCAGGTTTGGATTACTCGGTAGCCCTCTTTGTCCAGGATCAAGGTGCTATTTGCAATGATATATACACAAAAGGCAGCGTAGCTTGGTTTATTGTTGAGGCAAGAGTAGCAAGAAAGGACACCAGTATGAAGTGATCTCACAGGAGAGGTTTGTAAACCTCTTAGTGCTCACTGTGCCTGAGTGTGTGCTAATAGGATTACACAGAGCAATCTGACATGGGTTCAGCCAGGTAACACTCTGGAAGAAGCACTTACACCCAAATCATTTTGTGATTAATTTACATTTTTACTTTATATTATGTATTATACATTTCACCTTTACAATTCATGTTAGCATTTCTGGTCATACAGAACATACAGAACACCCCCCTCAGACAGGTTGCTGTCATATGGAGCCAGTGGTTATTTAAACATGTCATGCCATGAAAATAATGAAAAGACATCTGAGATTGCTTTTGTAGAGCATATGTCTGTGAATCTATTATCACAAAGCCTTAATCCAACATTTCTCAAATGTACGAAACTTGATAGGGAGCGTGTTTGTCTTCCTGTTACATATTTGGATAGAAGACCCTGATTTCAGCTGAATGGAAAAGGACCAGGTTTGAGCTCTAGGATTTAACCAGCAGCTGGTTGCATGGTTTGCTCTGCCTATTGCTGTGTGATGAAAGGCTTCCACAAAGGGCATAGAGCAAATACAGCTTATGGAAGGTCGCGTGTGTGCTTCAGATTTGCTGCTGGTTAATTGGAGACTGCTGATTCTGTGTTTTGACAGTGGACTGTCCTGTTTATTGAGGGTAAGGAAAGATACGGCTCTCCTGCAGACGATGCTGATAGACCTGTTAGAAGTGGTGGTGTTGTTTGACGTTTCTCTTGTTGTTTCCTCGTTGTTTATTGGAGGTTCAGTAGAATCTGTTGAGTTGAACTGTTCACATAAATGGGCTTTATTAAATACATAAAGGAATTTCATCCAGATCGTTAGGAAAGTGAGCTTGTATGAAGAATGTGAGAAGAAAATGTTTCTTAAGTCATATTTTCTTTGATCCATCCAAAGTTCTGCTAGCATTGTGTTGTATGCTAGAATTAGCTTGTATGCACGTGTGTGAGTGTGTGTGTAATTCCACAGTCTTCATCTGATCCAGCTGGTTATTGTTCTGTGCTTTGCTAAAGGCATGAGCTAAGTAGCCACTCTGCCTCAGGTCACTGCTATCATGTAACCATGTATTTTTTAATAGGCACCAGCAACAAGACAGAACCTCCGTAACCCGACTACCTGACAGACACATTGACCTTTTAAGCTTCGATCTCTGAGAGGAATCGAAAACATACTTATTATATTAATTCATCTATTATCACAGTTCTTCAATGTTATCAATGCTTGATACACACTGATACATTTAATGTGTTGGTGCAAACTGAAGAAAAATAATGAGCAGTGCCATATTTTCCACAATAACATCAAAAGGTATAAATATAATGTTTTTAAGTTGTATATTTTATTCATAATTTACCTGTGATTGCCCGGAAGGAGGACATGCCAGCCCCTACCTTCCCAGTTTGTTGGCATTGCGAGATGTGGGGAACTTGTCAATGGAACTGGACATGATTAAGTAAAATTGTAATATTGTAAATATTGAAAAAAAGCACTTTTTGATATAATGTGATGGAATTTGTCATGTTAACAAAAAATTTCATCAGATGGTCGTCCCTGTGCTTATTGAGGCACAAAATGATGCTGTTTCTTTCTTTATAAAATTGTGTGCTCAGAAGACTGTTTACTCTGCAAGTGTCTTACCCATTTTTAAGCACAGGAGTGGCCCCTGAAATCCTCAGAGAATTACTCTTAGGCTGAAGTTGTCTGCCAAAAACCCTCCCCAGGCCCCAGTCGGCATGTTAGGAAAAACTGTGATGTTTAAAGCTCTCTCCCCCGAGGCTCTGTGTTGCTGTAGCTGCTGCTAGACAGCGTTTGATTTTTTATTTTTATTTTACTGCTCTCAGCACAGACAAAATTGGACTCAGATTTTTTTCAGTTTTTGATGGATTGTCTTGTAATATATAACAACATCACCTGGAATTAAATGCTGTGTTGCATTTTATGAATAAATTAATGTTATAAGACACTATAGGATTCTTATTAAATAGTGTAGGAGGATTATGAAGGTAGAGGAATGTGGTTTTATACGTGTGGCTCTTAATACTAGTAGTTTATTATTTGCCAGTGATATTATATAGTCTGTAACAGCTAGATATCAATGATAATTAATTATATGCTATTTTATCTGTACAGTAAATAGTATAAATAGTATATTTTTAATCTAAAACTTGTTCTCAATGCAGACAAGACTAAGCTTTTGTTGTTCTCCAATTCTAGGAAGTGGTGACAAATGATTTACTTATGAGGGAACTGAAATAGAGGTGAAACACATAAATATTTGTGTGTCTTGATTGATGATTTCCTTACTTTCAATCGGCTGAATCATGCTGAAGCAATGTTTTGGTCTGTATTGGAGATTTCATGGAAATGAATGTTCCTACTAAATGTCTTCAAAAGATTGACACTGCATAATCATGCTGCCTTGAGGTTCTTCACAAATTGTAAAGTGTCAACACACCATTGTGCAGACTTTCATATACAATACTTAGATCATTTCCTTCCTACATTTGTTCTTTAATTGCACAGAGAAAAAAATGATCCTTTACAGAGTTGTTATTTGCTTTGTACATCTCAACTGAGTGGAGGACAACTACTATATGTTCTTGCTTGTAATTTTAGTCTTTGTTTTTAGCTTCTGTTTTTATTGTGTATTTGTATTTTATTTCTTGTCCAGGACTCCTTTGAAAAAGAGGTTTTTAATCTCAATGGCATTTTTCCTGGTTAAATAAAGGTTAATAATAAAATATCTTGAGAAAATCAAATTGTAATGTCTACCTAATGTTCTCTAGGTTCCCTCACACACCAGCTCTGTGTGTTCTGACAGCAGTAGCTTCTCTTTGGGATCAGACCAGACAGGCTAGCCTTCACTCCCCACATGCTAAGACCTGCTGACCCTGTTCACCAGTTGACCTTCCTTGGATTAGATACTAAGTACAGCAGACCTGGAACATTCCATCAAATCTTCTGTTTTGCAGATTCTCTGACTCAATCATCACACCACAAGGCCCTTGTCAAAGTGCCCATTTTTCCTGCTTCTAGCACATCAACTTCAAGACCTGACTGTTTATTTCATATATTCCACGCTCCTGACTGGTGCCACTGTAATGAAAATCACATAGGCTGTCACTGTTCTTCACTTTCCCTATCTGTGGTCCTAAAGTTATGGCTGATTAGTGTATATTTGATTAGTTTTATGCCGAGCGGGCCTCTGCCTTGACTTTGTTACACACAGTATGACCACAGGGAGAGGAAATAGCAGATCTATACTTCCACACCAGCAGAACTATTGCTGAAGCCTGCTTGCCCTTTTGTAAATCGGCATTTTGATGGCAATTACCAGTGTCGAGTGTGTTCCCAATCAATACGTACAGAGTGGGAACCTTAACGTGAGGCCTGTCGCTGGACGAGAGAGACACGGTGTCTGGCTGGGATCAATACTCCGCCACATGTCTCCGCTCTTGGCCACGGAAGAGCCCACTCTCTACTGTCCGCATGCCGCCTGGTTACCCCTGGCGATGGAGCCCTGTCTCCGTAGGCAACTCCCCACGGCAGAGGAGGTTTGGATGTTACATGTGAACTGGCTGTCAGAACGATTTTGTCAGGCTACTCGTTCTCTGGTATTTAGAGATGCACGCGCGCTGTGTTGAGGGGTACCCATGTCTTTATCGAAGTGATGGAGGGCTTTTAGCCTTTTTTCCCTTCTCCCTCCCCTCCCTCCAGTCTCCCTTTATTCGTCTGAGTGCCTGCTCAAGTGTTAGAATTTGTGTTCCACCTGCCGAATATGTCTCACAGGCACCGCAGTGCACAGTCATTCAGGTCAGTTAGCGTCCATTTGACTGTGTGCAGGACCAGATATTTCTGGACAATAATGTTCGGTATGTTTCTATAAAATAATGTTTAAAGTGAAGTTTTGAGGAAGAGCATTACCTTCAATGTATCAAGAGCACAGTATTAACAGTTTCTTTTGTTTGGGAAAAACCCACAGGCAAGCAAGATATGATCTATCTTACTTTTACATCTATCTATCTCACTTTTACATATATCTATCTATCTCACTTTTACATATGTGAGGAAATGTCTCTGTTACAAAAGAACCACTTTGGGTTCCCTAAATAATCTTTCAGTGCATGACGTCTAGAAGAACATGTTTGAAAGGATGTTTGAAGGTCTTTATCATTTTAATGAACCTTTACATAATGTGAATGTTGTAATCCAAATGAAAGTATTGGAGTATGTTCCAAGTTGGAGGCGCAGTTTTCTGATTGGGTGTCTGTTCTGGCCCAGCTGGGTAGAGAACAGTTTGGAGGAACTCTGAGCCGATGAGAGCAGATCAGGTTCTTCTTGTGATCATAAATGTTTCATTGTGCATCAGCCGGCAGAACTGCAGTCTCTGGTCTGTCAGAGAACCCCTGCAGCCTGGATCTGTGTCTCTCTCTCATACTTCTTGCAGTTCACTGCAGTCGGCTAAATCGCCATGGGAGACCAAACAACCCTCAGCGTTTCTTCATTATTCTGATTAAAGAAACAAGTTTCAGTCAATCTCATCCTTTCCTCAGTACTAAAGGTAAGATTAAAAAAAAACTCCAGTGCTTGAATGAAAATAAAGATAATACGGGTCAAATATTACTCTTCTAATCAGAATCAGAATCAGAAAAACGTTATTGTCCCTAAGGAAATTGCTTATGTAGCGACTGCAACATAAAGACAGTGACAAAAAATAAAAATTACAAAAAAGGTAAAAATTACAAAAGTCATAAAAAGTACAATGGTAACCAAAAAAAACTATAAATGTAAACTGTGATTTTTAAATGAAAAGCAGTAAAATAACTTCTAGAAGTGAAAGTTGTTCTGTTAGTTTATTACAGGGTCCTGAGAACCTACTGCCTTTAGCTGATGTTGCTAATATTGCACTGTTTATGTGACTATATCAGTGCATGTATTCCTGAAAACATCAACAGTGGATTCACACAGGATGGAGCAACTGGTTCCAATACTGTTTAGTTAACAGCATCAGTTCTGATCTGCTTCTGTTACACATATCACTTCTAATTTTCAAATCAAATCTCATACCTACTGTGACAAGTACGATCATAGAAATACACATGAACATGAATGGGAACTAGTTACTGTAGTTTAAAGTCTTGTTGAGACATGACACCAGTCCCAGGGATTTTGCAGGGGAATCCATAATAATCCATAAAATGTCATTTGATCATAAAAAAAAACTACTAGATGAACATGCAGCTTAAAATGAGTTCTGGGCAAAAGGCATTGATGAATGAAAACAAGTTAACATTGAAAATGATACAAATCTTTCATTTCAAAAGTGTCAGACGAGGGCTGGGAGATATATGGAGTATATCTCGGCTTGTCCCATGTGTGCAATTTCAGAGACATTCAATGGAGATGGAGGTAAATGAATTGGTATGTGTGCGCCCACAACCAGCTCCCCGAAAAGGGTATTTAGTACCAGTGGTAATGTAGTTACATGCCACCGGGCATCACTCAAGCCTGAAAGCTGTTGACAGGCTTGTGTTTTTGGCACAAAACTTTTAAAGAACTTTTTACTGATTGCTTGTCACAATTAAAAACTTGCAATTTACCAATTTAAATGAAGAGTTTGCTATGTTAAACTTTGGCTTAAAATAGTCTTTGCTATGTTTATAACTGGTTTTAAATAAAGAATTCTGTGTTATATATTCTTGTTATATAAAAATTTTGTTTAAAATAAAAGCATTTACTATGTTAAACTTTAGGTCATTATAATATAATTTATATATAATATATATATTATATTATAAATATAATATCAATTATATTGCTGTCATTTTATGCAATATAAGGCTGAATTTATCATTTATACAGTGACTTATAACTTTCAACATATCGAGATATATATTGTGTATCGTGATATAGCTTTATTTTTATGCTGTATCGCCCAGCCCTATCGCACGCATTGATTTGAGATGCCCATGTATGCTCCAGTGTGGAACCTTTGTCTTTACCTTCATCATTTTTCTTTACTGTGGTGGAGCTATCATTACAATCATTAAGTTCAGTTGTTCAGAAATTGTGCAACTAGACTGAGTGTTAACTGTGATTGTTTGTGATTGAACTCTTTATGGTCTGTTATATTTTAGAAATAAAAAATGTCATCTATCATCAAAACTGTGCTTTCAATTAATGAGTAATTAGAACCTTCATAGAAATGTATGGAATCAAGTACGATATTTGTGCTTTATCTGCAATAAACAATAAAGTACATATCTAAACAATAAAGTACATATCCATTTTTTTTCTTGTTGAGATATTTTCCAAAATGCAATAAATGTGATATATTAAATCTTGAACCTTTATTTAACTGGCAAAAATACAGCAAAATGATTTAGGACTTAGGCCCTACAATGCATCTATTGTGAAGAATATTGTGAAAAGATTGAGATAATTGAGAGACATGTCAGTGTGTAAAGTGCAAGGATGTAAACCACTGTTGAATGGGTTGAAGTACTTAGTAACACCACGTAATACAGTCCATCTCTGGAAATTCAGTAAGAAATATAACATGCACATGTATCATGTAAGGAAGAAGCTGTACATCAAATCTATGCAGAGATGCTGGTGAGTTCTCTGGGCCTGAGCTCATCTCAGATGGACAAACAGATTGTGGAACTGTGTGTTGCAGTCTGATAAGTCGACATTGTTTTATATGTTGCCATCAGGGTGATGTCTCTTTCTGGAAGGTCCATGCTCATATTTCAGCAGGACAATGCGACAGAGTGGCTTTGTAGACACGGAGTATGTGTATTTGAGTGTATTTGAGTGTATTTGAGTGTATTTGAGTGATTTCTCTTAATTAAAATGTATTGAAATTGCACCATGAAGACTAGAACCACACAACAGCAGTTAATGTCTTAAATCAAGCAAGAATGGAAAACATTTCCCATTGCAGAACTACAACAGTTAGTATCTTTAGTTCCAAACCAATTAAAAAGTGTTATTAAAAGGAAAGATGATGAAACACAATGATAAACATGCCTCTTCCACAACTTTTGCTGAGTATTCTAAATTCTAAATGTGTGTTTTACTGTGTAAAGTGACCTTGGGTTTGAGAAAGATGCTATAAATTCAAATTCTTCTTCTTATTGTTGTTGTTGTTGTTGTTATTTGTACAACATACAATTTAGCTCTTTGTTTATAAATATTTCTGTAAATGAGGTGTGAAAATGTATTTTGTTACACTCCACCCTTCTTTAAAGATTTATGAACAATAAATTAGTGAAAATAAATTGCATGTGGCTCAATTGAATTAATAGCTGTTAAACATTTAAATGCTAGCCCACATGCTAGCTTGTCTTCTGTAGTATTTCTGAAACATTTTGCATTTTGTAGATGTTTTTGTCTGTGGTTAACGTGGTTGAGATGAAACCATGAATGACCAATCAAATTTTATTTGTCAGCAAGAGTTTTCATTGGTTGATTGAGTTTTCTATGAAATAATACCATGAATTTCATGAAGAAAACTTAAACAATACAGGAACATGGGCACTCCACGGAGTGATAACATCTCAGCTCCCAGCTTGCTGTTCATTACTGAAACCAGTTGTGTATTAATCAACACTGTTCATTCAGGAAAGAGAGTATTGGAAGCTAATTTCTCTTTGCTTTTCAGTAAAAACATGTTTGCAGAGGTGTCTGTTGTGTTGATGAGCAGAATTCTGTTCATAGATCGTTGCCCATCAAAGAACAACAATAGAACAGCACAGCTGCTGGATGGCGACTCGTTGAGAAGCAGCTTTGACTGTTGTGCTTCAGTGTGTGTTCCACACCAAGGGCCTTTTGAACAAATGTGAAAATGTTTGTGAGATTGAGTTTTTTTTTTCTTCTTGCTGTTGTTTGTGTAGAGCAGATGTGTGTTTATGAGAGAGAGAGGTGAAGAGAGAGTGAGCTAAGGGCCTTAATGCTGCAGGGGAGTGACACATGACCACAGAGTCCCCTGAACAGGCATTAGCACAGGCTTCAGCAGAGCTACATCTGAGGCTTAAATCCTTCATTAAATCAGAACATCAAAAGGAACTTTACTTGAATGCCTTAACATGAATTTTTTATTATAACTGAGAATAAATCTTTTGTCTTATTTTTCATGATCACTGGTTCTTTTTACCCTTTCCCTCCCTCCCTCTCTTCCTCTCTCTCTTGCTCTCTCTCTCACTCACTCACTCACTCTCCCCTATTTTGATACCATCTTACGCTCGGCTTGATAATTTGTGAAATGGATCTTATGAATTTTTCAGCGAGACTCATAGCTTCAATCGGGCTGCTTAAGTGGGCAGCTGTATCAGTGAGCAGCCTTTTTCCTCTCCCCTCAAAAATCACACACTATTTGAGGAGACAGGATTGAAGCTGACTGGCAGAGCGGAGCACTGCTTTGATGGAGGGCTTCTAAAGGTGTTTCTGTGTTAACAGCAAGAATCCTGCTTCCTAATGTATCTGAAACGTGCAGCTACACTAAACTCCAGCGACTCCCTCGCACTTTCCGGTGGATGTAGATGACAGGCTGGGGGGAGGCGTGGGACCCAGTATTAGAGGAACAAATGTGTTGACTGGTACCTAAAAGAGTTCAGGGCTTTTAATTGTGTTGCTACCGTGTTCCCGCAGCCTGGCTGTCACATCAGATCTGTTACTGCGCAGACACACGGACGCACTGAGCCTCTTTTGTTCAGGAATCCTTTTAGTGCTTTTGTGCTGATAGATTATACAGTAAAAGTTTAAGGAACACAACTGACATGATGTATACCAGGAGGAAAAGAATTGCTGCAAAGATACATAGCAGTGAACAGACATTTCAGGAAAATAATAATCAAGAAAGTAATAATAATAATAATAGTAACTTAAAATATAAATCAGAGTGACAATAGTAAAAATAACATCAAAAACAGTAATAGGAGAAGATGACACTGATTAAACACTATTAATCATATATA
>JBBIGC010000104.1:10061369-10077171 GCA_037576955.1 Lepidarchus adonis
GATGGATGGATGGATGGATGGATGGATGGATGGATGGATGGATGGATGGATGGATGGATGGATGGATGGATGGATATTTGCTAAATGCTCTCATCAAATACAAATGAATGTGATGTTGCCCAATGGCTTTTTTATGTAGCATGGTATAGTTGCCCAGATGGGGAATCTTCTGTGTGGAGGGCAAAGGAATTACCCATCTTGATGCACCAAAAATTTGAAAAAGCTTGTCAAACTGCACAAAAAATGTTACACAGGAACACATCAACAAACCAAGTGTGGGGAGAACGAGGTCTGTGAACTGTCCAATCCATTCTTCTCCTATTGGTGCATTTTTTAAATGTGCTGCTTCAATATTGTAAAACTAGCCACCAAATCAAAAAGCAAATTTCAGACCTTCTAGCAGTGAGGTGACAGCACTGAACCACTGTCATATAATCAATAGAACAAGTTTCCTTTTGAATGTTATATGTTAATGCTGTATATTCATTGTGACTATCTTGCCTCAGCTTAAATCCCAAAGACTTACTTCTGGTTTGAAGCCCAATCAATTATGCAGATGGACTGTGTATCTGCTGGGCCTAAATGGTGAGGTAGGCATGGTAGAAAGAGTATCTGCAGATCTGAGCAACTTGTTCCACCAGTGAGGGAGAACAAAGGTAAATAGTGTTGAGAGGTGTTTAATTCCACTAGGGGACGGAATCTGGTGAGTGATCTGGTGGGTGTGTAGGTCTATATGAATGGGGTTTTAATGTAACTGGAAGCAAAAAGGTTCATGATCCTATAGATGAACATCAAGGACATGAATTTGATGCTGCAATGGTAGGGTGTAAGGAGCCAAGCAGCTGTTACATGGGCATGTTTCTGCTGGTTGAAGATCAGCCAAGCTGCTGCGTTTTAAATCCCTGTTCACTAGAACTGCTGATGCTCTTGTCTTACATGTCTGGACCACTCTGCCTCCTGCTCAGCTCATTCAGACATTTTCAGACTTTACGCTATATATGCATATGCCAGATATGATGCTCCAAACTATCTTCTATCTGCAAGATCTGGAAACTGAGACACTTTCATTTCCTTCCCCTCCCACTCATGTCTGGTGTCCACCAGAGGATGATGGGTTCCCCTTCTGAGCCTTAATTCCTCCCAAGGTTTCTTCCTACGGCTGAGGGAGTTTCTCTGTGCCTCTGTCGCACTTGGTTCCTCAGTAGGGGCTTGGACTCGGATTCTGTAAAGCTGCTTTGTGACAACAACTGTTGTAAAAAGCAATATACAAATAAAATGAACTTGTGTAGGATCTCAAATTAATTTTGACACAGCATTCCCATCATAAAGTTACATCCTGAACATTTGTGCCAATCTCTGCTTTATTTTCCCATGTTTGTCTTGATTCTTGATTGGTGTCATGACCAACACCTCAGCAGTTGTTTCTGATTTACATGACATTCACTTTCAGTGAGCAATGAAAAAGAAGTCATCATTCAGCATAACCAGCTCCATCATCTGATGAATTACATTTTGTGGCCAGAGCACAGAAAGCATAGGGTTCTAGAACTGACACTGGAGAATACTGACATGACAATGTTTCTAAATTCTAACTTTAGGCTCTTAAACACTGTTCTGATATATGATCATACATGCCGGGGTGGAATCCTCCCTTTATGTGAAAAGGCTTGAGAGATTTCTCGTTTCCTTTTTAACCATGGAAGACATCTATTATTGGCCTATTGCAAAATGCTGAAGATCTTAAAGAAAACGCAACTGTGGAAGAGTGAAGATACTCTTTGCATATCAGAAATACAGCCGTCTATCTGACCAGCATTTAGATGGGGAAAATCCTGGGTGAAGTATTCTTGCTCTGGATATCCCCTGTTGGCATAGTAACAGACAGAAAATAGTTTTCACCATCATAGCACATACTCATAGGTGTGGTGTTTGTGTGTGTGTGTGTGTGTGTGTGTGTGTGTGTGTGTGTGTGTGTGTGTAGTGCAGCATACAGTCTCAAAAGTTAATTATCTGCATATTTGCTGTCAGTGTGCAGCTAAATCTCTGTCTTATTTTTTACTCCACCAATGCAAAGCAGCAAAGCAAAAAGTCAGCTTTGATTCCAGCTCAGTAAAATGATCTGAACCTGATAGGAAGTGGTTTCACATATGGTAGCAAAGATAGCTGAGCTGTGGTCTTAGGAGCGTCATGCAAGCAGCAGCTTTAACCTAGAGCAAGAGCACATATATTGCACAAAACCAGAGTAAACCTGTAGGCTTGTTCTCAAAGGGATCTTTCCAAACCCATTGAAACCTCTCTGCTGTGACTCACATCACCTCAGTACAGATGAGTGGAGCAGAAACCACTTTGTAGTATTTTCCAGAGTGGGACTAGTGGCCTGGGTGTGGGTGAAACATGAAGTGAATACTGGCCTCGGTCGTAGGCCAATAAAACTCAATCAGAACAGTCACCTGGAAGTCGCTTTGGACAAAAGCGTCAGCCAAATGAATAAATGTAAATGTAAATGTAACTTAACAAATATTTTATTCTGTGTTTAAATGGCCGTTGCATGGGTGATCCACATTCCATGGAATCTATTCTTGCATGGAAAAGTCTAACCAACATCACAAGCACAGCGAGTCACTTGGCCAGTCGCTTTTTCTTCTCGTTTTGATTCACAAGCACTGCCAGGCTATTCGGGAGCTTTACCAGATTTGGTCGACCATGGTCTTATCCTCACAACCATGAGAGCACAAAAGTGGCTAACCAAAACCACAGAGCCACAGCGCCACAGCTCAGTTCTGCAACACGCTGGCACGTCTTTAACAAAGCATGCCTTGCAGAACACAGTCATTTTCAGAATCAGCAAAAAAACAATATATATATATGTGAAAGAAAACAATGCAAAAGTCGAACACAGTCACACTTCAGAGAAATTAAGACTCGTGCAAGAAATGGATTTAATTTTGAATAATTCTGATACTACATTTAGCCATTATGAATGTAAAGAGCATGTTGCCATCACCCATAACCTCATCAACCCATAACCTAAATCTCCCCCAGGAAGGACGATATTGCATCTTGGGGCATAAAGGTGCTTATGAGAGTTAATCACGGCAGTACAGTGATGTTAATCATCATGGGGGCAGTAGTGGCCTAATGGTTGGGACTTTGCCCTTGAGATCAAAAGGTCTTAGGTGCCCAGCCCGGGCACCACTGAGGAACCCCACGTCACTGCACCCCGGGCGCTGTTGATAGCTGCCCAATGCTCCACGTGTGCGGACACATTCCGTTGTGGTGACTGTGTGCAGTGGTGTGTTCACAATGAAAATCACTTTCATCCGTCTACATGTAAATTCTTTAGTATAAAATTAGCAACACTGAAATGCTAAAAGTATAGGCTTACCTTCTTTTAAATTCTACAAAATCAGATCTGTAAACATTGTCAATTGTAAACTGTGCTGCTTTACTGTCACTAATGTCAGACATTGTGTGGAGCTGAAATTCTGCAGCATTGCGGCATGATATTGCTAAGTTGCAAATTTGATCAATTTAATAGTTTATGCTCAACTAAGGTATAATGTCACTACCGGTGTAGAGTTGTGAAGGTCTCCAGGTGTGTGTCAAATTAAATGCTTCTACTTTAGATTGGTAAATTCAATAACACTAATATTCAGTAATAACATAGGGCTTATCTTGGATTTAAAAACATAAATAAGCATTTTCTGCGGCTTATAGAATGTGGGGCGACGTATCGTTAGGGAAATACGGTAAGTTCTGTCTTATTGTCCCTTTCTCGCTCTGTAACATAGATATCAAACACTAGCACAGAATTTGATGTATTCACATTATTCCTCTGATCAGAAGTCTCACACAAAACCAGATCTCTGATCTAGAACCTGACTGTTCAAACCACAAGATCTCGAATTAGCAAGAAAATGTAGAACCCGCAAATCCCATTACAGCCAGAGTTCTTCCACTGCAGACCACACAGCCCCTGAGTTTAGCTCCCACCTCACTTTTAAAGGAGCTCTCGCAAGCAGCTATAAATGCACAAGCTTCTGAAACTCAAAACCTCGTAACTCCTGCAGATTTCCCAGGTTGTGGGATCTTCAGAAAGAGTTGGAAGCGAGTTCTGTATCTGCTCTACGTAATGCGCCTGCAGTAACAGTTTCATTTCTACAGATTTGTTTTAGACAGAATCACCAAACCTGACTTTACTGATGCAAACCATGACATTTCATACATTTCCTTCCTGATTGGCTGTTGCTCTTTGTCAATCGTGTGTGACCTCTCAAGAAATCTAGCTACCAGAAATCCAGTCACAGACACAAAAAAGTCTAAAATCATCATTTATTGCATGTCAGGGTTTTTACACGTAATGACTTGTTGCGACAGTTTAACTGCAGAGTCACCGCTGATCTGAGGCTTTTGTCTGGAGTTTCTAAACGGCCTCTGAATAAGGTTAAGCACTATCTCTGTTTTCAATCCAGCCGTGTTAGGCAACAGTTTATGTTTAGTTATACTACACATTGTCATGTACATTACACTGTCATCCTTTCTGATTATGTTTCAAACAGACTGACTGCTCTTTCTTAGTCGCCTTTTAATTGCACTTGATTTATATTTTTGTATACCGAGGGGTAAATTGATTTTTTCATTTATTTTGTTGGATTATTTGTCTGGCATCTGAAGGCATTATTTTACAGAACTTTCATTCATCTCATCTGATATCCTTTTGCTGATCTTTTTGAGGTGCAGTGCTCTGCAGAGTAGTGTTAAAGAAATGTTTTCATGAATTTTGAAATGTTATCAATCATTTTATATTCATGTTATGTAAACAGTTACATTAATTTAGCAATCAAAAAATTAACTGCTAAATAAAAATATAAAAATAAAAATAAATGACAGACTAGTTAATTAATTAGAAGAAAGATTAACTATTTAAAAGAAAATCAGTGGTTCTTCAATGCTAAACAATTAAAGAGTTCAAAAACATCTTATGGCCTTCATCACCTGAGCCATCAGGGGGAGATTATAAGCAGAACATTTTACTAAGAATTTTTTGACATTCATTTAAAAATCAGTTATACAATCAATAGGACTGAAAATGTTTACGGGGCTACATTTGTTGATATAGCAGTACTGTCATAGAAGAAAGATGCAAATGAACTTATTAATCAATTACACAGGGGTGATATAAGCATCCTGATCAATCACAGGTGTTGGGGATGAGTGTTCTGTGAGGAGTTTGACAAATAAATAAGTTCTAAGGATAATTATATTAAATATACTAATAACAACAATTTCTGATCAAAATAAATCAGTGTCAATGTCAAGGTTTTATAGGCATTTTGTTGAAGAACAGAACCTTCCCAGCTTATAAAGCAAGTCAATATAAAAATAAATATTTACAATTCATACATAATTATTGTATTTATAATGAAAAGAAAGAAATTTTTAGGATTTTTCCAGACAGCAACAATCAGGGTTTCATCCCCCCCTTACAATTTACTTTACTGTGCGTAATGTAAAGAGCAAACTGACGCATGGTAAAGCAACTGCTAGAACTAGAACTGTGTTTTGTACCTGAATCTCCAGTTCAGATATTTGCTGCTGAAGCTCAGCCATGGCAGCCATGTTATCAGCCTCTCTCAATCTCACAGCCATCACTTCTTCTTTATTCTAACAGAGAGAAAAAGAGAGTGGGAGGAGGAAGAAGGGATTAATATTATCTCTCCATTACAGAAGCTTGAAACCAAACCCACGGGTTCCTCTTCACAGAACTGGATTTTCTGATTCTGATAAATCAGCTTTTACTGACTCTGTGCATAAGGCTACACAGCTTAATCTGTAGATATGAATGATTGTTCAAGTATGAAGAAATTATTATTTTAATTGTATTTAATTATTATTATTTCATGAGACTGTAAGCAGAAATTATCACAGCAAACTAATGTGGTGACCTCACCTTGCACTCAATCACAGCCTGTTTGCGCTTCGTGTCCTGCAGCTCGACGTTCAGCATCTTATTCTGACTGGACATTATCTGCAGACGCTCCTGGAGACTCCGCGCCTCCTGCTCTGCCCGACGAAGCTGGTTACTGTGAATCTGGTTCTGCATGTACACACACACACATACACACACACACATACACACATACACACACACACACACACACACACACACATACACACACACATACACACACACATACATACACACATACATACACACACACATACACACACACACACATTCAATATCAACACTCAAAGTTAAACGTTGTGTCAGCAAGTCATTGGCGAGAGGTTAATGATGTTCACCCTGAACTTGGGAAAATAGTGCAGCAGTAATGAGTAATTGAGATCATAGTTGAACCTCAAAAATCAAATGACTGGTTGTTCGGGGATTTAATGATAAATTTTAACTAACAATGCTGTTCATTTTTAGACCATTATCGCCCCCTACTGGTTAAAAGCTTCTAAGACCAAGGTCCAGTATTTTTCTACTGGATATCTAATCTGAGCTAATTTCATGTTTATGGTGTTTCTTTGATCAGATACAAATTATCAGTCTACAGATCTGACAGTTTCTAACTTGTTCATACTACTTGCAACAATGTAATTAAACATGGTACTTGCGTCTTTCCTTATCATAGGTAATGAAGCTCTTAAAGAACTTAACATCAGCTGATGCTGAAGCACTAATGACAAAGGCGTGATTGTTCCTGTACCTGGAAGTTGTTTTGGGCAAAAGTGTCACCAGATGAATAAGTGTAAATGTAATGGTGTCAGACCTGCGTCTCTAGCTCCAGCATTCTCTGTCTGGTCTCTCTGAGTTCAGCCTGCGCCTCTGCCTCTCGCAGTCTCACACTCATGAGCTCATCCTGCAGCTCACTGGCCGCGTTCTTCCGAGGACTGTCCTTCCAACGTCCGGCTGTTCGAGCCAAATGTCTCTGCAGAAGAAATCTCATTACATTAAATACAATATGATCAAATATTACACCCATCATGTCCACAATTACCTTAAAATAACCTGAAAGAAAAAACAGAAAGAGTGTGTAGCTGTAAAGATAGGAGTACAAGTGATTAAAAATCATTTTTAAGCTTATTTTTGATTTCTGATAATAAAACCAAGTTCAGATGTAGGGCCATGTAGATTTGGATTTCCTTTTTCCGTTAATAATAAAATCCTTCAGTTAAAAAAACATTTTGTGTTTACTTGTGTTGCCTTTGACTAATATTTCAATTTGTTTGATGATATAAAACATTTAAGTGTGAAGAACATGGAGAAAAAAAAATAAGAAAAGGGGCAAACACTTTCACACCACTGTAAATACCTACATATATATATGTTGACATTATAGGGAAAACGTGTGCACACGTGCATTTACCTGCCAGTGCTCCTCCAGGTTCCTGACCTGTTGTCTAAGCTCTTTAAGACCAGTCAGAGCCTCTGCCTCTCGCAACTTTACACCGATCAGCTCCTCCTGCAGACGGACCACGTTATTTTCATCTGGTAGAGATGTGTTCTTCTGTAAAAAGTATGAAATAAAAACACTGAAGGACAGTCTCATCACAGTATGTTCAGCAAAAAGAAAAGCAACACTGGAATCTTTCTTTTGACACGTTAAAAGATGTGCAACACTCATTTCTCAAAAGAAGCGTCAAACTCGCATCACTCGTTTCACTCTTATTATATTCTCACAAATGCATCTGACTTCCACGCTACGGAGAGTGAACCCACCTGTTCCATGTCAAGGATTTTGTCCTGCATCTCTTTGAGCGCACACTGAGACTCCGCCTCCTTCAGCCGGGCCTGCACCAGCTCCCTCTCCAGCTGCAGGATGAACTCCTCCGAGTAGCGAGCGTTTCCCTTCTGCAGGCACATGGAGGAAGAGGCAAAGACTCAAGATCGCACACATACTGAAATACTGAAAACCCAACAGCATCAGATGTACTGACACATTGCACAAGAGTAAATAAAGAAACCATAAAGTGCAGACTTTACTGAAAATATATAATAATAAAATCCTAAAATAAATAAATAAATATTCAATTCATTATTCATTTCAGCTTTACGGGTTACTGGTGAAGAAATTATTCAGAATTCATTCACTAAAAAACTATTCACACAAAACCACGTGGCCTGAAAGAAAAAAAAATCTCCAAAGCCATAAATGCAAAATGAGATCTCAGAACAGTTTGTAAAACAGCACATTACTAGCAGCGTGTAGCACATTCACTGGTGGGGTTGGTGTTGAGAACAAGAGTCTAAATAAATGATGATATATAATTCACGTCTTCTGCGAGACTGTGCATCTCCCTAACATTGCTCACATCATTATCTGCTAACTCATACATATTCATGAAGCCTTTTAGCATAACCAACCATGCATATAACTCCTACACTGAACTCATACACTCCACAGACTGTCTTGGCCACTAGCCACACATATCATCATTATGCAAAGTGACACCTCTAACACAATTGATTTCCATAGTTTCCAGGTAGTGTGAATAAATCTCCTGCGGCCACAGCATTCAAAAGCTCTGAATGGGGTTTTTTTTGTCTCACAGTTTTTCTCTCAGCCTCAGATCAGTCCCCCTATCCTGGAGGAGGCGCCGTGTGATCTTTCCTTACCACAGGCTGGTGCTGCTGTTGGAGCTGTCTGATGATGCTTTGAGCCTGTTCCAGCTGCGTGCTGGCCTCCTCACTCTGCTGTTTGACTGTGGCCAGCTCCCGCTTGACCAGGTAATTCTCCTCCGCCTCCTGCGCTCGCGTCACTTGACCCTGACCCAACCAATCACGGACAACAGGCGGGATAAACCAAGGAGGGAGTGGTGGGAAGGGTTGAAGGAACGAGGGGTTAAAGGCCTGAAGTGCCAACATGCTGTTAGCAGCGTTCTTTCTTGGTGATTGATTTGGTTAGAAATTTCTCACTTGATTTAACATTTTATGAACACAGGGCTGTGTGATTCTCAAAGACAGTGGCTTCTACTAGTCACTAAAATTAAAAGCCAGGGTTAAAATATAAAGTGATGTTTTTTCCCTTGAATCTACAGACCTCAGGACTTATTTGGGTAATGTAATACATTTTTGCTATAAGAACATTTTTATCGTGATCTCAAGCATGCAAAGCCAAAAGAGCAATACAGTTTCCGAAAGGAAATATAGAAATGTTCTTTATTTGGACTCGAAATGATTGGGGTGTTTTGGAATCTCACAATTAGTTGTGTGTATTTTTCCATCTTCTCATTGATTATTTATTGTTAATTAATGATCTCCAAAACATTCAAATCAATACAGTTGCCCAAACAAATGGAGAAGGTAAAGAAAAGAGAAAAGACTAAGTTAATAAATATATATCTCTTTAGAAAGGAAGACAGGACCAGTGGCTGTGAAAAGTGTAAAGATTATACCTGGATCAATCTATCTGCCAAGGAAGCACTTTCCTACAAACAGAGAAAATCCATAAAGGAAGAGAAGAGAGAGAAACCAAAGAATATCACAACACAAACGTGAAAACAACAAAAATGATTTCTGACAGACAACTATGTTCTTTTCCCTCCTTACTTTACTGCACATGAGCATAATGTATATATGAGTTTATGTATATCATTAATGTATATATGAGGGTTTCAAAAGCTCATTTCCAAAGGCCTGAGTAAGGAGGAGCAGAAAAGAACAGAGTTTAGAATATGGATGTGGCGACAGTATGACAGATGTGACAGATGTGACCGTACAGATGAACGTCAAGTACAGAGTGAAAACATGCAAAGCAGAGAAAAGCCAGCAAGTTTAAAAAGAACAAAAATGGGCTATAGAGGTGTATGTATGAGTTACTCATATACAAACTGTGGGTGTCGATGCTCTTTTACAGCAGCTCACTCCACTGAAAGATGAGGTTAGATGTGGAGACACTGTTGTGAGGTTTGGGTCAGTACTCGGGTTAACATGCAGGTCGTGCAGGAAGTTGTGGAAGGGCTGAAGAGAATGGGGTTTTAGGAAACGCGTTTCCTTTTTTATTACAGATCAGCGCAGATGACTCGGCATGGCAATGCGACGGATTGGTCAATAACTCAGCATGCGATGCTGCAACTTGCGATGCTTGCATGCAGCATTCATTAAACGCATCATAGAATGTAGTGCATTTATAACCAGTCAGGATTCCTGTCCAGCCACAGTTAGTGCCACTCACATCCGACATACCGGACACACAGGCTACGAGCTGTTTACTCACCTGTACATAAATTACACATGCAGCATACAACCCCCGAGTAAGTTGCTCATGCTGAACACGAGTAGATTTGACTGATGCCTCAGTCTGTGAGTATGTTTAAGTGTTGTTAAGTTGTTAAGTGCAAATGCACAGAGTTAGTGACGCTCTCTCTGTGAGACCCGGCAGATATGACATATGAGATATGGAACAGGATGAGATGGAATAATGTATGTGGTGAAAGTGGTGTAACAGTGCTGTTGATCCTCTATGAAATGCTCTGATAGAGGCTTTATGGCTTCAGTATTTTTAGAAAACTCACTTTCTCCAAGGTGTCTATCCTCTGTTTCAGCAACCTGTTCTCTGTACGAAGTCTCTGCAAAAAAGAGAAAAACAAAAACAAATCAGACCACAGGAAAGAAAATAAGCTGCAGTTATTTATGCATATTATAAAGCAATCTATTTTTCAGACATTAACTACTTATATATTACCTATACTATTTTTAATTAATTTAAAAAGTACATTTTATAGATGAAAATAAGAAAAAAAGAAAATTGTTGTTGCTGTCATATCATAACCTTTTATTTCCAGAGCAGCAACTATGCAGAAAATTAATCAAATTTAAATACATCCAAAACGTGTTCCTTCAAAATGGCAACTTGACTAGCATTAATAATTTTTTAACGGAAGTTAACATTAAAATATTTTTTAACAAGCCATTCTGGAACATTTCAAACAGTCCATCACAATATTTTCTTTTAACAAAAGTCTCTTTCAAATTGTTGTCTTCAAATTGTATTTTCACGGTTCCTTTTCATCTATTTAATTCAACAAAAAAGTTTTAGATAACAAAATCGATTTTTTTGTTGATGAAATTCTGCCTGTTTGTCTATTAACACACATCTCCCAAACAGCGTACACATGTGAAAGCTAGTTAGACAGATCTAGAAAGTGATCACAGCATGGGGTTTCTGCTGCTAAGAAGTAAAAAAGGTTTTTTCAAAAGATCTTCTCATACGCCAATATTCTTGACATGAATGTAAAAACCAGAAAGTCAGTCATTCTACTTATAACTCTAGTCCTACTAAATTGTTTTCACCAAAAATTGTTCTCACCTTTATCTCCACCTGTTCCTCCATCTCCTTGGTTTTTATAGTAGTGTATTCCTTCTCCAACCTGCAACAGTGGAACACAACACTTGCAGATAAGTGCTGCACATTCTTAGACAATAATAATCTTAATTCTTAGATAACCTATTTTGACTGAAATCATGTTTTTAGAAAACCCACTTTTTCATCTTCTTGGCATTGTATTTGACTTGGTAAGCAACCTGAATAACTTTGTCTGGTCCACTGTCCAGCTGGTGAGGGATGACCTTCTGAAAGTACTGGAGGACAATAGAAAAGTGCAGACTTAGAATTTACTCTACTTTCTATTGGCAAAATTAAAAAGGGTAATGTTGTTAAGTTCTAAAAGTCAGTAGTCACCCAATAATTTACTGTAAATACATCCCCAGAACTTCTCACATCTTCATTAAGGCTTTATTAACAAAACTTTACCCATGAACATTTCACAGAACATAAAAGCTGGAGAGATCAGATTTCTATGTACACAGGGTCCTCAACTTATGTCAGGGTTTGGTTCCTCAGAGTATGATGTAAGTAAAATTTTGACTTAAGTCGGAACTCATATGTAATGATGCTGTAGGGCACATGTGTCAAACTCAAGGCCCGCGGGCCACATCCGGCCCGGCGTGTAATTATATCCGGCCCGCGAGATCATTTTATATATTACCGGTATTGTTATATTAGTAGCCTGGCGCTGGTAACACGATAAACTACAGTTCCCATAATGCAGCGCTTCAGCTGCCTTGCCGAACACTTCCCATGTTTATCAAGTCTAGCTTATTACGCTGCAGAGAATGCCGAAGAGAAAAGTTGATTCTGAAAACAGTGCCTTTAAAAATCGGTTTGAGGCTGAGTATATGTGAGTATATGTGACATGTAGGTCATATACCAAGTCGGCACAACGGTGTTCACAAATCAGCACTTTGCTGATAAACTGAGCACACTGCGCACTGAGTTCACACGGCGCTTTGGTGACTTGACTAGTTGCTTCGCATTTACCGTCGATGTGGAAACTGCACATCTGCACAAACTGTAAGACTCACACAGTTTATTCACTCCATTCCCACAGAAATGCTGCAGCTCCGTCTACATGCGGCTCGGACGCTGCGCATGTTTGTAGCACATGCGTGTGAGAAGATCTTCTCAGTGATGAAGACTAACAAAACCGCTCACAGGAGTCGTCTCACTGATGAGCACCTGCAGTCCATCCTGAGAACCTCCACAACACAGAACCTCACACCAAACACAAACCAACTTGTTTCCAAAAAAAGACGCCAGGCGCCCAGCTGTGATAAAATCACATAAGACCAAAGACAACTGAATGATTTGATTTATTATTGCTGAAAAGAACACATTTTATTTATATTTCCAGGTTTTTTTATGCAGCATATTCATATTTTGAATTTTGACAGGATATATTTTTAAGGAGAGCAAAATCTTTTGGAAAATTTAAAATTTAAGTTAATTTTTTATTTAAAATGAAATAAGTAAATATATTTGAATGTTTGTTCTTTTAATATTTACTTTATTTCTAACTTGTATAATTTAGACAGGATATATTTTTATGGAGAGCAAAATTTTTTACATTTACAGTATTTGGCAGACGCTCTTATCCAGGGCGACGTACATGGTGAGCGGTTGAGTTGCTTTACTCAAGGGCACTTCAGCTGCTGTCCGATTCCGAGAAGTGAACCTGGGACCCTTCGGTCACAAACCCACTTCTCTAACCATTGGGCTATGGCTATAACTTATTTAAGGTTTGAGTTGATTTATTCCGGAATAATATTCCTGTCTGTTTTTATTCATATTTATGTTTTAAAAGTTTAGTTTTAGTGTGTTCACTAAATGTATATCCTGTTCGGCCCGCGACCTTAAACTTGTTTTGGATTTTGGCCCCCTGTGCAATTGAGTTTGACACCTCTGCTGTAGAGGCTTTATTGAACAGTACTGTGCTTTATTAACAGTCTGCAACATGCACATCATGCACAACATGCACATCTTTACACAGTCATATTACAGTAAAGCATTTAGAAAACGTAGCTCCAGATAAAAATGCTCTTTTTAATGCTTCAACATTCACCACAGCTGTAAACGCATTTAAGAAGTGACTTGTGACCACACAGACGGTGACTTAGCACAGTGCACTATTAACCCCCATCTCACCCACCAATCCACACATGAACTCTTATTTAACACGAACGGTGAATAAAACAAAAAAAAAGCAGCTAAAACAGTGCAACCCCCCTTCCCAATCTCTGCAAGCAGCAGGCTAACACATATGGCATCACCTTGTGTTGCTTGTGTGTTACCATTAAGCATTTTGTAGCTGTTCAACTACATTTTACTACCGTATATGACAGTAAATACATGCATAATTAATCATTTTTTTAGCCAGTGACGAAACCACAGATTTCTGTAAGTCAAGTACGACGTAAGTCAGAACCCCCTGTATTAATGAAAATTATTGCAACAAAAAAACAATCAGCAAACGTAATGCGGAGATGGTTTGTAAAAAACCTGTTGTTTAAAAACACTGCACACATTTGTTTAGACATTGACATATTGATTTGTATAGCTCACAGTGAGTAACAGTAAGTCCTAAGCAATGGTAATTAGTCTGTGCCAAATAAATCAAGACTGAACTGAGTGAGTTGAAAGATGTTTTATGTTTATACAAAAGACTTGGTTGACCATCAATTTCCTGTTGGCAGCAATACTGTCCTTGAAGCTCCAGTTATAATCTAAACTAATCAAAGCAAATGACAATGAAAAATAATACTGAATGGTTCCTTCATAGATTTAATAGATAAAGAAAAATGTAAGCCTCATTCCCAGACATTTGCACTGAAATTTGAAAGTGGCATTGAATCCTTCTCAGCTCCTTTCTTAGACAAAATGAAACTTGTTCCAGTGCTTAAAAACATTATATTTGGCAACATACACCCATGCTTAAAATTCTAAAGTAAATACATTCATTTAAAGCAGCAAACCTGTAACATGCCCTCCATGTCCAACTGGATTAGCTCTGCTTGATTCATCTGAAGGATGGCCAGACCTACACGGAAAACTATCTCCAGACCCTATAATCACACCGGAATAAATACATGCTTACAAGAGCCACTGCTATAAACCTATTTATCCAACAGAGGGCGATCAGTGCTCTCATTTTAACAGTGATTTCAGTCAAACAGTCATGAAATCCAGCACAAAGCATGAGAATAAAATGTGAAATTTTACAGTATGCATTGGACAAAAACTCAAAATGTAACTAATAATTGCTATTAATAATAATATATCAATCTGCAACAATGCTAGTCTGATAAGCCTTGCGTAAGAATTTTCTCACCTCACACATGAAGATGTCAAAGATCCGTGTTGCAACAGGCAAGGGAAAGGAGGTGAGAAAGATGGTGAGAAACCATGATGAAGCATACATGGAGGTGTGGAAACTCTGAGCTTGGAAATGCATGTGAAGCTCAGGCAGCTGCTCCTGATGAGGGAAAACAGAGGAATTAAAACAAGGCTATTGTGTGTTAGAGAGAGAGAGTTTGGTCATTTTTTCCCTTTTACCTCTCAGAAAAATGTAACTGGTTTTAAGTCTGCTTCTGAGGCAGGAAATAAAAGCTAGATTTATTAATGATTATATACATTGCCTTCATGTGTACCTCCTGTCAAACAATTTTGTTGTGTACAATCTTACATCCCATTATACTGAATTATTTATAATACTGCAGATTATAGTCTGAGTCTATCTTCTGCTTCTACTATAAACAACAATTAAAGAGAAGTGTTGCACAGGGTTTTGTCTGCCCATCCCAACTGCAGTTCAGCCATAACTTAACAAACCTGATCTAACCACTGTCTTCAAAAGGAAAAATCTGATTAAGTTAAACTGGGGAATCTTTTTCTGGTTCTGGAGGTGCATATGAGCCTGATAGCTAACAACTGAGTGATCAAGTTTGCTTGAAGCAGCAAAATCACTAAACTGTTCTGCACTAATGTCCTGCTCGACCACAGAGGGAACTACTCGGCTTTTATTTGGTAATGAGATCTGTAGCACTGGGATAAAAAACACAACAACCACCACAAATACTGGCACTGAATGGAAAAAGACGTGAAAGGTACTTAAAAAAAAAACTTCAATCGAAACATTTAATAATAGACATAAAAATCACTAAATATATTTGGTAACGATTTACATTAAGTGCACCCTCATAATGCATTCATAAGGCATCAATAAATCATTCATAGAACATATTAAATCATACATTGAACATTATTAAAACGTCTATAAAGTGTTAATTAGAAAAACCTTAATGCTTCAATATATGTTAATAACATGCATTATTACTGTATTCATAAGCATGACATAACACGTTCATAAAGCATATCAGCGCATTATTAAATATGATATAGCCTGGCAGTTATGCACCTTCACAATGCATTCATATACTCATGTAAATGTATGACCA